>VBSM01001979.1:881496-895258 GCA_008086735.1 Cheirogaleus medius
AAAAAAGAAAGACAGAAAGAAAGAAATATAATTACCAGATGATCCAGCAATTCTACTTCTGGGTTTATGTCCAAAAGAAATGAAAACAGGGTCTCAAAGAGAGATTTGCACACCCATGTTCATAGCAACATTATTCACAACAGCCAAAAGGTGGCAGCAGCCAGAGTGTCCACAGACAGATGAATAGATAAGCAAAGTGTGGACTAACCATAGAATGGAATCTACTCAGCCTTACCAAGAAAGGAAGTACTGACAGATGGTACAATATGGGCGAAGCCTGAGGACATTACAGTAAGTGAAATAAGCCATTTACAAAAGGACAAATATTGTATGACTGCACTTACGAGGCATCTAGAATAGTCAGATTTATAGGGACAGGAGAGTAGAATGGTGGTTGCCAGGGGATGGCCGGAGGGGGAAATGGGGAGTTGTTTGATGGGCACGGATTCAGTTTTGCAAGTTGAAAATGTGCTGGAGCTTTGCAACAATATGAATATACTTAACACAACTGAACTGTACACTAACAAATGGTTAAGATGGTACATTTTGTTATGTGTATTTTTACCACAATTTAAAAATTAACTATGTCCTCATGACCAGTTTACAGAAGCGATGACTACAGCAGCCATGAGTATCGTCTTCCGTGTCGTGTGGATGTGGATACACTGATGCTATCTTCTTTCTCTCCTTTTCCCCATTATTTTATGGAAGGATTGTTAGTGGTGCATCACACAGTTTTTCAAACTGGCAAAAGGAGCAGGCATTTCACAGAAGAGGGAAATAAATGTCATTTTAAACCCTGCATAAGAAGTCTCAGCATCACCAGCAATCTGCATAATGCAAACTGAAAGCACACATCGGTAAGAAGAGGACTGGCCCCTGCTGTGGGGTGTGAGTGTTACAACCACTTTGCCTCTGTTCCCAGCCATGCTGAGCAGGCACAGCCATAACCAGGGGCAAGAACTGTGGGGGACTTGAGATATCACCTAACTGCAAGGTAACACGTTAACCTGCCCATTTCATGTTTCATGTCGCTCACCTGGACTTGATGCTGTCAGGTGCGGTGCCGGGCAGTCCTGTCAGCTGCTCGCAAGTTTACTTGGGAATTATTTCGGCCTTCTGTGCCTCCAGAGGGACTGGGCGGGGTGGGGGGGGGGAGATTGTGTGTAACATACAAAAGTTAGAAAATAGAAATGTAGGAAGAGAAAGAAAATTCATCGTGTAGGTCTTGAATTGTATGTATCTGTATGTCCATAAACACTCAGAAAGCTTCTTCCTAACTACTGCTGAGGGCACAGGAGCTGGCCGGTGGCCCGATTGTTTGTCACACCCACCAGTCAGCCAGGAAGCCTCTGCGCTCTAAGCTGAAAACAGGGATCTGAGTGGGAGTGTCTGAGCTCCTCCCAGGAATCTAAAGGCAGAAATGCCTATTTGGGAATGTTTTCTTGGATTGAGGCCTGATGTCCAGAGGGACTGGGATCCAGGGACACAAGACCTCCCCAGAGGCCTCAGCACAGGGAGCTGGGGGCAAGGGGCCACCCAGCTTCCGGTCACCGGGGCCCGCTGTCCCAGCTGGAACAGGACGATACTTATTCTCTCCGGCTCCCCCTGCACAGCCCAGTACTCAGTGAAGAATCTCCTGGCTTTCCTCTGCTCCAGCAGGAGGAGGGGACAGCTTTGGGCAATGACACCTGAGGCCAGAAAGGTACTCCCTGCACCTCCCTGCCCCTTACCGAGGTGATCAGGGCTTTGCCAGGAGGAGGGACCCCAGAAGACAGAGTCAGAAGGGAGTGAGTCAGCTGGGTTTCAAGGCTTCAAAAGTAAGTGTCCCAACCCCCAACCTGTCCCCAGAGAGAGGGGAAGAGATAAAAGACAAGGTACAGTCCCAGCCTAGCCCTCTCCTGTGGCAAATTCACTGTTAGGTTCTAAACTATATTTTCTATGTTAAGGTAAAATCCATCCTTCTACTAAAACATCACATATGATACAAACAAAAATGACCAGAGCCTTCAATAACCATCACTATGTAAGTAATTTCCCCTTAAGAAAATTATCTATCTCAGATCACGGGCATAGTTTTGAGCTTTCTTGAAGCTTTGAGCCTTCTTATTTTTTTAGGATGTTCAAATGGTTAACTTGGGTTCCTAAATATGTTGCAGCTGGGGAGGTAACGTCATTGACTTCTACAAAGAAGCACAAACAATTCATATCAAAGATAAATTTAAAAAATTATAAACTAACATTTTAAAACCAATGCAAGAAAAATCTCCTGTTATTATGTGAAAACCATGCCAAAAAATCCCTACATGTTTTGCTTCTACCTGTGTCACTGTTAAACTATGCAGGTATTCAGACAAAATACAAACAAGAAAAAACTGGCTGCTGAAAAAAGCACTTTTGCAAAAACACAGCAGAAGAAGATATGCCTTTCCCACTCTGATTACCAACTTGTTTCCAGGAAAATAACTGAAGAGCAAAGAGGCAGAGTATGAAAACTTCAGGAACTATAGATTTAAACATTAGACAAATACTAAAAATTATAAGCTTGTAAAGTAATTTTATTTTCACACAATTTATAGACACAGAAATAGACTAGATGTCAATTATAAAAAGAAAGAGCTGGGCTATCTTTGTGTGAGTACACAGTTGTTTTTTTCCCCTCCCAGGGTATATAATATCCTTTTCAAACCAAGGCTATGTAAGTCATAACTATATTTAGAAATACAGAGAGGAAAATATTACTGCTGCAATTCAATGCTATAAAGGAGAGGGAAACACAGAAACCTCATGGAATCAAAGCTTAGACACTTTAGCTTACGATCCTCAATCAATTCAAATATTGGCTGCAACTCAGAAGGTGTTAATTATAAAAAAAAAATGTCCAGTAACAAGTTCCACTTGAAGGAAAGGGCAGTACTCTCTCCATACAAGAACAAAATAATGCGATTTTTGGCTTCTTTTTATAGCACTATCAAAGGTAAACAAAGTTGCAAAGTTTTCACCAAATAACTGAAGAAAGATCTGCAGACAGCTTGAAGCACTGGTTTCAGTTGATATAGAAAAGTCACCAATTGTTTACGGCTGGATAACTTTCTTTAAAAAGGCAGAGTAGAAATAGCTTCAGAAATCAAGACAAGAGAGGAGCACGTGAAGCAGCGACCGTTGCCTATTAGCCGATGAATCTTTCCGATGGCCACGTTTCCTGGGCGTTGGTGGGGACCTGCGGGACCTCTTCCTCGGGCGGGGCCAGGGCCTCCATCTCGCGCACCACCTGCGTGAACACCTGGTCCACCATCAGTTTGCTCTTGGCCGTGACCTCCAGGAACGGGCAGCGCCACTCGCGGGCCAGCGCGCGGCCCTGCGCCGTCAGCACCTGGCGCTCGGCGTCCAGGTCGGCCTTGGTGCCCACCAGCACGAGCGGGACGGCCTTGGGCCCCCGCAGCCGGCCCATGCGCTCGCGCAGCGGCCGCACCGCCTCGAACGAGGCCTCGCTGCACACGCTGTAGAGCACCACGAAGCCGTCGCTGTTCCGGATGTACAGGTCCTTGAGGGTGACCAGGTGCTCGGCGCCCACCGTGTCCACGATCTCCAGCAGCGCGGGCTTCGCGTTCACCTCGATCACCTTGCTGAAGAGGTCCTCCACCGACGGCTCGCACTGCTCGGGGAAGCGGCCGCACGCGAACTGCGTGGCCAGCGCCGTCTTGCCCACGGCCACGCTGCCGAGCAGCACCACCCGGTAGCCCTTGGCGGGTCGCGGGGCCTGGCCCGCCATGGCCGGACGCGGCGGGGAATGGCGCGCGGCGAGGCGGGGACCCGAGCGCGGGGCGGGGCGGCAGCGGAGGGGCCCGGGGGGCGGGCGCGCGGCCTCTGGCGCCCGGCGGGGTGGGGGGGGGCGTCCTCGCCGCGCCTGGGCCTGTCCCCGCCCGGCCCGAATCCGCCCCCAAGAGGCGCAAAGTCCACCCGCCCGGCCGCCGGGACAAGGTCCGAGCGTCACGGCCTCGCGTCCCCCCGCCCCTCGCCTCCCGCGCTCGCCCCCCGGCCCCGCCCACGGCCCGCGTCCGGGCGCCCGCCTGTCCCGCCGAGCTGCGGGTCCCGCAACCTCTGCCCCATACCCCGCCTGACGGCCAGCGGGGGCCTCTCGGTCGGCCCCTGGCCCTGCTCCCCCTTGCAAAGGGAGCCCCTTCTGTCTGCGGACCAGAAGGTAACCTGATCCCTTCCAGGCCAACCAGAGAAATGCAGGAATTTCTCCACCATTTCAGATCCAGCCTCCTGGCGGGAAGCCAGCCTGGCCTTGCTCAAGGTCGAGCCTGGCTGGGCTGCGTGGCTGGGGCCCCTCCAGGGAGGGGGGACCCCCAGGCTGCAGGACACGTCAAAGGGGAGCCTGCCAGGGAGCGGCGGAGCCAGGGGCCTAAGTATCCTCCACCCTGGAGTAGTTCTCAGGCCTGCCTTCACTCTGGCCCCCCAGCCTCCTATTCTCGCTAGCACAGCCAGGGGGCTTTATAAAATTCAGGTCGCTGTGGCTCCCCTGCTTAGACCTCCGGTTTCCCGTTGTGCCCTCCCGATAAAGTCAAGACTATACCCCATGGCCTAGGAGTAGAGTGGCCACATAACTCACCGCCATACCTGGTCACTTTTGGAAAGGAAAGAGTGGCCCATTCACCCAACAGCCAAGCAAATCCAGAAAGCCCTGGGGCGAAGCCAGTTTAGGGGTGACCCTGCCAAAAGGAACGTCCTCCAGGCTCTGGCCTCCCCACCTCCACCCTTCCTCAGGCGTGGACTTTCCACCACACAACCTTCCCGGATTCCCCAAACTCAGAGGGGAAGGGCCGGGTGGTGGGACGACAGGGGCTGGGGTTGTCTTTTACTCCACGCCTGAGCTGTGAGCGGAGAGCCACCCTCTGCCTTAGGCTGTGTAGGAGTATCTCTGAACCTCCCTCCTTCCCGCATCCCCAGGACAGGGCCCCAGTATGTCCCAGCTTGACTCTCCTGCCTCCCGGGTGCATACCATCTGAGGTGGAATTTGAGAACAAAATACACCTTGCACTTTGCTGCTTGTGGTCAGTCACAGAATGTACTCTTCTATAAACAGTGCGTAGGACACCCT
This sequence comes from Cheirogaleus medius, assembly GCA_008086735.1. Taxonomy (NCBI): domain Eukaryota; kingdom Metazoa; phylum Chordata; class Mammalia; order Primates; family Cheirogaleidae; genus Cheirogaleus; species Cheirogaleus medius. Next base: position 886,601 of record VBSM01001979.1, read on the forward strand.
TAATATGTAATACTGATTATTCATTCGTTGAACCTAACAAACATCAGTCAATGGAAAAGAACCCAATTCTGTAAAATAATTTTTAAAGGTTTATTCTGAGCCAAATATGTGCCACCATGGCCTGGAGAGCCAAGCCCAAGAAGCCTGGAGTAGGTGGTCTCACCGTGGCTGGGTCTCAGTTTGGTTTTATCCATTTTAGGGAGACGGGAATTACACATGAAATCATAAATCAATACATGGAAGGCATACATTGATTTGGCCTGAAAAGTCAGGACATTTCAAAGCAGGGGATTACAGGTTATAGTTGGGTTTAAAGATTCTTTGATTTGTAATTGGTTAAAGAAATGAAGCTTTGTCTAAGGGTTTGGAATGTTTTAAGTTAAGGAAGTATGTTAATCAGAGACAAGCCACCACACATACACCCAGACTCAAGTGATCTGTTCAGTAAAAGGATGCCCTGCAGGTGTGGTTTAACTTGGTCTTACATGGCCTTAGGCTTGTTAGTGATTTTGTATTTTGTAATGATTTTTGTAATAATGGTATTACAAAAATAACTCCAAAAGGGACAGGGCATAGCTAGACGTGTCTGACCTCCCTTCTCCTTGTGGCCAAGGGTTTATGGGGGGGGGCGGTTCTCTTGGCCAAGAGTCCCCCCATTCAGTTGGCTGGGGGGACTTGATTTCTAAAAAGACTTAGATTGCAAGGTAACAAACCTAGAAATCAATTTTAAAAATGGGTAACTGCAAATAGTCTCTGGAGAAGTGCAAGTTCAGTCCAGGTTTCAGGTTTCAACAACTTCCCACAGACAACTTTTGAAGGAATACAGACAGTTGCCCAAAATGTCGCAAAACACACAAGGAAAAAATCACCATGAGTAAGAACCTTCAGAAACCCCAGACAATAAAGTCATAACCAGAAAACCAAACTGCAGTCAATATTGGCATTATTAGGCATATAAGTTAATTATGTTTTATATGTTTAAAGAAATAAAACAGAAGCTTAAAAATGTGACCAAGGAACAGTAGACTATAAATTCTGGACAGTAATTTGAAAGAGATTCTCCCCCCCCCAAAAAAAGCTTCTAGAAATAGGAAATATAATTACTATTTTAATTAATATAAAACACCCATTGATAGGTGTGACATTGTATTGTGATGTAATAAGAAATATGTATTTGGGGCTTAAACCACAAAGGGGTCCTCACCCAGGAGGGGTCTCAGAGCTGGGGTTTCAGGAGGCCCAGAGTACTGAGCCCCTCACTGTAAAAACTGCCCTTAGCATGTTTCTCCAAGAGACCAACAGTCCCCATCACCACCAGACTATGTGTACCCCCATTGACACACCTGCCACACCCCCAACTTCCCCCTGTGCGGGCCTGTTTTCCAAGCTTCCCTCCTCCAGGGCCTGCAGAGTAGCAGCATCGGTGAGGGGGTGCCCTGCTGTGAACCTCAGCCCCTTCCGGCTGCCTCTCCCCCTCCCCCTGCCGCCCCCAGGCACAACATGGGGACACCCAGTAGAGAGCCCTGCTGCTGATGGGTGGAGCCAGGGGCAGAGATTGAGGGACTCCAGGAGGGCTGGGGAGGGAGCCGGGAGGGGGATTTCCTGAAGGTCTCACTGGAGGTTTTATTGCAGGGGCAGAACTGCAGGGGCAGTAGACTCTGGGCCACTAGGGTCCTTCAGGAATTCCTCTTCAGGGGAGGCTTTGTTTCTCTTTTTATTAATAACATATATCTATGATGTACATAAACATGCAGTCGGGCCTCCGTGTCCTTGGGTCCTGCATTTACGGATTCAGCCAACCGAGGTTCAAAAATATTTGAAAAAAGAAAATTGTACTGAACTTGTACTTTTTTCTTGTCATTATTCCCTAAACAATCCAGAGTAACAACTATTTACATAGCATTTACATCGTATTATGTGTCATAAGTGTCTAGGGGTGACTTAAAGTATACGGGAGGAGGGCCTCCGTCATCTCATTTTATATCAGGGACTTTCAAATGAAGTCTGGCCTCCAGCTGTCTCCAGAAAGTTTATTAATCAGTTCGGCCTAAAGGTTTCCCCACGCACAGGGGACTGTAAGCCGACTTGCTGTGCAAACAGACTGCAGCCTCCTCTTCTAACACACAGCCAACTGTGCAGACCGGGTCAACTGAGGCAGAGGCCGCAGTAGCCACACCAGCTGGGCCTCGTCTGCCCATCAGTGCTGCCCGACCACGTGGCAGCCTGGGGGCCTCCGAACCTGGTTCTAGAGGCTGCCTGATTCCAGACTCCTTCTTTGGCCACTTGAACTCTATTAAATTTAATTTGTCTAACGTTTTTATCCTAACAGACTTGAGCATCTGTGGATTTTGGCGTTCGAGGAAGGTCCTGGAAGCAGTCCCCCACGGATACGGAGGGACAGCTGTGTAAATATTTTGTTTAAGAGCCGGGGAGATCCTAAGTGCCTACCTAACAGATAGATAGTTAGGGTCGCCAATAAAATATATATATATTTTTTGTTTAAAAAAGAAATATATATTTGGTCTTTGTCCTGGTTCCTGACACTGGAGCATCTAAAAGCCTTGGAACTCCCGAGTGGCGGGTGCGAGAGGAGCGTCTTCTGATGCTTATAACAAGCCTTTGCAGCCACAGCTGAGTTCAAGGATGGCTTGGGCTGGGGGTTGAGCTGATCCCTAGTGGTGTCTACTCGGCTTATGTAATGGATCCTCCATAAGAACCCTAAGTGAAGGGTCTCGAGAGCTTCCGGTTGGTGAACACATCCACGTGTGGCACATCCCCACCCCATGGGGACAGTAGGGACCCTGCCAGGCCTCCCTTATGTACTCCTTCATGTCACTGTCCATTTATACTAAGCCAGTAAATGCAAGTGAAGTGCATCCCCGAGTTCTGTGAGCCTCCACAGCGAGTTACCGAACCTGAGGAGGGGTCATGGGAACGCTTGACTCACGGCCGGTCGGTCAGGAGTCCGAGAGGCCTGGACCGAGATTGGCTTCTGAACTGGGGGCAACCTCGGGGGGCTGCGCCCTTAACCTGTGGGGTCTGCGATAACTCCGGGTAGTTAGTGAATTGTAGGACACTCAGCTGGGGCAGAGAGTTGGAGAACTGGTTGGTGGGGGACACCAGCCCCCACATCTGATGTCGGAATTGTTGTAACGGTTTTTCTTCAGTAGGCTAAACAGTACATTAGCTGTGGCTGAAGGGAGAAGTCGCCCGCCCATCACTGAGAGTTGCAAATAATCCCGGGCCTGCTTTTCATCGTAACCTACCCTGTTACCTGCAGGAGATCAGTGGCTCCTCATATTGTCACGAGGCTTTTGGACTTTCACAGAGTGACTTCAATTGACAGTTGGCTAATTTGAGCCCGTTGTTTATTTTATTTTATTTTTTTGAGGCTTTTAAAGCCATTAATGAAAGTCAGCCAGCCCCACAGTCTCTTGTCGCTGGTGCCTCGATGCAGTTATATTAATAGTACCGCCCTATCACACAGGCCTGGGCTTCGCCTGCCGCCGGCCCAGCATGCTAATCCGCCGCCGGGGAGCCGCTGTCACCTCGCTGCAGGCCAAGGGCCATCACCAATGAGGTCCTCACGGTGGGGTCTGAAGGGTGTGTGATCTCTCCTACCCTGACATTCTGCTTTCTAGGGCCACTTCTGACACTCTCTTAAGTCAGGTTCCCTCCAAAAGCAGACTCTGTGACATGGGACTTACGCCTGCAGTTTATGTTTGGAGTGGTCTCAGGGATCGGGAATGGGGACCCTGGGAGGGTGAGTCGGGGAGGAGGAAGGCCAGGCTGGAGCACGCCCCTGAGCTGGCCGTGCGGCTGGAGCGCTCGGAGGAACAGTGACGCACGCACCTCAGAACTGTCCTCCAGACACACAGAAAAGGCGGGCGTTTACCTGGCGGCATCCCTCCCTCAGTGCTCCAGGGCTGCCTGCAGGTGTGCGCAGTGCGGCTTGGTTGAGACAGCTCCAGATGCATCCCAAGCACGGCAGCAGGGCCCAGAGCAGAGAGCAGCGGGCGTGCGTGTAGCTGGGGCCGGGCCGCCCGGCTGTTCCTGCACCACCAGCTGCTTGCTGTAACCGTGACCAGAGCAAGAGTGGGCCTGGGTATGAGATTAGGGCATGAGAGATGGGTGGCTCCATTCTTATGGTTCGAAAACACCTCATTGTATTTTAGGGTGTGGAAGCATATTATCCACAGACAATGATGGGTATGTTGCTTATTACCTTTTCTTACCTTATTGCTTTAGCTAGGCTCTCCGAAAATAACACTTTGAACCAAAGAAGTCATAGCAGGCATCTCTTTTCATTTCTAACAGAAATGCCTGCACACTGCACCGTCACTGTAATGTATACGCATGTTCTCCAACTGGCATTCTTTATCGCAGTGGGGAAGCTTTAGTCTATTTACGTCTTATAGTTTTTATTAGGAATGTCTGCTGTTTTTTTGGTCTCTAATAAATTCATAAGGTTTTCTCCTTTAAGCTTGGTTAATTTTATGATTCATAGTTGATGAGTTTCCTACTGATGAATCGTTCTGTGCTTCACACCTCATCTCTTCCCACGATTCTCCTCGCTACCTTCTAGACACTATGACCTTCTGACTCTTCCCTTAGCATGCTCAGCTGTGTTCTGTCTCAGAGCCTTCACGTTTGCTGTTCCCTCCTCCTGGAATGCTGTTCCCTCAGATGTTTGCATGACTCACTCCCTCAGTTTACTCAGGTCTCTTGCTCACATGTCACTTACTTAAAGGGAGCTTCCCTTACCAACTGTCATAGGTGGACTTGCATATCCCCCAAAATTCGTATGTTGGAGTCCCAGCCCTCAGTACTTAAGAATGAGACCTTATTTGGAAATAGGGTCACGCGGATAGAATTAGTTAAGATGAGGTAGTACTGGAATAGGTGGGCCCCTCATCCAATATAACTAGTGTCCTAAAAGGGGCAATTTGGACAGAGGCATGCGCACAGGGAAGACGCCACGTGAAGATGGAGGCGGAGGTCGCAGTGATGTTCCTACAAGCCAAGGAGGAGCAAAGATCGCTGCCAACTCACCCGAAGCTGAGGGAGAGGCCTGGGACAGCTTCTCCGCACAGCTCTCAGATGGCACCAAGCCTGCCGACTCCTGGATTGCAGGCTTCAGTCTCCAGAACTGGGGAGAATCGATTTCTGTCCAAGTCACCAAGGCTGTGGCGCTTTGTTAGTGGCTGCCCCAGGAAACGAAGACACCAACCTATAAAAGATGCTACCACAAACCACCCTGACCTGCTCTTCTCTCCTGCGTAGCACTTCTCGTGACCCGAAATGGCATTGATGTGTCTGTTTGCCGCGTTGCCGCGTCACTGCCATGAGGGTGGAGACTGCATGCTCCTCTCTGCTGCTCTGCGGTGCCTGGAACAGCGCCTACCACGTGTTGGGGGCTCCGTAACTGTGGTCCTAAGCAAATGCTTGGTCTGAAAGTGTGAGTTTCCAATACAATTGAACAATTAGGGAATAATTTGAGCACAATGTGAATTTTGTGGTTGCTTATGTGTTACTTTATTTTGGAAAAACGCTAGGTGAACATAGAAACCACCAGCTGCACGGAGGTGCATGGGAATACGTCTGCACAGGTCTCCTCAAACATCTGCCCCCACCTCAGTGCACCGCTAGGTTGTGGCCACTCCCACACGCACGGGATTCCCACTGTCCCAGGGATTCCAGATAACTCACCTCCCACCGATTCGCGGTATTTTCTCACTCCTTCTGCACACCCTTGGGATCAATGTCTACTTCTGCCAGCACAGGCCTTTTCTGATAAAGTGCCATGTTCAATGTAGTATTTATGCATTTCTTAACAATTTAACATGTAAAACTGCTCTGCCCTTTTTATTAGGTTTGTATCTTTGTTTTTGTTTTTTCTTTTTTGAGACAGTATCTTGCTCTGTGACCCAGGCTGGAGTTCAGTAGTGCAATCATAGTTCATTGCAGCCTTGAACTGTTTGGCTCAAGTGATCCTCCTGCCTCAGCCTCCAGAGTAGCTGGGACAACAGGTATGCCACCATTCCTGGTCCTATCTTATTTTAAAATGGGTCGCTGGTGAAGTATTTTGAGCAACCTGCCACTAATCGCATTTCCCCCCAAATCCTGTGGTTTCCATTGTGCAATTTTGCAGAGGATGCTGAATTTTAGGAATGCGTATGTTGCACCATAGCCAACCTGATGTACTTGTTGCATGTTTGAACCAATGCTTGCCTTTTTGAATTAAGCCCTAATTTATCCTTTAAATAGTCTGATGAAATTTGCTAATTGCTTGTTGAGGCTGTCTGCATCCGAAAGGCTGTGGCATAACATGGGACACCGTGTGGTTGATGCAGGGGTGAGGAGCCCAGTGAAGACACCCTCATTACTGTTGCCCAGCCCCAAAGGGGACTCAAGAACATGTGCACAGAAGTATGGCCTTTGTCACAGATGACGCCTAGGCTGGAGCAGATAGCCTTGACGGAATGCACCAGGCATCTTCCTACTCCTCAATCCCACATTTGGACTGGCCTGCCCAGCGTTAGGCGGCCCCAGTGGGGAGCTGCCCCTTGACGTCATGGCGGGGAGCTGCAAGTCAGAACAACAGCTTTCTGCAGGCAGCAAGTACCATACCACATTCCAGGGTCCCCTGCCCCCAGCCTCCTGGCCTAGTCTCCTGACACAGGCCTTGTTGCCCTAGGGAGCCTCTGACTCCTCTCTGAGCCTTTGGCCCTGGGCCAGAAAGCCTCTCTGCCCTGCAGGTCTCTTCCCAGGTGGGAGGAACTGTGACCTCAGTACCTCCAGGCACAGAGGGAGCAGCATTCCTGGGACATAAGCAGCTGCCACTGGCTGCCCTGTGACCCACTGCAAATACGGCAAACACGCGGAGGAGTCGTCAGTGGGCAGGACCGCATAGAAATGCGGGGACGAAACCATTGCACACCAGAAGGTTGTTTCCTTTCTGGCAATAAAATAGGCTAGGTAACTTGAAAAAGCCTCTGAGACTGGAAATTCGGAATGAAATGTTACAAAATCCTCTATTGCATAGCTGTAATTGTGGAAAAAAAGGAAATTCCCCCAAAACAAAGAAGTTGCTGAAAACCCAAGTGATGGCGGAGCTACCCCGGAGGAACTTGCTATACTCAGTCACCCTGAGCTTTGGGGGTGGAGACCAGAGGGAGGGCCTTGGGCTCGTAGAAAGTTCTGAGTTAGAACCAGGACGCCCAAACAAGGCGGGTAACCTAGAGGGGCCACGTACAGTACTCAGGGAAAGAGTGAATTTGAAAAATTTTCCCACTGTCAGCAAAGGAGATGAGAAATAATTTTCCTATCCAGGGTCCTCACTAAGACAATAAGAGAGTTTCCCCTAAGGTTTGTGACAAGAGCTGTTTCCTCCTGTGGGTTTGGCTTTTAAACAAACACCATTTCTCAGGCGCTGAACCCAGCAGGCTGAGGACTGACCCCAGCAGCGCAGTGGCTCCTACGGAAGGGTGCGGGGTCCCAGAGCTGCGAGCCAGCCAAGCACACTCGGTTCAGGCACTAGGATGACCAGATTAAAGACATAAGATCAACATAATTAAAACAAAATATAGATTAGAGATACGAGAAACAAATGAGTTATTAAATAAAAATACAGGCTTTCTATAATACAGTATTACTAAATCAAAATACTGCTAGTGACCAAGGTCAGAAGCCACAGGAACTGACATGGATTTCAGTCTGTCTTCCCGGGGTTCCAGCTCAAACTTTTGGGGTTGCAGGCAGCTCCAGGATTTCCTGTCTTGATTGTCTGCCCTGTGGACCTGCCAACGTCAGACCTCAAGGTCCTCCCAAGTGCCCTTAGAGCCATCTCGCTTCAGTGCTACCCCGAGGATAACACCCGGAAAAGGCAGTCGCCAGGCCTGACGGAGCCTGCAGCACCAAGCTGAGCCCTTCCACTTCCTTCCCGATGCTCCTTGCTCTTCTTTTTTTTTTTTTTTTTTTTTTTTTCTGAGACAGAGTCTCACTCTGTTGCCCGGGCTAGAGTGAGTGCCGTGGCATCAGCCTCACTCACAGCAACCTCAAACTCCTGGGCTTGAGCAATCCTCCTGCCTCAGCCTCCCGAGTAGCTGGGACTACAGGCATGCGCCACCATGCCCGGCTCATTTTTTCTATATATTTTTAGTTGGCCAATTAATTGCTTTCTATTTATAGTAGAGACGAGGTCTCGCTCTTGCTCAGGCTGGTCTCGAACTCCTGAGCTCGAGCGAGCGATCCGCCCGCCTCGGCCTCCCAGAGAGCTAGGATTACAGGCGTGAGCCACCGCGCCCGGCCTGCTCCTTGCTCTTCTTTCCTGCTTCGGTCACTGGCTCGGGAGTTGGGTGTTTCTTGGCAGGTCAGGTGAAGACACTGTCATCACTGTCCTTTGATACCATATATGTGTGTGTATGTATATGTATATGTCCTAAGAGGGTCAAATATCCAGTTGCTAACTCTAAGTCTGTTCTTTAATGGAATTTGGCTGAGAGACAAAGACTGAGTCCTACCTAGGTCCCATGGTGACTTGCATGAGGGAAGCCTCATCAGTTCTACACCAAATTGCAGCTTGTCTTCTGTTGGTCCCCTGGAGGTGTTTTCACCCAGGGGCAGCACTGGGCCCTTGGGGTGGTGGCAGGTGGGCCT
>VBSM01001979.1:906287-917578 GCA_008086735.1 Cheirogaleus medius
AAAAAAAAAAAAAATTTAAGAAAGGTCTTAAGAGAAAAAGGATATAGCAGGGCAGCTTAATGGTGCAGATAAAGGGGGCATCCAAGAACAGCTTCAGGTGGGGCTGTATCCAGGGTCCTACCAAGTTCACCAGGCCCACAGTGGCTTCATTCCAGGGGGTCTGGTGCTGACAAACTGTTGTCCGCAGCTCCACAGAGAGGGCCCCTTTGTCTGTGCTGTCCTCCCCTGCCCCTTCCTGACCTTTGGCGTGAGCTGCTCTAGACCTCAAAGTCCTGCCAGGGAGGGCTCCTTCCTTTCCTCACAGTGGCCTTTGCTCTGACATGGGGCCAGATGCTGCCTTTTCTGACAATCTCCCAGGGACGTGGGTGATATGGGTGCCTCTGATCCTTGCACCACCCTGAGTAGCAAGGCTCTGCCACCCCACAGGGGTCTGTGACTCAGGCCTTGCCATGCAAAATCTTTGTCTAGTCATGGAATGGAACTGATGTGTCCGATGAACCAAAGGATAATATAAAACAACCAGGAGGAAGGAAGGAATCCCGATTCCTTCCTTCTGGGGTAACTGGTCCTGTGCTACAGGAGTTCCTCTTTCTACTCTCTTGTTCTCTGTATACGTTCAAATGTGTTTGTAGAAGGCAACAGAGTTATTCATAACTGACATCAGTTTCTCATGGCAACAGATCTTTTGTCCCTTCCTCCAGCTTTGGGAATACTCTCAATTGTGGGGGCATCAGAATTGCCTGGGGTCTTTGGGAACATGCAGATCCCAGCTCTATCTTGTATTCACTGTCGGGTGATTTGATTCACCACAGAGTTTGAGATGCATGGTTCTACAACATGGTTTAAAAATTAACAATAATTGATGTTTGATATTTCATAAATCATTGAACTAATTTTGTCTTAGTGGTTTCTGAAAGGACGGCATTGCTAGTAAATCATCTAACATAAAAGTATCGCTGCACACAAGGGTGTGCAGGCCCGTTGCTTGTTTCTTGCTTGGTCACCTGTGGTTTAACTTGTTTTTTAAGGGCTTGTTTTGCAGAACTGGAAAAGGACTGAACAATCAGAAAAAGGCATGTAGCCCCCGGGCATCTGCCAGACCCCATTTGGAGAAACCAGCCCAACAGGAAACAGCTGCTCTGGAAGACAAGCGCCCTCAGTTACCAAGTGGCAGCTGCAACTGCTCTGCTCTTCATCCGCGCAGCCAAAGCCCAGCCGCCCATGCCTGGCCCACGTTCCTTCTGCCCTTCACGCCGGCCCTGTCCTCCCTTGGAAAGTAAAATGCACGCCTTGCTTCAAAACCCACCTTCATCTTTGAGTCAAGAATTCTTTCTCAGCCCACAGTACGAGTCCCCTCAAAGTTTCAAATTAATTTTTGGCTGCCTTAGCAATTTTAAACTACTGTTTTTTTATCCCAAGTCTTTGTGCATTCCTGTGACTAATTACTTCTATTAGGCCCAATTCTTTAAGTGGAATTTCTGTGCTTTGCACACAGATTGGCGGGGTGTCCCCTGAAAGGGGCATCCTATTATCCCCCCATGTGTAGGTTGGCAGCTGACCCATCCCAGGAACCAGAGCTGTCATAGCTTTGTCCTGCACGGAGATGAAGTCCCACAGCTGTTTCTGTTTCTTCCTTTACTCACGGTCAGTTCACAGGTAGAGACAAGTTAAAGTGCTCTCCTTACAGGGACGATTGCTAGGTGAGAGCTGCTGGGGAGGCCAGGTGCGCAGGACAGCCTGGTGCTCAGAGATCTAGGTGGAGGAAGCGCCCCACCCCAGGAAGGGGGGCAGGTGGGAGCTCCTAGGAAGAGGTGAAGCCCTGGGGTCAGAGGTCTCTTTGCTGTGTGTTTCCCTGGCGGCCCCAAGCACTAAGCACTTCTTGCTGCAAAATTCTCACTGGCCCTCACTGAGCTGCAGGAAGTCAGGGCCCAGGGCCAGGTGGGGTGAGCCTGGGGTCCCTGGTGGCATCCCAGGGTAGTTTCTATGCAGAGCCGCTCCTAACAATGGTAAGGTTTTACACTTAAGCATAACACACTGCAGAAATATATACCAAGCATGAATGTGCAGTTAGAGACGTTTCCAGAAAGTCAGCCCACCCACGGAATCAGCCACCTAAAGCCTACCTCCCACCCTGTCTTATCTTCCCCCCACAAAAGGGTAACCACTCTCCTTGACTTCCTCTAACACCATGAACCCACTTTTTCCTGTTCTTGAACTCTAATGGGTCCAGTTTCTTAAGGAGAAAAAAACCAAACTCTAAAATAACTTAAAGGTTTATTTTGAGCCAAATGTGTGTGACTGGTCCGGAGCACATGGCTCAAGAGGCCCTGAGAAAATGTGCCGCAGTAGCTGCATTACAGTTTGCTTTTGTGCATCTATGGAGACAGGCATTACAGGTAAGGTCATAAGTGAATACGTGAGGGCACACTTTGGTTTCTCGAGAAAAGGCAGGACGTCTGTAAGGGTGGGGGGCGGGGAGCATCTTACAGGTTACAGGTGGGTTTAAAGACTCTTTGATTTGTGATTGGTTAAAGAAGTGAAGCTTTGTCTACAGGCTTGGAGTGTTTTGACTTAAGACAAGGGTGTCTGTTAAATTGGAGAAAAGCCGCTGGACATTTATCTAAACTCAAGCGGTCTGTGAAGTCCACTGATGGCCTGCAGGTGTGGCTTGGGCTCTGCCCTGCACGGCCTGGGGCCTGTTAATGGGTTAGTGTCTCTCTGTTGTGAAGAGTAACTTGGCAAGGGGAGGGGCATGACCAGGCCAGTCTGACCTCCCTTCTCCTGGCCGGCAGCTCAGCTTTGAGGTTTTTCTGGGGTCCCCTGGCCAAGTGGGGCACGTTCAGTCTGTTGGTGGGGAGCTTAAGAGTTAAATTTAGTTCCCAACCTAAAGGAAGAAGCTGAGTTAACATTAATATACGCAGAGAGTTTGGGGGGCGTGCCCAGGTTGAGTTCAGCAGCCCAGGAGACATAGATTCAAGTTGCCCTGAATATGTGCTTCAGTTAGGAGCCGTTACAAGTGGGGTTTTAAGGGAAAAAAGAAAGGGCATTTCTCATGTTGTTTGCCAAGAATTTACCTTGGCTCATTAAATGACCTCAGCTATCGATTGGCTATACATTGTCCTTTGTGTCAGGAACGTGAAGATGAGGGGTGAGGATCACACTGGACAACTCGTGGTAACAGTGTAGGTAAGTTACCAGCTCGTCTGGAAACTACCGGGAAGGAAAGGAAAACAAAACGCCTTCACGTGCCTCCTGGCTCGGCTACGGGGCAGCGACCGAGGGCTCCTGCCTTCTCTCCAGGCCTCGTAAATCTTGTACACTCACATTCCTCACGCTGCTCCGAGCCACTTTTCTTTCTCATGTGAAAAAGGTGCACACGGGACGTACTCTTCGTGTCTGGCGTATTCACTCAGCATTACGCTTGCGAGATGCTGCCAGGCGCGGTGCAGTTGTTCCCGCGGCTGGAGAACTTCTGTGTCCACGCTGCTGCGGGCGGATCTCGCCGTCTCCGGGGAGGGGCTCTGCGGAGCCGCGCAGCTGCGAACATTCATGTCCACACCGTGAACACAGGTGCCATTCCTGCTGTGCACACACCTGGAGGAAGTTGGTGGGTTACGTGGTTTGCATAGGTTCAGCTCTAGCGCACACCGCTAAACACTTTTCCCGGTGCTGGTACACATGTGCATGCGTGTGTCCTGCTCTAGAACAAGTTTCCCCAACCGCTGTATGTTTTGAATAATCCCCTCCCTCTCACGCTTTAGATTCTCAGGCTAAAACCCTGTAACTTTTGATTAACTACTTGACTTTTTGAGTAGTTTCCCAGAATGTCACAATTCCTGCAAGACAACGAGTTGAGATTTCCAAGAACCCCTGCAGAGACTTCCTGATGCCAAGACCACCATCCTGCCCCAGCCTGCCCCAGCCCGCCCCAGTGCAAGACGCAGCCCCTCGTTAAAGAGCCTGGGCTCTCCCCTAGTTGGGGAGGCGGATTTGAGGCTGATTTCCTCACTCCCCCGACTGACATCTTCTGTATTAAAAATCCCTTTCTTCCTTGGCTTTCCCCCTGGTCTCAGCCACTGGCCTTCTGTGCAGAGAGCAACTGGACCTGGCCGGACCCTTCGGTCCCCGCAACACTCCCCGGCAAAGCGTGATGCCCCCAGGAGCTGGACATCTGCCCGAGGCAGGTTTGTTTCCATTCCAGCTGGTGGTGGGGATGTGACTGCATCATATTTTGATTTCACTTGACTTTTCCGTGATGACTAAGGAAGTTAAACACTATTCCATATGCTCATTGGCCATTCGGAGGTCCATTGTTTTGACGTTCCCCCCTTTTTTTTTTTTGAGACAGAGTCTCACTCTGTTGCCTGGGCTAGAGTGCCGTGGTGTCAGCCTAACTCACAGCAACCTCAAACTCCTGGGCTCAAGCAATCCTTCTGCCTCAGCATCCCGAGTAGCTGGGACTACAGGCATGCGCCACCATGCCCAGCTAATTTTTTAATATATTTTTTAGTTGGCCAATTAATTTCTTTCTATATTTAGTAGAGACAGGTGTCTCATTCTTGCTTAGGCTGGTTTCGAACTCCTGACCTGATCAATCCTCCCACCTCGGCCTCCCAGAGTGCTATGATTACAGGCGTGAGCCACCGCACCCGGCCTTGATGTTCCCTTTTAAGTCATTAAGCCAATTTTTCTGACAGGTCTCTGCCTTGATATTATTGATTTGTAGGCATTAATTTAGTAACTTAAAAAGAACCCTGTGTTGGGGTCTGGATATTAGGTTTCTGGATAGGAGTCCCTTCCTGATGGATACATTAGGATGCCTTCTAGAAGCCGGGCACAGCAGCGCACACCTGTAGTCCCAGCTACTCAGGGGACTGAGGCGGTAGGACCACTTAGGCCCAGGAGTTTGAGACCAGCCTGGGCAACATGATGACACCCAGTCTCTGAAGGACGTGTATGCATCTCATGCAATTCTATGGCTCCGTTTTCACTGTTTCTTAGGATTAAATACGTTGGTAGGCAGCCATCGGCTTGGGCTGAGCTCCTGCACCAGCCCCACCCGCCAAACCAAGGCGCAGCTGCTCCTGCTGCACCCAGCAGAAGCTGAGTCGTTTGTCCTCGCCAAGGAATCGGGAGAGAGGGATAGCGGCCAAATCCCCCACAGGCCGGCTGCAGCCAGCATGGTAGAGAACTTCCCTCTGCCTCGACCTTTGCAAGGGAAGTGCCTGTGCGGTGACCCACCTGCCTCTGGTCTCTTCGCTGCCGTCTTCAGCCCTTTTCTGCCTCTGAAGCCATGCTCCTGCGCTCAGCCCCCAGAGCCCTCCGTTTTCTGAGAACGAGGCGTTGCCCGAGCCTAGAATTGCACATCAACGCCAAGTAGATCTTTAAATTTGTTGTAATTTTGTCTTTTGACATTAGTGACTTTGAAGAAGGGAGGTTTGCATTTTAAGGCTACCTTTTAACTTACCTTTTCCCCCTTTGTGGGGAAGAAAAAAGGAGCAGCCCCTGTCCCTGGAAGCTGGCTGGCCCCCGCTGGGCCCAGTCGTTCTCCTGACGGACATACACCGCCCCCCAGAACACCAGCTCACACAGGCTTTCTCTGCGACGGTGACAGAATGAGAAAGGCAAGGCCCCTTCATAACTGTCCCAGCACAGACGGCAGCAAGGTCACCGTCACCCACCAAATCCCTACCTGCCCCTCCTTGGCTGGCATGAGTGGCAGCTGCTGCCATTCCAGTTCCGGAGTCGTCATCATTCTGCTGCCCTCCCTGGGGGTGAGCGCTGCTGCGACGCCCAATCAGAGAACCGCCTCAGGTCCCACAGCCTCGAAACTAGCGGGCCCCTGCTTCCTCAGACCCTCCCGCGCCCCAGCTACAGCCCAGCGGCCCACAGGTCCTCTCTAACCCCCTGACTGCAGGCCTGGCGTCCCCGTGGTGTGTGGTCCCCCTCTCTGCTCAACTAGAGCCGGTCCCAGGGCCTCGGAGGGTGACGACAGTGAGCTCCTGTGTTATATTTCATCCAAAGTCCTAAGCGTTCCCTGTGGGGGTGTTTTAGGGACTCAAACCCACCTCAGTTCTGGAGAGGACAGTGGCATCTGTTGGCAACGGTGGCTTCTGCCCTGAGTCAGGCAGAGGATTCCCGGGCATGGAGGCAGTTCCCAGGGATCACAGTCCCCGCGTGACCCGGGCTGCCTATGCCTCCATGTGCAATGCTCACAGATGCCACTGGCCACTGTCCTCTGGTCATAAGCCTGCAGAGTCTCAGGAGTGCACTTAAAGCCACAGCCCTCTGAGACTAACACAGCCCAGCCAGGGTGGGGCCCAGTGACAGCCCATCGCCCCAGGGAGCTGAGAGCTCAGCTGTCGGTCCTGGTGAGCTCACTGGGCAGAGAAGCCTTTAGCTGTGACGGTCACTGGGGAAGGGACACAGGCATGCAGGCCAGGAGGTGGCCGTGTGCAGCCTGCCAGGGGCCCAACTCCCGGTCCAGAGTCAATGACTCGTCCTCCTGGTCCCTGGGCTCCATGACCTGCCTGACCATGAGGATCACCACAGGCGGGACAGGAACGTGGGGCACCAGGGTCCGGCTTCACCATCCTGTTGTTCTGATTTGGTGGGGCCGAGGCTGGGCACAGGAGCTGGGTCCGAGGGGAGCCCCATGGGGATTCTGATGCCCAGCCCAGCGCTGGGTCTTCTCCTGTCACCTGGGGGCTTGTTAGTGACCAGGAGTGAATGCTAATGTACACTGAATCTTGCTCTAAACTGTCATTCCGGCTCCCCAAACTCCTGGCAGTCAAGCAGAAGGAATCCTGACCTGACGTAGAGTGTGGCTTTGTAACTGTCCCCAACATGCACATGCCTCATGACGTGTGCCAGGGGTGGAATTTGGTGGCAGTGAACGGCTGCATTTCTCTTCTTAGTGTCTGTTCTCCAAAATCCTTAGAAATGGATAAAAACAAAACTGTCCACTATCTCGTTTTCCTGTTGCATCAGAAGTCACCCGCGAGTCCTAATGGTTCAGAGTTGCACAGACCCGATTCAGATTTTAAAATACAGTCTCTCAGACTAAGTTTTTAAACAGGCAAGAGGACTTCTCATTCTGGTCAAGACGGAACGACGACAAGGTTTCCCTCTGGTCCGAAACAACTAAATAACCTGAGAAAACTGTGTGAGACAACAGCTTTCAAGACACTGGGCATCAGGTGAGGTGAGCCCCGTGCTCGCCCAGCCCACTGCCTGGGCCGTTTCCAGGCCGTCATGTGGGGGAACAGAGCCCGCAGCTTCCCGCGCAGAGCACAGGCAGCTGGGTGTCCGGGAAGCCAAGGCAGCTCGAGCCTGCAGGCAGAGGACTGCGGGGAGAACTGCTCAGAGAGTCCCAGAGGTCTGGAGAGGTTCCCTGGTGCACTCGGCTGAGAACCGACCAGCACAGGCATGCGGGGGAGACTTCCCAGGCTGGGAAAGAACCACCTGAAAGCGTGAGGGTAGTGGTGTCTGGTGCTCACCCACGGCTGGGAATAGCTGCCTGTTCCCATCGGCCAGAGTGAAACACTCGTCCTTCACCTCGCCTCAGTAAGGGGCCTCAGAGGGAAGCCAGGTGAGCTGAGCTGAGCCACCAATGGCACAGGTGGGAGACTTAGTAGACAAGGACATTAGAGCAGTTATTGTAACTGTGTTTCATATATTCAAGAAGTTAGGAGACTGATGGAAGATATTAAGTAGAGACATATGAGAAATGAAAAAGAGACAAACCGAACTTCCAGATATACAACTTAGAGTAGCTAAAATGACAAATGAACGGCATAGTGTTAACAGCCAATTAGACACCGCAGAAGAAAACAGCAGAACTTGAAGACACAGCAGTAAGGACTCTCCAAGGTGAAACACAGAGAAAAGAGAATTTGAAAAATATGAACAATATTGAAAACTATGTCTCACATCAGTGAGCTGTGAGACAACTTCCACCAGCCGTTTGCATACGTAATTGGAGAAAAGAGAGAAAAGGATAAAAATATTTGATGAATAATGGCTGGAATTTCCCTAAATTTGATGAAAACTATAAAGCCTGAAACCTAAGCAGCTCAGTGAACTGCAAGCACACGAAATTGAAAACAGCTACACCAAATCACATCATACCCAAATCGCTCCAAACCAGCGATAAAGCAAAGATGTTAAAAGCTGCCAGGAGGAAAAGACTAAGCACAGGGGAAGAGAAATGAAGAGAACAGCAGGTGTCAGAGACCGTGCAAGTGAACAGACAGTGGGGCGATGTTTTAAAGTACTGAAAGAAAAAAACTGCCAACCTGCAACTCAGAAAAAATATCTTTCAAGAGCAAAGGCAAAATAAAGCCCCTCTCAGCTATGAAGGCGGTGGAGGGACATGTCACCAGAGGCGCACAGAGCAGGCGTGGAGAGGACCCTTCCACTGTGTCCGCAGGAGACCCTCGGTCACACGAGGGGACGAAGCAGACAGAGTAACAGCGGCCTGTGGGGTTGTCACCTGTCTGTGGCTTCAGTGTGCAACAGCAGCAGCATGAAGGCCGGGAGGGGAGGGCTGCTGGGAGCCTGTCATGCGAGGCGTTGCTAGGAAGGAGGCCGCATGACGCAGGGGTGTGTGCTATGAGCCCTAAAGCAGCTGCTACAGTAACACAAACTGTCATAATTACTTAGCCAACAAAACTGATAAAATGAAATAATATTACTCAACTTTTTTTTTTTTTTTGAGACAGAGTCTCACTCTGTTGCCCAGGCTAGAGTGCTGTGGCATCAGCCTAGCTCACAGCAACCTCAAACTCCTGGGCTCAAGCGATCTTCCTGCCTCAGCCTCCCGAGTAGCTGGGACTACAGGCACGCGCCACCATGCCCGGCTCATTTTTTCTATATATTTTTTAGTTGGCGAGCTGGGAATCCCTTGAGCACAGGGACGGCCGGGGGCAACGCAGCCACATGGAGAGCAGAGACTTCCGTTCGCTCTGATTCTCCAGGGAACACAGGACAATGATGTGAAACCAAACCCGAGCCTCAGAGGTGCAGCCGCCACCTGTCCCGCAGACTCAGCGACAGGGGCTTTCTCCTGGGAACACAGCCGGTGGGGGGGTCTCCTGGGGGTGCCCTCCTCAGTCGTCTGCCTCGGTGCTTCCAGCATCTCCACCTCGAGTACTGAAGGCCACTGCCACAGGCTCCCAGGAGCCATCCAGCAGTGGGTTTCGTCTGTCCTTGCCAGGCCACTGGGCTGGAGCCACAGGTGAGTGGTCCCACGACACACACTCTGACCTGCCCCACCCTGCCCGCTAGTTCCACCTTGGCAAGCTCCATGCCCACACCTACTCCTCCAGCCCAGGCAGTCCTGTCAGCCAGGTGCCACCTCCCTCTAGTCAGGAAGCGATGTCCCCCAGAGCACAGGCTGCCTATCCTTGCTGAGGCCGTACTGGAAACAGACCGTCTTCGTTAGGTTGGAGGTAATGAGGCGTGGTGGGGACAGACCCAGAGAGGGGCAGGCCATGTCTTGCAAGGCACCTGCTCAGGTGAAGCCTCCGTAGACTCTCTGGGCAGGGCCAGGGGGAGGGGCTGCCGCAAGCTGAGAGGGTGCAGGGGCTCTCTGGGCTTGTCCGTCCACACACTGTATCCAGGTCTGAGTGTCCATGCTAAATTCCATCAGATCCCTGACTTTGACGTAGGAGACCTGCCAGGCTGCACACTCAGCCACATCTTCAGCTCTGCCGCCCTTAGCACAAGACCCGAGCCTGCTTCCAGAACGGTCAGTTCCGGAGCTGCAGGGCTGAGTGGCCTAAAGCTCCTGCAGACGTCCTGGCCTTCGGGAGTGACTTGAGCTGGCGGTTTTCTACCTGAATTTCTCCTTTCTCTTCCTGAAGACTTCTGAAAAAGTTCATAAGAGCCAGCTAGTTCGTGACTCCTGTAATCACCTCCCCCCACACTGTCCCAGTGTCACAGTGCTGTCCTGCCCACGGCTTCCCCTTCCCCCTGCCCTGCATCCTAATGCACTGGGAGACACCTGCTATCTGAGCCGGCAGCCAGGTGGCAGCCGTGGGCTCCTGGTTGTCCTCTGACCTGCCCATGATCCAGCTCCAAAATCTGTGCTGAGGGTCTGTGTTCCAGAACCGGCCATCATAGCTGAGTCCCCAAAACAGCCGAGGCGAAGGCTTGTATGCAGGCGGTTCATATATGAATGTGATTCCAGAGAGCAGGGGTGAGGGACGGGGGTGGAGTGTGAATGGGGAGGGAGAGAAGCCAACAACCCCTAGCGTGTGTTAGGGAGTCAGCTACTGCCACCCTCTGGTCCCTTCCATCTCCTAGACAGTTCTGCAGTCCGTTTGGCAAGGCTGCCCGGAAAGCCCGGGCCGGACCGAAGCCCAGTCCCCTGCAGTGGCCAGCCCAAAATTATGAGTCCTTGCACTGGTCACTCTCCTTCCTTGTCTCTTCCCCTCACCCCTCTTCCTCCCACAGCCCCAAGTCCATGCACAGGGCCTTGTCTCAGGCCCTGCTCTCCAGGGAGCCACCTGGTCCATCCTGGCCTTGCTCTTGGCCACGACCTCAGGACCCCGAACTGCCCCCAACCCCACAGGTCAGTGCATGCCCTGTGCCACCATCCCCTCACACTCAGTGTCCCCATCTGCCTTAGCACCGCCAGCACCACTCTCGCTGGCAGCAGTGGCCTCGAAGGGGGTGCTGTTGTCAAAGCAAGAGCTGCACCAGGCAAAGGTGCACAGGCAGGAAGGCGGCGCCCGCGACCATCGCCCTGGGGGAGCGGCCAGAGCCGGGGGAGCTGGGGGGCGGTCATAGGCCCTCTGTGTTCACTAATTGATTTTATCCAAAGGAAAAACAAACTGCGTGACAAGAGGCAGCTTTGCAACTTGGAGCAAAGCAGCCACTGAAGTTAGGCTCCTGCCTCCCGCAGGGACGGAGAGATGGGTGCCATCTTCCTAGATGCTCGAGACAGATGGTCCTGCGTCGCTAAACTGGCAAAAGGCTTTTAACAATACTTACATCTCAAGCTGGGTGTGGTGGCTCACGCCCCTATCCTAGCTCTCTGGGAGGCCGAGGGAGGATGGCTTGAGCCCAGGAGTTCGAGACCAGCCTGAGCAAGAGCAAGAGCAAGAGCCAGACCCCATTTCTACTAAAAATAGAAAAATTAGCCAGGTGGCGGCACTCACACCTGTAGTCCTGGCTGGGGAGGCTGAGGCAGGAGGATCACTTGAGCGGTGCAGTTGGAGGTTGCAGTGAGCTACGATGATGCCACTGCACTGTAGCCAGGTGATAGAGCAAGACTGTCTCCAAAA
>VBSM01001979.1:917678-949874 GCA_008086735.1 Cheirogaleus medius
GTGTAGATGTGTGTGGATGTGTTTGGGGGGTGTGGCTGCTATGGTTGCATCCCCTCCAAAGCATATGATGAAACCGAACCACCCGGGAGACAGTACTGAGAAGTGGCCCCCTTCAGAGGTAATTCCATCATGAGGGTGGAGCCCTCATGGATGGGGTGAGGGCCCTAATCAAGGGCGGGGGTGAGGTTGAAAGAAGGAGGTCCTTCCTGTCTTCCGCCTTCCTCCCCTCTGGCGACACAGCATTCAAGGCACCATGTTGGCATCAGAGTCACCAAACCTGCCAGCACCTTGAACTTGGACTTCTCAGCCTGCAGAGCCGTGAGAGCGTGGGGCAGCCTGCGGTGTTGTCACGCGGCAGGAATGGACTAGGACAGGTGCCATGCTGTTCCCTTCCCTCCCGTTCCCCCTTTTCCTCAGCAAAGAAAGGCATCTGTCACCTCACCCATTGAATTTTCTTTCTATGACACATCACCTGACCCCTCAGTCACCACCCACGCTGTGACAAAACTCAAGGACACCAAACACAGACAGTTCACCAGCCTGACTCAGGTGCAGCCTCCATTTGATGCTTCCCTCGGATGGAGACCCCGGGAGCCCCGGGTGCGTCTGCCGCAGTCGCAGTGAGACACGAAGTCGCGTCAGGAGCAGCGCTCCCGTGTTGGGTTAAGCTCCGATGCTGGAGGAAGCTCAGAGGCATGGGAAGGACCTTCTGTCCTGAGCACTGCCCCAAACTGCTGGCCCCGAGCTGGCCCAGGAGGCTAAGTGGTGAGAGCTGTCAGGGGTGCAGGGGGCAGCTCCCATTCCATCTAGGAGACCAAAAGAAACTGTCAGACTTGTAGAGCTCTGTAGTCCAGGGGGGAGCCGACATTATGTGTATATACATGAATGTCCATAGCAGCTTCACTCATAATTTTGCCCCAAACTAGAAACAACCAAATGTCCCTGAACAGCAGAATGAGTCAATAAATTGTGGTGCAGTCATATAATATGAAACAATGAAAAAGTAAACTATATGTACCACGCAACAAAACAGATAAATCGCATAGACGTGTTGTTAGGTGAAACATGAAAGAGAATATGTGTGTGATCCTATTTATATGAGGTACAAAAACAAGCAAAATTAATTTATGATAATAGAAGTCACAAGGACTGCCGTGGGGTAGGGCAGTAATTGCCCGGGAGGGGACATGAGGGAAGACTAGGGTCAGGACATCTTGGTCTGGTTCTACAAGTTATACGGCTGTAAAATTCGATCGATCAAGTTGCTGTAAAAAACAATCAAGTTGCGTGCTCACGATTTGTGCCCTTTGAACGTAAGTTAGGTTCAATTAGATACATTTAGAAGAGTGATGTGACAGTTTTATTTTAAAAGGTCAATGTTTGCAATATCCCAGAAAGTACATCCTTAGCAACAATTTAAATTCGTGTTCAAAAAACAAAACAAAACAAAACAAAACAAAAAAAACTGTGAGACAGTTCACAGTTTGCAAAGTTGCTTCATGGAGTTCTTTAGCAAAAAGCGTCGCGGTCTGTGCTTTCCCTTAGACTGAGTCTCTGTGTCACCCGGTGTTGAGCCGACAGCTCCCCTGTAGCCAGAAGGGGGTTGGAAACCGCTGGCCCAGGGCGCGGGAGGGGCAGGGGAGGGAGGTCCCCAGGAGCAGGCTCCCTCCGGCCACTAGGGGGCGGAGCCAGCCCAGCGGAAGGGACGCCGCGCATCTGCCGAGTCCCCTCGTGAGCTCTCCAGGGTCCGCAGGCCCCCAGCAAGCCTGGTGCAGAGCCCAGACCCGGCCTGACTTCCTCCGCCCGTGGGCCCTGCTCTCCCGCAAGCTCCCCGGGGCTGGGGGCTCCCAACCCCCCAGAGCTCTCTCTACAGCCACCGTTTCTGCTGCCCCACGGTGGTCCAGGGCCACCCCCCACGTGCAGCTGAGTGTCCCACAGTTCCCCGGGCCACTGCCTGACGGAGGCCCTCCCCCTGGTGGCCACAGCCTTCCCCGGAGCTGCCTGCCCCCAGGCTGGCCCACGTTCCCCAGGACGTGGCTGGGAGTTTGGCCTTTGGAGGAAGTTGGGCAGCACCCGGGCACTCAGGAAAGACCGGGCCAGTCTAGACCTTGTTCCCAATCCCCAGGGCCAAGGGTCAGAGGGATAGAGACTTGTGAACAGGGTGGACCCAGGACATTTGTCTTCAGGACAGTATTTTACCTGGGACGTAGAACGATGATAGCCTGGGACTTGCAGGGTGTTGCCACCAGCCGTCTGGTGTGTGCGGCGTCCTCCTCTCCAGAGCCTTGTGGGGCAGGGATATTACATTTTCCCCTCTCACACGAGAGGAAACTGAGGCCCGGTCGAGCCCCCCCACACACGTGAGGGGCTTCATCCCTCTCCCTGGGTGTCCCCAGGGGTGACCCAGCTCTGCTTCCCCAGGACTCAGACCCTCTACTCCTGCCAGCGGGGAGGCGTGGGGCGGGCCGGGCCACCTGGCCAGGCCTCCACTTCCGCCCTCCCAGCAGATCTGGCCCCATAGCCCCTGGCTTTTCTCCTTCCAGCCTGGATGGCCCATCTCCGTGGGGACCCCAAGTCAATCTAGGAAGTCATGTGACAGCGTCACCCTTACCGAAGGATTCCAAGGCAATCTCTGAATCATTTTGGAAAAAAGATTTCCCTTTCCTCTCCTGTTCTTCCGAATTCCACCCACACCTAAAGTGGGGTGGGTTGAAATGCTCTCTGCTTTCAGGAGAGAGACTGGGACAGAAGGCGTCTGACAAGAGCTGCCCCCTGCACAGTCCAGAGTGGAGAGGGCTGGGCAGTGCCCCTCGCCACTACAAGGGCAGCTCTGGGCCCCGTCCAGGCTCGGGGAGGACCCAGGGCTCCTGCACACGCCAGGGCGGGGTCTCTGACGGGGCAGAGTCGAGGTCATGGAAACAGGAATGGGAAGGTTGACAGGGCTGGTCCTCGGAAAAGGTTTGTGAACTGAAGGAAAAAGTCCCACTTCTGAAGAATTGACGTTAGTTTTATTCAGAAGTCGTCCCGAGGACACAGGCTGAGGCCCCCTCGGCTCAGGCCACTGCCCTTGGGCACGTCCGCCCATTGCTCCCGCAGGTGGCGGAGGCCCAGTGCGTTCGAGGTCACTTCCAGCTTCTTCAGAAGTTACGTTTAAGCAGAACCACATGAAGGCTTGGGTGTGAGAGTGTCTGGTTACAGATTACTAAAGAACGTTTGACTGTAGATTGTAGAAGTACAATCACGGCCCCATCTGATGTTATCTTGCATGTAGGGACAGGCAAGGATGGGGGTCATTTCTCTTTTAATGAATAGAGTGACTCAGGCAGGCAACCAGGTGGGGCCCTGTGCTCTCTCTTGTTTTGTCTTCAAAGCACCCGGGCGCTTCTGACAGTCAGGGCATGGTGAGGTCAGGAGTGCCGCTTTGTCTCTCAGGTTCCCGCCCTGAAGGTCCAGGCCTCCCCCAACCCATGTCAGCGAGCCCTTCTGCTGACAAGCCTGCCCAGCTCCCTGTCTCCTGTCCCGGTGACAGCTCCCAGGCCAGCACCCCACTCCACACGGGGCCCCCAGCAAGCCGCCCCTTCAGGCCGCTCGGCCCCAAACCAGAGACAAGCTGCTCATCCACCCCCACAGGGTGACCAGGCAGTGAGGGGGACTGTGAGGTTTTACTGTGGAATCAGGGACAGTGGAAGCAGAGGCAGATCCAGAGAACACGGGACAAGTGCAGCCAGAGCCCAGCCTGCCCTCGGGGTCCTGGGCCCCGTCCTCCCGGGTGGGCTGGGCCTGGGGCCTGGGGTCTGGGCCAAAGCACTGGTCAGCCCTGGACTCCAGGAGCGGAAGATGCCCACCCGCCACGTCCCCCAGCCTGAGCCTGCAGCCCTTGACCTGGACTGGGCTCTTCATGGCATGGCTGCAGAAGGACTGACCAATCTTGCCCGGAGAAGTCCCAGCCCCCCCTTCAGGGACAGTCCCACCCTGGGCCTCATCCCCAGACAGGCGGGTATGACAGTCTCCTATCTAAGCAGGATCCTACATCCTTATTTGAGTAAAATCATAGAGTTTATTATATAGACTTTTTATTTATTTGAGACAGAACCTCACTCTATTGCCTGAGCTAGAGTGCCATGGCATCAGCCTAGCTCACAGCAACCTCAAACTCCTGGGCTCAAGTGATCCTCCTGCCTCAGCCTCCCGAGTAGCTGGGACTACAGGTGTGTGCCACCATGCCCAGCTAATTTTTTCTATATATATCTTTAGTTGTCCAGCTAATTTCTTTCTATTTTTAATAGAGATGGGGGTCTTGCTCAGGCTGGTCTCGAATGCCTGCGCTCAAATGATCCACCCACCTCGGCCTCCCAGAGTGCTAGGATTACAGGCATGAGCCACTGCACCCGGCCTATACAGACTTTTAAAAAAATTATTTTCTAGTTTCAAAAGCACTTCTTGCAGAAACTTTCCAAACTATATAAAATATTAAATTAAGAAATTATGAATTACTCAAGCACACAGACATGAGTACATCTTAAACAAAAGCCTTTTCCCATCGTTTGTGCAAAATACTGTCTTATTTTCAAAAGTCTAAACAGAGGAGAGCCCCCGCATCCAATACACTTTAAAGAACTGTATGAAGCGCAGATTGGATACCACACCGCCCAGCCTATCCAGTCCTCTAACCCCCAGGTGCCTGTCCGCAGCATCTTGGTGCAAACACAGCTGTGTGAGCACGGCCATTCTGCCACAGCTGCTGTTCTACACGTTTGCATTTTTCACTAATGTCACGTCATGGACATTTTCCCAAATCAATGAAAATAGATCTGTCCCATTTTTTTGAATGGCCACACTGTATTGTGTAGTATAATTGTTCGCCTTTTTCCTTCTTGCGGGATGTCTAGGGACTTTCCGGTTTTCCCTACAATGAGAATCCTTGTATGTATTCATATAATGACAAATGTTTGTCCTATTATTTCTGATAGCATACACTCCCTACAAGAGGAATTATTACCTCCAAGATCCTGTTCAAGGTGAGACAACACTCTGGATCTCTCTATAAGGTAAGAAATTTAGCAGAGATACAAACCATCGCTTGTTTGTCTGAGAATCCTCCAAGTGCTTGTATTGTTTAGGGATCCAGAAATGTGATTACAACACTATTACCAAGGCAACAAATTAGCAAGCAAGACAACCGGGCAGAATTCTAGGTTTTTATTTGAAGTTATTTTCAAAAGCCATGGCAACAAATTCTGAAGTCTTAGAAACATTGTATGGCTCTTCTGTTTAGATAACAGTTCATCGTGATTGAGAAATAAGCTAGTTGGTAATGGGAGTTTTCACAGAGACCCAGGTTTTCCACAGGGAAACAAGATTTATACTCTTGTAAATGGTCTTAATTCAACGCCTTATCCAATCACATTTTTTGATCAAGTTTTATAATTCAGATTATCTCTCCACAACTTCAGGGGAAGGAGACATCTATGACTCTGTCTTACGTTCCCCTTATTAATTATGTTCATTGTTCATTTTTAAGGTCAGGCTTTGGAAATTCATTAGTTGGCCTTAGAAGCAAAACATAGACCCAGGGGGCTCAAGTTTACTGAGATAAAAAGAGAGTGAGATCTCAATTAATAACAGCTGATTAAGGACCACATATAATCTTTCTTCCATAAAGAATGGAAATGCTTTTTAATGAATACTTTAGAGAGCAGTTCCAAACATGTTATGCCAATGCATTCTTTCGCAGATAGGGAGCTATTTCCTCACAGCAGTGCCGGAACTAGAGACAATTATCTTGTTTATTTTTTTGACAATCTGATGGGACCAAAAAAACCCACATATCTTTATAGGTCTTTTAAACAGCTTTATTGAGATATAATTGGCCTACAGTAAGCTGCACATATTTAAAGTATACAGTTTAATAAATTTTCACGTGTATATATCCCACCAGTAAAGATAACGAACACATCCATCCTCACCGGAAGTTTCCTCGCGCCCCTTTGGAATCAGCTCTCCTCGTGCCTGCCTGCTGCCCCATCTCGAGGTACCCACAGACTGACCTGCTCTCTTCATGGACCATTTAGCATCTCATGCTAAATAGGCGAGGCTGCTGCCAGCCAGGCGCACTCCCTCACTGCGTCGGGGGCATCCTTTTGCACAGTCCCCGTGAAAGACTATTGGGGATTATGGGTCAGGCCGACAGATGCACAATGTGAGCCAGTCATTCCTCTTCTAGGGATTTCTCTCATCCATATTCTAACGTCCATGCAAAACGACCCAGGTACCAGGTTAGTCACTTTAATTGTCATAGCAAAATACTAGAAACTCCCTAAATGTCCATCAGTGGACACGGGGGAAATAATTGCAATGCACCCAAACAATGGATTACTATGCAGCTGTGAAAAAAAAAGAACATGATGCAGGAATTGCTCCAAGATACATCGTGAAGGGGGAAGCCCATGTGCAGAGCCACGGGTGGTGTGCAGGCCACCTCCCTGCGCAGGAATCCGAGAGAGCCTTGACCTTGGCCTTCCCCACCCAGCCCTGGAGAAGTCCAGTGTCGGCACTTGTGGCGGGCAGCCTGTGGCCTGCATGGGACACCCACATTCTTCACATTGGCTCTTTAGCAATGACGACAATATTTTGATCTTCACCTGCCTGCCACTCAGGTTGTGCCTAGGTAGGTCATTTATTGTCATCCCAACAAACAAGGTGATTGTATCCCAACAGTTTATACACAGGTTATACGTGCGTTATACAAGGTGTGTGTGTTTTATACAGACGCGATAAAGCACATGTACGCACGCATGATCCCCCCACCAAGTGATAGGATTGATCATGCCAAAAATCAAAGAGACTAAACAAAAATCCTCTTAGAACAAACAACACAATCTGGAGAGTCACCGGTTACAACACAAGTATATGAAACTCATTTCAGTTTACATTTGATACCCAAGACCTAGTAAGATACTTTTTATGAGAAAAGGGTCTGATTCACACTATTGCCTAAAAATATGAAAAGCCTGGTAATAAGTTTAAAAAGAATTGCTCAGGACCTACATGGTGTCAACTCGAGAGAGGGACATCGAAAACTAAAACTCAAGAAGAGCCAGGAACATGGGTAGAGGTGAAAGGGGCTGCCAGGGCCGGGGCGGGGGGTGGGGGTGACAGGGGGCGCAGGCCTGACACTTCAAGTCTACAGCTATTATTTCACTTTTGAAACTTGCACATGCCATAGTTTCAGAAGTATTTTTTTAGAAAACATTTTTGGTATGTTTTTGCCATTTTATTCTAGTAAAAATGTAAATCAAAAATTTAAAAATTCATTTTGTACTTGCCTCGAAGGAAAAAAAATTTTTTTTAATTCACAGGGAAGAACAAATTTGTGAGAAGATGATTTTCAAACCTTGGAATTGAATTTTTTAAAGTAAACAATCAAATGCACTCCAGGAAGTCTGCGCCAAGTTGCAGTTCTGCCAACAGTGGGTGCAAGTGTTAAAGTCTGACACTGCCCTCGCAGGGCTTTGGGGTGAGGGTGTCCCTAAGAGCGGGGCCCCTTGGGCACAGAATTCAAGTGCGGGCTCAGCCCCTGCGTGATCCCGAGAGTGGTCGGGTGAGCGCCTCCTTTGGTCGTGGCCCTGGGGCCTCACTTGCTTCCCTCTGCCCCCGTCCCCAGGGGACACACCATGGTTTCATTCAGTGAAAGAGGGTACTGTCACCTGGCCATCCTGGGCTCATTATCATGGAACCGAAAGGCCTAAACACAGACTGCTCTGCGGCTGGAACGCCGGATTCTGACTCCCAAGGGGAAGCGAATCCACTGCCACACAACGTGCAGAAGGGGGCCCGAAGGCAGGGCTGCCCCGCAACGCTCCTCACCACCCCCGTGATGCACAGAAAACATTCATGGAAAACTACACCAACCAAAGAAAGGCAGGAAAATGGAGAAGTTTGCAGTATTTTGCTACTACAATTGAAGTGACTAACCTGGTACCCAAGTCGTGTTGCATGAATGTTAGAGTATGGATGAGAGGAATTCCTAGAAGGGCAGCGGCTGGTCACAGGCTATGCATTTGTGGGCCTGGCCCATAATCCCAAATCCCCCTTCCCAGGGGCCCTGCAAAATGATGGCCCCAAAGCAGAGCGAGGAGGCCTGGCAGCCACAGCCTCGCACAGGAAGTCTTGTCACTCACCTGGGTCTTGGTCCATCTAATGAGTCACGCTCCCTTTCTGCAGACCTTGCAAACTTAACCTGATCAAATTTCTTCCCCCCACCCGGCCTGTCCTCCCCGGGCCCTGCCAGGCCTCCGCGCTCTCTCTGGAGGCTTCGTCGGGTCCTGGGCTGCTCTTCCCCTCACCCTCCACGGAGCCTGCTCCATCTCATGCCATGGTCATGGCCCTCGCTGATGCCCTCGTCTCTTCCCTGGGAAGCCCAGGACCCCTGAGGGGTCTCCAGGATGCCCCTGCTCCCCATTCTCCAGGCTGCATGCAGCAGCCAGGACATCTTTCCAAGCCTCAGGTCACATCAGCACCAACTCTCTCTTCAGACCCCTCTGGCGCTTCCTTTGCAGCTGGGCTGAGCCCCACTCCCAGCCCCAACCAGGCCCTGCCCCGATTCCCTGCCCCTTCCTCTCTGAAGGTCTTGCTCCACCCCCCACCTCAGCCACCCAGCCCTCCCCTCTTCCTTCCCCAAAGCCTGGGCTCCTTCCCAGCCCCCACCTGCCGCCTTTGCCCAGGCCACTCCCTGCCCTGCACTGCTCTGCCCGTCTGTGTAAGACACGTGGCCTCAAGGCTGGGGTCCCCAGCCAGCTGTCCCCTCCTCAGCAAGTCCCTCCATAGCACAGCTGGAGCTGCCCCGGTCCCTGCTGAGTCACCTACCGCCAGTGCCCTCCATTTGGGCCCGGACTGCTGAGTTCTCCCCCAGGGCTCCCCGAGAGGACTGAACCTGCCCGGGAGCCCACAGCAGGCACTGCTCGGATGGGGCCCAGGAGCTGGGCAGAGGGGTCCCCTCTGGGCCCTGACTTTTGTCTCCCACCATCTTTGCTTCCCGCTGGCCAGTGGGCTCCACCCCATCCCCATGGACCCCCCCAGATGGAACTCTCTAGAAAGGGCCTCCCCTCCTTCTCGCAGGACCCCAGACCCACAGGGCTTCCCTTGGCTCCCTCTCTGGGCTTTGTGAAGTGGATTCGTCAAGGCACCCCTTCCCTCCCCAAGGATTCTGCTCTTCCCCAAATCCCAGGCCAGCCGCGGTCACCTCCGAACACAAACCACGGTGCCTCTGCTCACAGCTGTGGCTGGCAGGGTCAGGGCCAGAAACATAAGTTCCCAATGGGTCCACCCCACCCTCCCACCACCCCTACTATCCTCAGTAAAGGATGGTGGGGGGAGCCCCAAAGGGTCATAATCCCCTTTTTACAGATGAGGAAACTGAGTCACAGAAGGGGACGGGACTGGCCAGGCCCTGCAGGCAGACCCTTGCAGAGCTCAGGCTCACAAGTGACAAGGGTGGGGGGGCATTCTCTTGCCTGGACCACAGGAGGGGCTCTGGGGTCACCAAGGTTGAGGGTCTGACACAGAGCCTAGGAAGACAGGGCGTGCCGGGACCCCAGAGGCTGAGGCGGTGTTAAGGATGCCCAGGCCCCCCATCTCGCAGCTCCCAAAGTAAACCACTGCACAGCCACTTTTGAAATCAGCTTTATATCAAGATATAAAAATCTGGATCCTGTCTCGAAGGCACACATACAAAAGCAGTGCTATCAAAACAATATTTACTGAGGGGAGTGGGTGTGGGAAGAAAATGTATATACATACATATATATTTTAAAAACCCAATATTAACAACATCAAACATGTTACTCCTACAAATGTACAGAGATCTTGTGCGTCATCTACACCGGCCAACCCCCGCCACGGCGCCGTGAGGCAGTACCTGGGGAAAGGGGACAGCCCAGGAGGTTCCCGGCATAATCGAGGCTGGGTCATGCCTGAGTCTGAGCTGCCCCTTCCGTGCCGAGAGGGGACGTTCGGGCCCCGGGAGCACAGGGCCTGCGGGCAGCGGAGGCCGAGCAGGGAAACTGACTCCGGCTTTCCTGCGGCAGAGCGAGGCGCCCTGCAGGACCGGGCACAGACGGATGGAGGCCACGCCGGGCAGGACAACAGCCTCCCTAAGACGTACACAAGCCAGTCCCCAGAGCCTGTGACCACATTAGGTTTCTTGGCGAATGGGAAGTCAGGTTGCAAATGGAATTAAGGTTGCTAATCAGGGACCTTAAAATAGGGAGATGACCTTGTTATCTGGGTAGGCCTAATGTCATCATGGCGGTCCTCAAGAGTGGGGGAGGGAGGAGAGGAGGCGCCAGGGAGGTGACGGGAAAGGATTCAGCCACCCTGTGCTGGCTCTGAAGATGGAGGGGCCTCTAGGAATGTAACGGCCAGGGAATGAACTCTCCCCAGACCCCCAGAAGGCTCTGCGGACACCGTGATTTAGCCGTGGGGGCTCTGACCTACAGCACTGCAGCAAGGTCGGTTCTTGCTGTGACCCGCTAAGCTTGTGCAAGTGTGTCACAGCAGCGACAGGAAACTAATACAGAGGCCAAAGGGTCAGAGGTCAAGGTTGCCCTGCCCCCACCCAGACCTCAGCCAGACGTCCAGGTGGCAGGGCCCATGGAGGCGCCCGTGCCTGTCCCTGCATGGGGGCAGGGTAACCCTGAGAAGACCCAGGATGTCCTGGGCCCCACCGTGGTGGACGCCAAGGCCTCCTGGGACCTTGGGATGGTAGGGAGGGGTCCAGGTCTGAGCTCCCGGGGCAGGCGACAGGGGCCGTGGGACAATCTGGAAGTGGCTCTGCTGCTGGCTCTGCTCCCAACACGCCACGTGACCGCATAAGCCCCTTCCCAGGCCCCAGATAAGAGTTCCTTCCCTCTTTCCCTTCCAGGTCTGTCCTCGATCGCACACTTGCCGAGCCCAGCTCTTCGTGGCCTGCGCTGAAGGAGGCAGGATGGGTGCAGCTCAGCCTGGGCCCTCGGGGGCTGGAAGGGGCACTCAGACCCGCCCACGAGGCAGACTGTGGAAGGGCCCTGGGACACAGGACCACACTCTCCCCCCCGGCTGCCCTCTGCGTGCACACACAGTCAACTGCCGTTTCAGAGAGGTTCTTAGGTGCCGCCCTGTTGGCTTCCCACAGTGGGTGCCCCGCCCCCACTGGGTACAGAAGCTGCCAGGGGCCTGCACTCCACAGGGCTAGGCAGAAGCAGCAGCAGAATTTGGAGGCCCATGAGCCGTGAGCCAGCACTGGTCTGAAGAGCCCTCAGGTGGGGTGGTTGCTCCAGGTGGGGTGGCTGCCCCAGGTGGGGTGGTACCAATGCCTGCTGGGTGCTCACAAGCAGGTCAGGCTGCAGGAAAAGCTAACCAACCTTTATAAGGGAAAATAGGGACCTGGAGGGCTCCTGCACCTCTGTGCTGACATCCAGGATGCTCCGGATGCTTTTGACTTCACTGGTCGATAGGTTCCCCTTGATGGCCAGGATGGCACTCAGGTGGCCTTTGCTGGCAAAGAGAGCATCCTGTGAGCCCAGGTGGTCACCAGCACCCCCACTCAGACCCCTTCCCAGCTTCCCAGACTCCTGGCCAGTGCCACAGGGCCCCACAGCCAACACCCCCACCACAACCCACTGGGGAGCCTGTGCACACACTCTACTCCAGCAGCCGGTGGTCCCAAGAGCAGCTGAGCTCCAGCCCACTCCAGGCCTTTGCACAGGCTGTTCCTCCTGGAGTCTCTTCCCCACACTCGAGATGACCAGCTCCTTCCCACCGTTAGGTCTCAGCTAAAATGTCACCTCCCCCAAGAGGTTCTCCCTAAAGTCAGCCCTTCCTGTTACTCACGACCTTAGCTAAACTCTCTTGACGGCTTTCAATCATAGTATTTCTTTGCCTGATCACCTTAATCATCGCTGGCCCTCAACAGAAGGGGAGCCTCCGAGGGAGGAGGGAGACCTGGCCTGGCCTGTGCTTCACAGCGTCCTGGCGCCTAGAACAGAGCACGGTCCCTAACAGGCTGCTACGTGATTGCTGGCGGGCGGGTGGGTGGGTGGAGTAGACCAGCCAGGGGCTGGACGAGGCTAAGCTGGGTCAACCCTGTTAAGGCCCATTCAGATTTTCCCTACCCTATCAGAGGGCCTGGCCCAGAAAGAAACAATGTCCCTGGTTCACCAGACCCTCAGGCAGCCAGGGGCTAAGTCTCCACTCCTGAACAAGAGCCCCAGGGCCCTGGGCACAGGTCCAGGCCCCCCCGAGGTCGCCCAGGCTGAGTGGACCCCGGTCTCTCTGGTCTCAGGAGGCAGTGTCCCGTAAGGCTAAGAGCACGGGCTGTGGGACGGGACTGCCTGGCCTTGTCACTTTAGCTCTACCTCTACCTAGCTGTGTCGCCTTGGACACATTCCTTAAGCTCTCCAGGCCTCATTTGTAAGACGGGCATGAAAACTGTCAGCCTTACAGGGCTGCGGCGAGGACTAAACGAATGAGTCTGGCACGCAGCAAAGGCCAGCCGCGGTGACCGCACCCCTGCAGAACAGCAGCATCTGGGCTCCGGATGCCGGCCCACGAGGCCCGGCCACAGGGAGGTCTGGCGGGGCCACGCCGACTGCTCAGTACCCCTCGTTCTCACCTGAAGTCGGGGTAGCAGGTGGCATAAGTGGCCACCTCGATCTTGATAGCACTGGGGTCTTGCAGGCGAATGATCTCGGCAAGCGTGGGGAGGGCGGGGTGCAGCCAGGCCGCAGCGGAGCCCTGCGGGCACAGCGGGCTGTGGGAGACTGCCCTCGCCCTCGCAGGCACCCGGGGACCCAGAGAAGCACGGGTCAGGAGCTGGTGGGGCTGGGAGAGGCCTGGAAGGTGCTGTCCTAGATCCCGAAGGGGTGGGGGAAAGAGGCAGCCCACCCAGGGGCTCGGGAAGGCGGGCAGGGGCTTACGTTCTGGGTGCAGAAGTGCTGGATGACGTCGGCGTTGGCCAGGATGTGCCTCGCCAGCTGCTGCTGCTGCTCGGCCGTCTTGAGGACCAGGCAGCGCTTGCTGAGGCGGATGATGTACTCCTTCACCAGGTGCAGGTGTACGCTCTCCATGAGCTCCTGGAGGGCAGGCAGCCAGGGCCGTGTGAGCCAACCCCTGACGGGGAGCTCACCACCTCCCTGGAAACCTTGAAGCCAGGAAACCAGGGAGAGGCAGATGCCAGAGTAAGAGTGTATACGTGTGCGTGTATCCACAGGTGTGTGGGGGTGCGGGGGCGCACACACACTTGTTAGCACTCGTGTCTGGGCTTTCCCCCACCCCCCGGGCCCAGCCGCCAGCCCAGGGCGTGCTCACCTCCCGGAAACAGTTCTGCAGTTCTGAGAACTCAGGCAGCCTCCCGCCCACGGTGGCAATGATTTTCTCCAGGGTCTCCTCGGGGGTTGCCCAGTAGGTCTGCGTGAACTTCTTGAACAGCGGCTGAGACAGGGGAGGCAGGAAGTCTGGTCACGCCCCAGAGAGGCAGCGCTGCCAGCCGCAGACACGCAGGCACACACGCAGACACGTGTGCCCGGCAGGAGGGCCGAGGGGGGCTCAAGGACTCCCAGGGAGCCCAGGCAGAGCTCAGGTCCCTGCTCACAGACAGGAAGTGGAGGCAGGTCTGTGCACCCTTCTCCAAGGTCGTCCAGCTGTGGCTCAGGGGCCAGGATGGCCTGTCTGCCGGCCCCGGGGCCTTTTCCACTGCCTCCCTCTTAAATAAATAAATTCCTGCATAAACAAAGCCTTGTGCTTGGCCGAGCCTGTGAGACTGGTGCCAAGGGATCCAGGGTCACTGGTAGGGCCTTCACTACCCTCAGGCCACCCGTGGCCTCTAGCCCTGGACACTGGACAGGGAACACCTCCTCTTCCTTTTGAGGGACCCCCACCTCACTGTCTGCTAAAGGAACTACTTTAATTCAAAGGGTTTTGTGTGGATTTCTTGACCCACAGCAGATGTGACCCTGACTGCCAGAGGCCCCAAGCATCAGAAGCTGGGAGTTGGGCACAGGGACAGGGGGCAGAAGGTCTGGAGAGTTGGAGGGAAAGTGTGAGCAAATTTGGGGACTGGGCTGGGTATGCTTCCCCAGGCCCTCCCAGCCCTGGCGGCCCCGGCCAGGCTTCAGGACAAAGTGGTGGGCAAAGGCAGGACCCCTCTGGGGCCCGTCACCTGGCGCGGCAGCTTGCTCCATGCCTCTCACAGGCCCAGAGCGTGTCCACCCCCACCTTTGCTGCTGCCGTCCCTCCCCAGGAGCACCCTTCCGCCCTCCCCGGGCCCCCCAGCGCTGGGCTCAGGCTGCCACCTTCAGGTCCGAGAACAGGCTCTGGAGCAGGGAGTCGAAGCCATGACGCTTGAGCTCACTCAGGGGGCCCAGCAGGAGGCTCAGGGGATTCTGGGGTACCTGCCACTTCTGCTCCATGGATGTCCTGGGAGATGGAGGCAGGGAGGTCACACCGGCCCTGCTCACCCTACAGCCCCACACCCAGGGAGGCAGTTAGCCCCTTCTCCTCACTCTAGAACCCTCGATGGCTCCCCATCCCCCTGTCAGATTAAATCCAAGTCCTCCTTCCCGTCCATGCTCCCCAGGCCCCCGGCACACACCGACAGCACATCCGCCTCTGAGGACAAGTCAGCGCCCCACGGCCCAGTCTGCCCCTCTGCTTAGCAGGCATGACTGCTGAACCTACACTGTCCGGCTGGGTAAGGATAAAATAATGAATCGGCGTGAGTGAGTGTGCGAGCCACCCAGCATTGACGTTTGCTGCTGCTGCCGCCCGTCCTTTCCGCACACACCGTGCTAATTTTAAATCCACTTCTTTGCCTGAGTGGCTCCTCCTCCCCTCCAGCCCCAGCTGCCCTCTCCCCAAGGCCAAACCTTCCCACCCCTCCCCACCCCGGCCTCCCAGAACCCTCACCGGAAGGACAGGCAGTTGTTGATGTTGGCGATGACATTGGCCCTGTAATTTCTCAGCCTTTTGCATCTCTCCAGAAATTCGTCAAAGGTGCGCTGGTAGCTGGTAAAACCAGAAGGGGCGCATTCAGGAGCAGCACGAACACTGGGACAGAGCAGCCTCCAGCCCAACCTGCTGACCTCCCTGGGTTCCCAGAGACTTTCCCCTTTGACTGCCCGCAGCTCAGGGAGGGCCGCTAGCCCCTCAGCGCACGCACATGGCTTCGCAGACTAAGGCCAGTGGGGCCAGAGCCCCTCCAGGGCTCCTGAAGAGAGAGTGAGCCCTGCGCGTCCGCCCCCAGCCCTTCCCCCAGGACCCTATCGCTGGAAGACCAGAGGGGGCGTGGCTGGCTGGAGGAGTCCTGGGGGTGTCGGTGAAGGGGTGGCAGGGGTCTCAGTCCCTCCTGGGGCATCCTCTTTGAAGCTGGAGGCTGCTCTGCTGGGAGCTTTGCTGATCGGGGGACAGGAAGCTCTACACTCAGTCCTGCGGGAGGTCAGACCTCCTGAGGCTCTCAGCACCCATGGGCCTGGGGGGGCTGATCTAGCTTGGACCCCCACCTGAGGCACAGGCAGGGGCTATGCCTCTGAGCAGGTGGCCGCAGGGCCCGGTCCTGTGCAGCACATGCACCACCCACCTCCGCAGGAGCGCCGCCAGCTCCACCATCAGCAATTGCTTGATCTGCGCGCCCAAGTCGGGGGTGATGCTCTCCGCCTTGGCCTGGGCCTGGGAGACGATCTGCAGGGTGGTGGTGGGTGGGCTGAGCAGGGGCTCGCCTGGACTGGGGCTGGGGTGGGGCTGGGGTGGGGCTGGGGTTGCGGGGGAGCATGCTGGAACAGGGGCACCAGGAGGTGGGCAGCGCATGCACACAGGAGTGCGCGGGCTGCACGTGTGCACAGTGCGGGCTGTACGTGGGGCAGACCCCGTACCTGGAGGATGTCGATGGCCAGCTCACTGTGGCAGTGGCCATCCAACCTCTGGGGTGCCACATCCTGGGCCCAGTGCTGTGACTCCAGCTCCAGGGCACGGGCCATCAGCTCCTTCACATTGGCCTGGTGGGAGGAGGGGCAGGTCATCGTAGCACTGACCCACCTTCCTGCTCACCTGGAAGTCGCTGTCTCTGAGCCCCCCTGCCTTGCCTTCCTGCCCCTCCCTGGCCTAGGCCCTGGCCCGGCACAGGACTCACCGCCTCGTTGGACAGGAACGTGGCCTCCAGCAGCCGGATCTGCTTCGGGGGCAGGAGGCTCCCAAGCCCAACACTCTGCAGCTCATTGGCCAGCTTGGGGCTGTTGATGATGTCACTGTGGGCAAAGGGAGAGCTGGAGCCACTCAGCGCCGTCCCTCAATCAGGAGCCACCTTCCCAGCCTCAGCCTCCCGTCCCGGCAGGCCCAGGCTCCCCTGCACCCTGCAGCACCACCCCCATTCCCTGGTTCAGATGATGGGTCCTCTGTCCGCTCAGTTTGGTTCGGGCCAGAAACCCTGAAATCATCGTCGTGCCTCCCGACTCTCAGCCCCACATCCACGCCTGCTTCAAAACAGCCCCCCAAATCCTTCAGCCTCGAGGCACCCTGGTGCCCTGCCGGCCCCCCATTCTCACCCGCTTGTGCAGGAGCCTGCTCCCCGCCCCTCTGCCCCTGCCCTGCCCCCAACAGCCCCTTCTCCGCACAGCGGCCAGAGCCACCTTTCAGATCTGATCTCCCTGCCCCAAGTCAGCTCCTGGTCACAGCAGCCCTGAGACTCAGCCAGCGAGTCTCCCGCCTGCCAGACCTGCTGACCTTGGGCAACTAGCCAGCCCTGCCCGCCCCCACCAGGCCAGCACTGCAGCCCCCAGAGGGTGGGCCAGCCTGGGCAGGAAGGGCTGCCCCCGAACTGTTCCATGGAGGCGTCTCAGCTCACTCTCGTGGCGCCTCTGTGGGGTCCCTGAGCTCCCAGGGGACCTGCCCAGCCCTGGCACTTCCAAAGGGGCCTTTGTCTGCCAGGAGGCTTAAGAATGACCCTCTCTGTGCCCCTCACTCAGTCTAGACACAGCTGTGTCCCTCTGTTCCCCACACTTCAGGCCACACAGGCTTTAACAATGCCTCCCTGGACTCCCCGTCACCAGGGCTCCATGCCCAGGCTGGCCTTAGTTTCCTGCTGTGCTAACTCCACTGGGCCCCGGGCTAGGAGACCCTGAGGTCACTGGGACAGGAAGGCTCACGGGCAGAAGTGCCAGTGCCTGGTACTTCCTGGTGAGTCAGGACAAGCAAGCAGGAACCGGCTCGGGGCTGGGCTTTCCCTCCTGTAGCCCCTGCCCTGTGCCCATCTCCCTATGCCCTGCTGACTTCTCACCCACCACCCCCTGGGCCTTTCCTCAGTCCTCCTGCCAGAGCTGACCCATCACCACCGGCTGAACCCACTGCCACCCAAAGGTTCTCAGGCCCTCAGACACTGCCTGCACTGTTTGCACCTCCAGGCTTCATGCTTTGAGCTGGGCCAGCAGTGGCCGAGCCCCCATGCCCCTGGCCTCCCATGCCCTGGGCACTTCCACCCTGCAGTACACGTCCCTCCTCACGCAGTCTGTGTGAATGAGGGGCACACGCGGTGATCCATGGCGTCTCAGCCAGTCAGGGGATGCCTGAGGCCGTACCCAGCTGGGGTACCAGCTGTCCTCCATTGGCACAGCCACCTCCCACCTGAGGAGCTCCAGGCCTCGGCGGCCAGAGCCCAGCTCTGCCATGGGCTCACAAGGTGACCCTGCACACGGGATCTTTCCAACAGGACCTCTGGCCCTATCTCAGGCAGGATGACTAGCCCCTGCTAGTCGTCCTGCCTGAGGGTGCCCCATGGCCTGCGAGATGAATCCAAACACCCTGACAAGTTCTGCTGAGCTCCCAGAGCGTCCCAAGGTTCAGCCTCAGGCCCTGGAAGATGCCATGTCCTTTGCCAGGAACACCATCCTCCCTCCCACCTCCTGCCCTGCCTGGCCTGTCCCCGCCCCAGCCTGACTCTTTCACATCCATTAGACTGTGACCTGCATCGGAGCAGGGACACTATTCCTGCAGGCACACTGGGCTGGCTTCCCTGACTCCCCCAGGCCTGCTCTGGGGCCATCATTGTTTGCTCCACCCCCTCCCCAGACTGAGAGCTCATGAATGAATGAAGTCCCTGCCATTCTCTGGGCCTCAGTTCCCCCAACTGCAGAATGGGCTGAGGCCCAGGAAATTAAGGGCTCCAAGTGCAAAGCAGCCCCAGACCCATCCCTATACCCAGGCCCTGGCCTTGCATGTCCAGGTTCCGTCCTTCTGAGTCCAAGTCCCACCCCTGCACTCTCAGATCCCCAATTCTGCAAGCAGTGGCCTCACTGAAAACAGCTCCCTGCGAGCCTCACACCCCTCCTGCAGAGCAGACCCCTCCCTGCCCCGGCGCAGCCCGCTGCTCACTTGGGGTAGAGGTTCTGCACCCAGACCAGCAGCATGTAGGTGTCGCGCTCGCACAGCTCGAACTGCGCCATGGCGGCCACCTGGGCCGCGAAGTGCTCGTGGTAGCTCTGGGCGTAGGTCGCCACCACGCCGAACTCGGGGGGAAACAGCGGCGTCAGCCTCTCCACCACGGCCTCCAGGTCCTCCTTCATGGTGCGGCCCATGTGCAGGAAGACGCTCTCCGCCTCCGAGCGGCCCTCGGCGCCCGCCGGGCGCCGGCCCATGCGCTCCTCGGCCGCCTCGGCGACGCCGCGCTGCCACAGCTGCAGCCAGCGCCGCGGGCGCGTGGCCGCCAGCGCAGAGGTCCCCGGCCCCGCCGCCGCCCGGCGGTCCTCGCGCTCCTGCTCGGCCACCACGGCCAGCGCCTGGCGCAGCCGCTCGGGCGCCACCTCGAGCGGCCGGCGCAGCACGCCGAGCGCCTGGTCGCGCAGCAGCACGTACAGCGCCTCCACCTTGCTCTGGCGACGCACCAGCTCCTCCTCGCCCGCGCCGCCCGCCGCCGCCGCCGCCTGCAGCTCCCGCTCCAGCGCCAGCAGCGGCCGCGCCGCCTCCAGCCGCCCGCGCTCCAGGGCCGCCTTGAGCTCCTCCACTGCGCCCGGAAAGCCGCGTTAGTGCCGGCGCCCCGGCCGCCCCCAGAGGGTGAAGGCCGAGTCCCAGACAGGACTGAGGCCTGGTCGCCCCCTCCCAGCCCGCCCCATTGGGGCACGGGTGAAAGCCGGAGGCAGACACACCTCCAAGCCCAGCTTGCTGCCCCCGTGTCCCGGGTGCGTGGCTCATCCGTGCCCATGTGCTCCTACCCTGCCCAGGCCCGGGCTGGCTCTAACGCACGAGCCCTTGGCCCCAGCCTACCTGTGGGCAGTGGGCCATCCAGCCCCGGCCTGGGCTCAGGGTTGCCCTCCGGCTCTGCCGGGTCCAGCTGGCCCTTCTTCTTCTTCCCCTTGGTGAAGACGCTGAACATGTTGGCCAGTCCTTTTGGCTTCTTCTTCTTCTTCTTCTTCTTCAAAGCCTTTTCCTCCTCCCTGCCTGGGGCTACCCTAGCTTCCAGGGATGGCACCAGGTCCTCAGAGGAGGCCTCTGACTCCGCCTCTGACGTGGAGGGCAACTTTTGGGGGCTTCTGGGTAAGTCGAGGGTCCCTGGCACAGGCTGCTGGCCTGGAGGGCCTTGGAAGAACGTCATCATCTTCAGCATCACCCTGGCTCAGGCCTGCGGGATGGGGGAAGGGAGGATGAAGGAGTCAGTGGCCACAGTGGACTGGCCCTGGCTCCAGGCACCCAGGCCCGAGCGCTCAGCTGTGGTGGCCACACTGAGCGTGCTTGGTCTGTGTACACTCGTACAACCACCGGGGCTCTGGCCATCTCCTGGTCTGGCCAAGCACCAACAGCTCTGCTCCCTTCCCTCCCCCACAGCTCCTCTTCCAATAACTCGTGGCCCCTCTACCTCCTCGGCCGCATGGGCCACACTGCGCTACAGCTACAGCCAGCGCTGGGACGCCAAGTCACCCAGACAGAGGAGCCTTCATTTTATTTTGGCAAATCTTTCCTTGACAGCCCTCCCCCTGCAGAAGGAAGGGACTTCAGGGCATACCTCCATGGATCCCACGAGACCCTGGGGAAGAGGCAGGGCAGGGGCTGCTGTCCCTTTGGACGGAGCAAGAACAGAGGTCCAGAAGGTCAGTGCCATGCCCGGGTCACAGAGCTCCAGAAGCTGGCCTGAGGCAGGAGCCCAGGCCCCCTCCTGCCTAGCTGCACCTTGCCCAGTTCCCACCGAGCCGTGGGGCCATGGAAGGCTGCCATGAGCAGGAACTCAGCTGCTCTTGCGGGTCCATGAGGGGCAGAGACTGACCCCTCTGCCAGCCCTGGGGCTCAGATCTACAGAAGCCAAAGGGGGTGGGAAGGGGCCTTGGAGACCCTTTACATGTCATGGAGGGGTTAGGAACTCAGCAAGGCACAGGGCTGCCTGAGGTCGCAGGGCAACTTGGGCTCAGAAACCAAGCTTCCTGGCTCCCGCCCCACCCTGCCTGCTCCCAAATGGGGTGACATCATAGTCACAAAAGCTTCCAGTTTCTGCACCCTTTCTGGGTGCCCATCCCACCATCTCTTCCTCTCTAGTGTCCAGAAAGAGTGTTGTTATTTAGGTGTACAATGTCCCTATGGTAAACAGCTTGGGCTTGGAACTCAGATCACCTGGCTCCAGAGCCCGGCTCTTCCCCTGCCCCTGTGCTCCCCACTGCCCCGCAAGCTGCACCCAGAGAGGCGGGACCCTCCCCAGCACCCTGACGAATGTCAAAGCAAGGCCAGGACCACTGCAGGGGAGCATGGCTGACCCTAAGGGAGGGCTGGGCCTTCCTAGTCACTGGGGTGACCTGTAACCATGGTGCCACCTGCCTGCCCCACCCCCAAGAATAAATATATCAAGCTGTGTCTCATGTATCATGATGACTTGGAATAACCCCTGCAACAGCCTTGCAAGGCAGACAGCATGATCCACCATCCAGAAGGGGAAACTGAGGCTTGGTGGGGAGTGCCTGCCCCAAGCACAGAGGCACGGGGACTCAGGTCAGGCCTGTCAGACTCTTCCCACAGCCCCTGCTGCTGCCTCCACCAGCATGGCTATCCTATCCCATTCCCTCAGGGGGTTGCCCCATACCCTGGGGCTTGGCCAGAGCCATTTGCGGGACTGAAAGCCTTAGCTCCTCCCATCCCCAGCCCCTGCCATCTCACCTGGGGCCCTGTGCAGAGTCCCACACTCCTGGACCCCAATTGCTCCCTGGTACCTTTTGGGCTGAGAGCTCCACTTCAGGACCAAGCAGGAATTGCCCTGAGGAGCTCCAAAGCCAAGGTCCCCAGGTGCAAGGCCACTGGACACTTCTGCCCTGCCCACCCACTGGCCCAGCTTCCCCTCCCAACCCATCTCATTTGCGCGCCAGGCACCGCAGGAGCTGGTCTATCCAGCAGGGCTGCTCAGCCCCACCCTGGGCACCCAGGCCCCACCCCTGCCCTCCTCCAGGAGTGGGAGAGGGGCCACCTGACCGGCCATGCTGCCCACCAGCCTCACTGTCCCTCCCCTCCCTGTAGGACACAACTCCTCAGTCCCCACACAGTCTAGGGGTCTCCGTCCTCCAGGCCCAGCTTCTGCCGGTCCCTGAGAGTGGGGCTGCTGGGAGGATGTGGCAAAGCCACACAGCCAGCTTCGGGGCACCTAGCTGGGCTCAGCAAGGGTGATACCCTGTGCGCCCGTGTCTATCCTGCAGGCACCGTGAGGGGCGCATCCCGGACAGGAGGAGGGCAGGAAGGCACCCCTTAAAGCCCCAGCTCTGACTGGTCCACTGAGGCGGGAAGGGGCCTGCAGAGTAACACAGTGTGGCCGCAGCTGCATGGAGGCCTCCCCTCCGCAGCCTCTGCCCGGCTCAGGGCTGAGGGCCACACAGCCTCCCTGTTCCCTGGGCCTGGCTCCTCTCTCCTGGGGCGCAGCCATCCCCCATGAGGACATCCAGGCACAGGCAAGGAAGTGACTTGGCCTAAGTCACACAGCCAGGGAGTCACGCCACAGGGCTGGGCCTTCCTACAGCGAAGGGAACGGAGACCCGTGCCTGTCCACCAGCCCCGCCCTCCCTGCCTGTCCCTGGACGGGGCCCATCCGGAGCGCCGCTCCGCACAGCGGCCTCAGTTTCCCTAGCAGTGGGGCTGTCCGAGGCCAGGGACCCTCGGAGTGTCTCCTGCGCTGTGTCAGGCCATTCCCTCAGGGAATCCCGCCGGGGACTCGGGGCCAGGGCGGGCGAGAAGTGGAGTGGAGCGGTGGGGGACGCACGGAGGCGGAGGTCACTTACTGTGTCCGGGCCCGGGCCGCCGCTGTCCCTGCCCCAGCTCGGCGCCGCCTGAAATAGTCGCAGGCTCCGCCCCCGCCCCGCCCGCCGCAACCGCGGAAAACCCGCGGGCGGAGGCCAAGGCCCGGTGTGGCGGGGGCTGTGTCCCTGTGTCCCGGTGTCCGGGCCCAGCGGGAGGGAGTGAGGCGCGGGTCGCTGCCTCCCACCAGCCCGGGCAGGGGTGGCGGGGCGGGCCGTGCGTCGCAGGGAATGTGGGGCACGGGGAAGGCCCCGGGGGCACCGGGATCCGTCCGGCGCCGCCGGGCTCATTGTCCGACGACGACAGCTTCTGATAGGCTGCCCGCAGAGGGCCGCGCTCAGGGCCACTCTCCGCGTCACAGAGCCAGCACCCATCCCGGCTCAGAGTAGCACCCGCGTCCCACCCTGACTCCCTCAGCCGCCAAGCTCGCCCGTCTGGGCAGAGCGCTCCGCTGGCTCGTGCAGGCGTGGCAGGGGCTTCCTGGAGGAGGCGTCCTGAAGGGAGGGGCCTGCAGCGCAGGCCAGAGGACTGAGGGCTGTGCACGGCCGCCTGCTGGGGGCCTTGCTTGAAGCCAGGAACTGCTCAGAAAGGTGAAGCGACTTACCCAGGTGACACGGGCAGTAGCTGGCAGAGCCCCCCCGCTGAGCACGCCCCTCTCTGGGACTGGCTCCGGAGCTGGCAGGGAGCGGATACGAGGCCCAGGCCCCAGGGCTCAGGCTTGGCCATCACTTGGCCCAGGGTTACCCCCTCAGCACCACCGTGAGCAGGTCACAGCACTTTCTGGGGCTCAGTTTCCCCTTCCAAACAGTGTGTCAGGCTCTGTGGGGATGCAGGGTGGGGAGGCTGGGCAGAGGTGTGTGAGGGGAGTTTAACTTCCTTCCTGGTTTCACAGCCTAGGAATTCCTGCCCTCTGGAAAGGACCATGTCATTTAGGAATTTCCCAGCTGGGCACCAACTTCCCTTTTGCTCCTTGCTGGAACCTCTGCTCCTCCCCTCTGTGTCTAGCTCCTCTGTCCCCTCCCTCTGCCCCCTCCTCCTTTCCCGCTCCCCCCACCGGCCTGGGCACTGGCCTGCCAGAGCTGGGAGGGGCAGCTGAGTAGGGGGTACATTCAGGGGGTGCCCCTTGGGACTGAGAACTTCCTCTTCCTCTTCAGGAGTGGTGGCCAAGTGCCAGGTTTGAGCTGAAGCTGTCATCGACCCCGTCCCTGGGGGGCTTACCGGGGCAGGGCACAGGAGGCTGCCAGGAGAGGGGTGTAGACTACATACCCTACCCCTTCTCTCCTCAAGGCCCTGGGGATGACATTTTTAAGATGAGTCAACAGAGCCACGGGGCCTCAAGGCTGGGAGGTCATTCCATTGGCTCCACAGTGCACAGATGGGAAGGCTGGGGTCAGGCCAGCCCAAGTGCAACCAGACATGGATGATGGGATGACAACCAAGGGGTCCTGGCCCGACGCCGGCTGTCACCTCATTGTGCAATCCCCACAGGCTCTCCCGCCAGACTCTGCCCCATCCGGCGTCGCTCCTGACTCCACGCAGATTGGGAAATGACTAAGGAAGCCTGCATGGGGGAGGGGTTGTCAAGCCTGCAAGACCCAACTGTCCCTTCAGAGCCAGCCTGG
This sequence comes from Cheirogaleus medius, assembly GCA_008086735.1. NCBI lineage: Eukaryota > Metazoa > Chordata > Mammalia > Primates > Cheirogaleidae > Cheirogaleus > Cheirogaleus medius. Next base: position 941,576 of record VBSM01001979.1, read on the forward strand.
TCAGCCTGGGCTTTGCAGGGCAGGGGCAGGGCCACCAACCTTGTCCCCAGCCACCCACAGTGGCTCACCCAGAGCAACTGCCAGGAATTGGGGAAAGAGAACACTGCCCTCCGCCTGCGTGGTGCGCCAGTCACTTCCTCTCTTCGAGTTCAGTCCCCAACAGAAGGGAAACCTGAAAATGGGGCCACATAGAGGGCTGAGGGATGCCATCCCGCGGGGCCCACAGGGCAGGAGCTCTACTTGCCCCCTTTTGGCAGATGAGGAAACTGTCCTCAAGCGGCCAAGCACCTCCAGCCAAGGAGCCACCCCTAGCAGGAAATGAGCATCAGATGCTGCTTGGGAGTGTGACCAGCTGCTGTCCTATTTCCCACCTCCCAGGGGACAGGCCGGGACAGTGGGCTGGTTCCACCGGGCAGGGAAGGCAGCAGGCAGGAGCACACGGGCAATGACCCCCAGCTCCAGCCCAGAAGTCAAGTTCTCCAACACCTGGCCAGGAGCCACAGTCAGCCCAGGCCTCGTGAGACACCCTCTCCCTTCCCTCTGCTTGAGCAATGACAGCTGACTTTTTATTTTTTTCAATTATGGTAAAAAACACATAACAAAATTTACCATTTAAGCCACACAGATCTGTGGCATTAAGTACATTCACGTTGCCATGCAACCGTCACCACCATCCACCTCTAGAACTCTTTTCACCTTGTGAAATGGAAAATGCCCACAATGCACCAACCTCCCGTTCCCTCCGCCCTCAGCCTCTGGCCACCGCCCTTCCACTGTCTGCCTCTGTGGTCTTGACTACTCCAGGGTCCCCTCGTAATGGGAGTCCTTTTGTGACTGGCTTCTTTCACTCTGCATAACATCTTCAAGGTTCTCTCGTGTTGCAGCATGTGTCAGAATCTCCTTCCTTTTTAAGGCTGAGTAATATTCCATGGTATGGATACACCGCACGCTGTTTGCCCACCCATTCCTCGACAGACACCTGGGTTGCTGCCACCCGTGAGCTACTGTGCATTGTGCTGCCATAACAGGATGTGCAAATTCTGTTCCTGTTCCTGCTTTCACTTCTTTTGGATAGACACCTGGCTTTTGTCGACCTCCACAGATGCCAGGTCTTTTAAGTGCCTTGTATACATCAACTGATTTCATCAGGCAACCTAATGAAATGAGTACCGCTTAATTATCCCCTTTTCACAGATGAGGAAACTGAGGCACAGCTAGGTCCAGTCATGTGCCCATCAGTGGTGGTGCTGGAAGCCCCTTCACTAAGCACAGTGTTATATTACTTCTCCTCTACTGTTGTTCAATATCTGAAATGCAGCTTGATGCATTTAATTCAGACACAAGGAAGGACTTCCAGGCCAGAGTTTTAGATGTAGAAATGGGAGGTACTATCTTCTGCTTTTTCATCTTTGGAAAAGAAATGTATTTCCCAATCTTTTTCATTGCCTTGTTTAGTCAGTTAATTAAAACTCCACCCCTGCCCTGTGGGGCAGCAGAAGAGGCCAACCCAGCCCTGGCCAGAGAATACTACAGGGTGGTGCATTGTCAGCCTCCCTCCCACCGCCCTCTGTGTGAGCGGGTGCTGCAGGGAGCTCTCTGAACAGGGGAGGCTGAAGGCAGAGGGAGGCAGGACCTGGGCCGGGGTGGCCGGCTGTGCAGGCGCCGGGCCTGGCTGCAGCAGGAGACCTGGCCGGGATGCTTGGCCGGTAGCATTATCACAAAAACAGTGCTGACCTTGGGATGGGCTCCCTTCAATGGGAAGGCCGTGGCACTCCAGGATGTCACCTAGCCCCTCCCCCATCGGCCAGGGCCCACTTCCCTCTGCAGGATGACTTGCACTTCCCACTGCCTTAACCCTGGCTCTCAGGTCACTGGTCTACCCTGCTTCTCCCTTTCACTTCCCAGGCTGTCAACAGACCTGGGACTCTCCTTGGGGCTTCTTGTTTCCTGAAGATGCTGCACTCACTAACAGCACTGGGCAGAGCCATTGTATCCCCCGTTGACAGATGAGGAAACTGAGTCTCAGAGAAGTTAGTGGACACAAAGTTTGAGGCCTTGAGACCGGGGTCCCTGCTGCTACTCAGCCTTCCTCAAGAGGGGAAGTGACCTGCTCAGGGTCATTTGCAGCTGCACAGGGCCTGGGCAGGAGTCTGCTGACTTCCCCCAGGACCACGGGACAGGATGGCCAGGACAGCTGACCAGGAGCCACCCTCATGGTGAAGCCCCTCCTACAAGGCGGGGCTCCAGGACACTCACCAGACCAGGCACCAACAGGCAGTGCCCCTTCCCTGCCCCAGGGAAGCTGTTTACTTGTTAATGGACCATCCCTGTCCTCCCAGGAAGAAGCCAGGCCCAGGATTCCTTTTTGTGCTTGGCAGGTGGGGAAACTAAGGCCTGAGGAGGCGTGGATTCTTCAGGTGTTCAATGAGCCCGGCTACTTCACTCGCTGGAGAGGGGCCACATGGTAGAAAGCAGGGCCTGTGGGGCAGCAGGACCCCAACCCAGTGGCCTTCCCTGAGTGCAGCGCAGGAGGGCTCCTGTGCCGGCCCCAAGCGGCCGACACCGCCCCAAGCCCAGCTTTCTCTCCTAAAAGAGCCCAGACTTTCACAGCGCTCTCCCGCAGTGATGCAAAATGTCCAAGTTCAGCTCCATCCCTCTGAGCCTGGGCTGCTCAGGGGCCAGCAGTGCGTGGGCCTTCTCAGAGCCGGCATGGTTTCCAGGAAGACAGCTGTGGAGCCTCAGTCCTCTTAGAGTCCCTCCCAATGACAGGCCAGTCACGTGGCAGGGGCTTTCCTGGAAATCCCAGCGCTTCATTAGGGTGGGCAAGGGTAGCGGGACAGAGGCGAGGGAGGCTGCCCTAAACCACCAACCGCAGGGAGGGAGCGCGGGTGCTGGGAGCTCCCCTTCCAGACTTTGGGGAAGGAAGGCACCATGGTGGGGGCTCACGCACGGGGACCATCTGGGCCCTGGGAGCTCCATCACTTACAGCTGTGTCTTTCGACACATTGCTCCACCCCTCAGGACACGCTCAGGGGGTCGACAGGGCTGGCTTAAAGGAGGTAGTACACATAAATAACTGTGACAGGTAGGGGGACGCTCACCAAGTACCCAAGTACCGGGCCCTCCTCCAGTAGCACACTTGCACTTTTGCATGGAATCCTCCCAATTTTACACAGGGAGACAGAGCCCAGAGAGGTGGAGCAATCTGCCCAAGGTCACACAGCTAGGAAGGTGCAGCGCTGGGATCTAAATCCAGAGGCTGATTGTTAACTGCTGTACCATGTCTGCGGGAGCAGGAACGCTGTAAATCACTCCAGAAACATCAGAACTTCCCATGACGCGTCTCTCTCAAGATCCTAAGATTCCACTCTTTTCTATCCATCTAAGAGCCTCGGGTTCATCATTTGATTTTATTTGGATTAAGAAGGACTGCCCCATCCCCCAACCCCCTCGAGTAAAACAGGTTCTCCACCAATGCCCGACATTCCACTATTCATGTGCATCCCTTGGGTAAGAATCGCTTTTTGCAAACTCCAGTGTCCTGCAAGGAACCTTGGTTGCTTCTGGGGAAGGGAAGAGAGGGACTAGGGACAAGGAGACTTTTTACCTTAAATCCTTTAATGTCTTTTAAATTGTGACCTAAGTGAATGTGTTACTATACAAAACATCATTGAAGTTAAAAATGAAAACATTTAACAAATTAAATTTCGAAACTGCTAATAGGTGGGCGGGCGTAGGTGCACACAGACAGAAGTGCGGTGTCCCTGGAAGGAGGAAGGGTCTTTGCAATGACTGGTCCAGGCCCCCCAAGTCCCAGTAGAGGAGTGGACTGAGGAGGTGGTAGGACTTGTCCACATTTCATTTCCATCCAAGTGTTTCACACAAGCAGGGGCTCAGGAGGCCAGGCTGAAACCCTGGTGGCCTCACCCTTGGAGGCTCCTGGCTCCCAGCACAGTCACTTCTACAAGGCCAGGCCTGGCCCAGCGGGTTCTGATCCCCAGAGCTGGAGCTCTGTGGAGTCCACCCTTGGCTGCAGCTGCCTTGTCCCATCCCGGTGGCCAGCACACACCTGCTGCCCAGCCTTCCACACAACAGGTAGGGAAGGGCAGTGTCTTGGGGACAGCCCAGTCCTGGCCTGGCCCCCTGTGGACAACCAGTGAACCTGGTGGGCAGGCCTCTGTGGCCTGCTGCAGTTCTCAAAGGAAGGAGGGAGGGGACAGGGGGTGACCTGGGGGCCCTGCAGCCTCCCCTCCCCATGTGGCAGTGGTGAAGAGCCGCTGAGGGTGCTGGCCCCACGCACAGGGGCCTGCTGAACACGGGGGCCAGGAAGGAAGGGGCCGGGGTCACCAGGCGAGGAAGGAAGAGGGAGAGGCCATGCAGGCATGAAGTGACACACCGACCACCACTCACACACGCCCTTCATGCCAGGACCTCTGCGGACAGTCCCATTGACCCCCAAGCTCCCGCCCTACTGGGCATTCTCTCCCACATCACAAACAAGACTAAGCCCAGGTCACCAGCCAGAGGAGGACACAGTGGAGACTTGGACGCAGTCCTGTGTGGCTCAGCCTGGTGGGCTTTTCCAGCGCGACACGCTCTGGCAGGGGCTGGGCCCGAGCACCAGGAGACCAGGAGGGAGCAATGGCCACAGAGGGCGGCTAGCCCCAGCCTGAGCCAGGGTAGACACTGAAGTCCCCTCCTCCTACAGCACGTGCTGTCCTTGGGCCACTCACACCCACGCAGCTCACCATCTCTGCAGACCCGAGCCCTGCCCTGGGCACGTGGGCCCTCTGCGCCTGCTCACTGCCCTCCCGCTGGGCCTGGGCTGGAGCCCCAGAAGGTTCTCAGAGCAGGCCCGGTCTCAACGATGCCAAGCTCAGGGGCAGAGACCAGAGGCAACTCCAGTACGTGAAGGAGGCCCAGGAAACAGGTGGCATTGGGGGAAGCCACGCTGAACCCTGAAGAGGGAGGAGAGGGAGCCCCATGGCAGGGGGAGCTGGCCAGGCAGAGGTTGGGACCAGAGAACAGCTGGCAGGGCTGGGCTCCGAGCCTGAGGGGCCAACAGGGTGGTCCCCAGCTATGCTGCTCCAGGAGAGGAGCAAGGAGGCTGGGCAAGGGCCCCTGTGCCGGGGGTGCTGACGGGCTGACACGGCTCATGAACACACACACACACACACACACACATACACACACACACGCCCCAGCCGGACCTGGCCAGCAAGTCCAGAAGCAGCTGAGGGCCAGACGCCCCCACCCCCAGCACGCGTGGCCTGGACAGCAGCATGGCCAAGCAAACACCCTGGGCTCTTCCCAAGGCCTTGTGGGATCTGGTAGGCAGTGGGGGTGGGTGAGGTCCACCCCTAGGGGGCCCAGCGGCCAGAGGCCAGGGCTCTGGGCCAGGTCCTCTGGTCTTGGCCCACCCTCTGTCCCCAGCTTCCCGGGCTGCAGCCTCATAGGAGCTGCCGTCCAGCCTCCTGCTCGGCCCCACTTGGCTGGGGAAGCGGGCCCAGGCCCCAGGCAGGCCGGGCTCTCAGGAACACACACTCGGGGGCGCGCTCACCCTCCTTGCAGAGATACGAGTGCACATGTGCATACAGTTCCTGCCAGGAAAACCCTGACTTCCTGTCTCCGGGCCTAGAAATCCTCAGGAAGACGGTCCTGGGTCCAAGCCCAAATCCCCCGCAACATGAGGCTCTTGTGAGGCCGAGGCTGCTCAGCCTCCCCTTGGGGACCTTCCCCACCCAGCGACCTCCACCCCCTCAGGTCCTGCTGGACACTCTGCGCCCCCACTCCTGCACCCAGGGTCTTGGCTTTTTCTTGCAGACCATGGCTGGCCAGGCCCCTGGGAACATGGGGTCACTTCACCCTCCCCAGCCTGGGAGGCACTGACAGCACCCCCACGTCACAGCAGGAAAAACTGAGGCACAGAGAGATGAAGGAACTTGCCTGTGGTCTCACAGCTGGAAAGTGGCAGGGCCAGGGCAGATGCCCCTCCCCAACCCCATACCACCCCATGGAAGCCCAGCCCAGGACCCTCCGCCTCCAGCTGAGGGGGCTGGGGCGAGGGGCAGCAGGGGCTCCCTGGGAAGAACCTGGCCAGGACCAAACCAGATCAAAACACTGATGGCTCCTGCGGTTACAAGTGGGGTCATGCAAGGGACAGGCTGTCCTGTCGATCACCTGCCCCTCCCATGGACCCCTTGTCTAGGAAAAGAGACGCCCCTCAGACACACCTGCACCCCTGACTGGGAGGGTCTCGGGCTGCCACGTGGGGCCTGGTGTGGAGCAGTGCCAGCCCATCCTCTGCCAGCCCCCACTGTGACACTGGCACAAGGACCACTCACCGGTGTCAGCGTCACACACACCCTGCCCCCACCCCGCCTTGGAGCCTGGGAACCCCAACCTCCCCACTTCCTCATTCCCGCCCCGCCCTGGATGTCTGGATACTCCCTTGCCCCCTCCCCCCACCTCCCCCCACCCCCTCGCCTCCCCTGGCCCTGGCTCCATCCAGCCCTGGCTCCATCCAGCCCTGGCGCACCGTCGGGGACAGGGTGCGCTGCCCGTGGCACCTGCTCCCAGAGGAGACAAATAACTCCTGGGTACTGAGCCCCCTAACCCCAAGACCCCACCAACATTCAGACCCGGCTCTGCACTCCAGCCCTGGTGTAGGGGGTGGGGCAGACCTGCCCGGCACTGGCCCCTGGCTGTCCACCGTGCAGGATGGGGGCCGGAGGGAGCTGGGAGAGACATGTCCCCCACTTGCCTGGCACCACGGCCTTTCAGGACCCTTGCCCTGTCCTCAGGAGACCCAACTTTGTTAGGCTCTTGGAACCCTGGCCCACCTGCCAAGGCCCAGAGTCGGTGGCGGCTGCCAGCTAAGGAGGGGGCTGGGGAACTATTGCCGCCTGTCTCAGCTTCTCCCTGCAAATCTCCCGTCTGGGCTCTCAGCCTGAGGCTGCCAATGCAAATGGGTTTCCCAGCAGCCTTGCCCACAGGCCAAACCTCAGCGCCAGCTTTCCGCGGGGGGCGGGTGCTACAGGTGCACACTGGAGCAGCCTCGCAGCCGCCTCCGCGGGTGAGACCTGCAGGCTCATGTCCGCAGACTCACGCTCCATGGAGCACAGCTTTCACTGCTGGGAAGTCCCTCTCCCATCTGACCCGAATACTCTAAGCTGCAGAACAAGCCCTGGCCTCTTCTTGTCCTCCAGATGCCCAGGGCCTGCCTGGGAGCACACGAGACCAATGGACCCAGGAACCCGTGGTCAAGGCCTGTTTTGCTCTGCAGCCACAGGCATGGGCCTTCCCAGCTCTGGCCTGCCTCAGTCTCCCCATCAGTTCAGTGGGTAGGAAAGGGCCATCCACCAAATGGAGTCACCACAGGGCCTTCCAGCCCTTTGGTGTATGGGGACCCCGACCTCCCATTCCCAGCAAGCTTGGCCCTGTCCCCTCCTTAAGGAGGCGCCATTCTAACTCACATTTATTTTTAAATAAATACTCTTCCCTTTCAGACTGGGCGATGGTGCTGGGCAGTTAGGCAGGCAGGGAGGCCCTCCCTGGTGGGCAGTATTGAAGGGAAGCTCTGCTGTCCCCAAGTACTCCCCCACAAATGCCTGAAATGCCTTTGTCATTGCTGTTCCTTGTGGCTAAGCAGTCTGCTTGGCTGAGGACAAAAATTCCCCAACTGCAGGCTTCAGGGTTGGGGGCAGGGCTGACAGTGACTCCCTGGGCTCCTGGCTCCAGGCTACCACAGCCCCCACCTGAGGACAGCCCCTCTCGGGTCACAGAGGCCTAGATGCAAGTGATTAGCACATCCACGGAGGTGGGCACCTCGATCTCCTCAAAGAGCACGCGGTCCCCAGTGGCCCCCAAGCTCGCCGCCCTCAGCAGGTCTCCGGCGTGCTGCAGGAGGCTGTGGTTCCGCCGGCGGCCCAGCCTGCGCAAGGCCAGAATGGCCAGGATGTGGTCCCGCCTGCAGAGACACACCGGCCCTCGCTGCAGACCCAGCACCTCCGTGACACCCCCAGGCCCAGGATGAGGGGAAGCCCTGAGCTGGGAGGAAGTATGAGTCACCCAGCATTCCTGCAGTCGGGTCAGACAGGCTGAGACCGACAGAGGAGGTGGCAGGACCGACCTGGGGTGCGCGGTAGCTGGGCCCGCAAGGGCACCTTAGAGGGACGGGGGAGGGGCAGACCCAGCAGGGGAGAAGGCCTGCACAGAGGCAGAGGGAGGCCAGGGGACCGCGAGAAATGGCGGTGCAGTGAGGGAGGGGCAATATGGCTGGGGGAGGGCGGCTGGGGGA
>VBSM01001979.1:997069-1008170 GCA_008086735.1 Cheirogaleus medius
GGCGTCAGCCTAGCTCACAGCAACCTCAAACTCCTGGGCTCAAGCAGTCCTTCTTCCTCAGCCTCCTGAGTGAGTAGCTGGGACTATAGGCATGCGCCACCAGGCCCGGCTCATTTTTTCTATATATTTTTAGTTGGCCAATTAATTTCTTTTTATTTTTAGTAGAGATGGGGTCTTGCTCTTGCTCAGGCTGGTTTCGAACTCCTGACCTTGAGGGATCCTCCCGCTTCAGCCTCCCAAAGTGCTAGGATTACAGGCATGAGCCACCACGCCCGGCCCCTTTGCTCATTTTTTAATTGGGTTGTCTTTTTGTTGAATTTCAAGAGTTTTTAAAAATATATTCTGGATACAAGTCCCCTATGATTTGCATATATTTTCTCCAGTTCTTTGGGGTGTCATTTCACTTTATTAATGGTATCCTTGAAGCACAAATGTTAGTTTTGATGAAGACCAATTGAACTATTTTTTCTTTTGTTGCTTTTGGTGTCTTATATACTAATCTATTGCGAAATCCAAGGTCAGAAGGTTTTATACCTGTGTTTTCTAAGAGTTTTACAGCATTTATGTTTAACTATTTAATTTTGAGTTAATTTTTGTATATGGTGTGAGGTAGGGGGTATACATTCATTCTTTTGCATGTGGATATCCACTTGTCCCAGCACCATTTGTTGAAGAGATTATTCTTTCATCATTTAATGGTCTTGGAATCCTTGTCCAAATCAACTGACCATAAATGTACAGGTTTATTTCTGGACACTCAGTTGTGTTCTGTTGATATCTGTCTATCCTTATGCTAGTACTGCACTGTCTTGATTACTGTTGCTTTGTAGTAAGTTTTGAAATCAGGAAGTGTGAGTCCTCTAACTTTCTTCTTTTTTAAGATTGTTTTGCCATTCTGAGTTCCTTGAGTTTCGATATGACTGTTAGGATCAGATTGTCATTTCTACTAGGAAGCTGGCTAGTATTTTGATAGGAAATTCATTGAATCTGTAGATCGATTTGGAGAGTATTGCCTTCTTAACAGTAGTAAAGTCTCACTATCCGTGACCGTGAGATGTATTTCTACCTATTTAGATCTTTTAATTTTTTTTAAATGTTAGGATTTTTATATATAAAATCATGTCACCTGTAAATAGAGATAGTTTTGCTTCTTCCTGTCTAGTTTGGATACCTTTTATTTCTTTTTGTTGCCCGGTTACCCTGTCTAGAACCTACAATGTGGAATAGAAGCAACATGAGTATACATTCTTGTCTTGTTCCTGATCTTAGGAAGCATCTAGTCTTTCACCATTAAGCATGGTGTTAGCTGTGGGTTTTCATTGGTGCCCTTTACCAAGTTGAGGAAGTTCCCTTCTAAAGTTTGATGAATTTTTGTCATGAAAGGCGGTTGGATTTTGTCAGGTGCTCTTTCAGCATCCATCAAGATAATTGTGTGGCTTTTTTTCCTGTTGATAAGGTGTAATTACATTACTTAATTTTTGTCTGATGTACCAGGTTTACATTCCTGAGACCAACCCACTTGATCATGGTGTATAATTCTTTTTCTGTGATGCTGGATTTGGTTTGCTAGTAGTGTATTTTGTTGAGGATTTTTGCATCTATATTCATAAGGGATATTGGTCCTAGTTTTCTGTCCTTGTTAAGTCTTTTTTTTTTTTTTTTTGAGACAGAGTCTCACTCTGTTGCCCTGGCTAGAGTGCCGTGGCGTCAGCCTTGCTCACAGCAACCTCAAACTCCTGGGCTCAGGCGATCCTTCTGCCTCAGCCTCCCAAGTAGCTGGGACTACAGGCATGCGCCACCATGCCCGGCTAATTTTTTCTATATTTTAGTTGGCCAATTAATTTCTTTCTATTTTTTAGTAGAGATGGGGTCTCGCTCTTGCTCAGGCTGGTTTCGAACTCCTGAGCTCAAATGATCCGCCCACCTCGGCCTCCCAGAGTGCTAGGATTACAGGCGTGAGCCACCACGCCCGGCCCTTGTTAAGTCTTTATTTGGTTTTGTTATCAAGGTAATCCTGGCCTTATAAAATGAGGAAGAGATTTTTTGGGAAGAGTTTGTGCATAATTGGTTTTAAACCTTTAATGCTTTGGTAGAATGCTTTTCTTTGTGATTTTTTTAAATTACTAATTCAGTCTTTTTACTTGTAATAGGTCTAATCACATTTCCTGTTTCTTCTTGAGTTGTTTTTGGTAGTTTGTGTTTTTTTTAGGAACTTGTTAATTTCATCTAGGTTATCTGATTTGTTGGCATACAGTTCATCGCATTTCTTAATAATCCTCTTTATTCTGTAATGTCACTAGTAAAGTCCACTCTTTTATTTCCATCCTAGCAATTTGAGGAGCCTCTTTTTTCTTGGGCAATCTTTAAAATGGTTCAGATAGCACATTTATATTATATATATTTTGCCACAATAAAAAGTAATCATAAGTAAAAGTAATTGAGATCCGTCCATGTTGTTGAGTACAGTTCTTTCTGGTTGCTGTGTAGTGTTCCACTGTGTTCATGTACCAGAATTTACCTGTTCACTCCTGATGGACGTCTGGGTTATCTGGTTTTGGGCTATTACTGGAATGCTGTGACCAGAAGTTGTTTTGGTTTTTAAAATTCTCCAGAGAAAATTATAAGTTCTCTGAACCCAATGCATCTACCATATTATTAATAAGTTTTCTTTAAAAAGTCCTCTCCAGACATTTCTTGAGTTACTCTCTCTTAACTTTGAATTTTCTTATGGTTTGTGGAGGGTGGTCACAGATAGTCCAAGTCTCAGCTCTTTTTAAAAGTATCAGAACATAAATCACAGAAATTACATTAGACCAAAAAGAAAGAAATTACATTAGGTCAGTACTATTTTTATTTTAAATATTTTTTAAATCATAAAAATAATGTGTGCTTATGAGTAAATAAATTCAACAATACAGAATAGTTATGCCATAAAAAGTAAAAGTCTCTTTCCCCCTAGTTATAATTTTTTCTTCTTCCCTTTTTAATTTTAAAGCATATTCTAGGCTTCTTTCATTAAAATTAAATATTTGAAATTTTTTAATATTGAAAAAGATTTATATGAATCTAAAAGTCTAAGACTTTTAGTGGGAAATTAATGTTGTAATATGGTTATAACTTATATCAAGAGGATTGCGAATTTTGTCCTTGACTGTTAATTTTTATTATTTATATTAATGTACGTAATACTATTGAATCATCCATGCATTCCCAGAATAAAACACACTTAGCTGTGACATTTTATTCTCTTGCTGCACAGTTGAGCCTGTTGTATTCGTGTTTTATTATTTTTTAATTTATATTCCCAAGTGAGGAATATCCTGTAGTTTGTAATTTTTAATTTTATATATTGTCCTTGGAATGTTTTGGTATCAGAGTTATGATAGGGTTTCATGAAAAATTATGACGCTTCCAGTCTTGTGTTCAAGAATATTTTAGAGAGTGAAATTTTAAAGTATTTACTTATAAAACTACCTGAATACAGTGACTGTAAATGGTGGATATTCTTAGACTTCTAACTTTTTTCCAAAGTAAGTATTCTATTTAGGCTGTCTTTTTTGTTGATTTTGTAATTAATATTCTTTTAGAAACACTATCCATTTTATCAATAATTTCTGATTTATTAACATAAAATTATATATAAAATCATTTAATTATTATAATTTCCCTTATATCTGTGGCTATGTCTTTTTAAAATTCATTTTCATTTAATTAGGGGTGTTATCAGTTTTATGTTGTCAAAGTTTATAACATTTGTTGTTCTGTGACTTATAATGAAATCTTTGTTTTGTCTAAGTTGGCTCTGAGAATGGAAAACTAATAAATAGCATTTATAATAATTATGATTGTGTAACTTTTATTTGCTGTAAAACTGAGTCTGTGACTAGACCCAGAGAGAAGGCGGGTGGATATCCTGCTGCCTTCTGCAGGAGAGTTGGACAGCTTTCAGTAGTAGTTCCTCTGACTTTCCTCCTAACTTCCTTTGCTGCTTCTGGGTCGTACTTAGCTGCCACTGTTTTATGTACTCAGCAGTCTTTCTTGGATTCCTTTCTTGATGATTTGCTGGAGGGAAAAGATATATACATGTGTGTATATGTATATATCAATATATATACATATGTATATATAACATTTATTTTTTTTACCCTATAGGGAACAAGGATGATAATCTTTCCAAGTTATTTATTGAATGTCTTAAAATCTTATCATGCCCTCAATTTATTGGTAGGTTTGACTGAGTATGGAATTTTTGGGTTGAAATATCTCACTGTTGACAGAGGTATTGCTTCATGATCATGTAGTTGATGAGGTGGGTGGTAGGTGGCTATAATATCCTTATCTCTCTTTCTGAGGATACTAATGAGAATTTTTAAAAGTTTTCTTCTGCTCTGTGATGTATTTATTTCCTCTGGGGTCAGTTCTTTGTTCACCATGGAACTTTTCCTTCTAATTATTTTCCTTCAAAGATGATTGATTAATCCTTAGTTCATTTTGCCATGGATTATTTAGAAAACTTCCCTAAAAATAATATAGAATTTTTAGTTGTCCCTATTGAAGGGTGATTTTTTTTTTTTTTTTAAGGAAGTCTTGTTCTGTTGGCCAGGCTGGAGTACAGTGGCATGATCATAGCTTACTGTAACCTCAAATTCCTGGGTTCAAGTGATCTTCCCACCTTAGCTTCCCAAGTAGCTAGGACTACAGACGTGCACCATTGCACCCTGCTAGTTTAACAGTTTTTTGTAAATCTGGGATCTTGTTATGTTGCTCAGGCTGGTCTCTAACTCCTGACCTCAAGTGATCTTCCCACCTCAGCCTCCCAAAGTTCTGGGATTACATGAATGATGACATTTTTGAGTACTTGTTAGAGCTTCAGTTGATCAGATTTTATAGTTTTTCTTCTCCCATAACATTTTGATAACAATTGGTTTATAATATAAATAAAACTTCACTTAATGTTAAGGAAAAACACTTTTTAAATCCATGCTATTCTCAATTAATATCCATTTCATAGCCCCCCCCCGCATCCCTTTTCTTATGGTTTATTTTCTTCCTGCTACAGTCATTGTTGTTGACTGTATTGCAAGTTTAATGATGCTTAAAATATTATATTTATTATCTAAGATAAATATTCTCAGTAGAATGAACTTTAAATATTTTCTAAAGTAAAATTTAGTATAGGGAATTTTAACCGTTTTCTTATTTTTCATGAAGTTTTCTCCAGCACCACATTTGAAAGGAAAACTGAGGTAAACATTTAACAATAAGAGAATTAATTGCAATAGACCTTTTGAAAGTCAAGTTCAAAATGCTGCTGTGCCTGTATTAATCAGGTTCAGGAGATACAGATATTTTATGCCGAATACTGAAAACATTAGTCATGTCAGCTTTGCAGAGTTTGTACAGAAATTTTACCAGCTCATAAAACTACTTTATGACCCAGAAGGAATGCCAGCAATAAAACAAACGAACTCATAACAAATACACTGGGCATGTAGCTGATTTTCATGACGTGATATGCTTCCAGGGAGGAAACTGCTGTGTGATTTGGGACAAGAGCTTATAGTGATTTGGATTCTATCTTCCTGTTTTGAGAATTTATAACTCATTTTTCAAAAATTTCTAGCCCAGTGTGCCTTGTCATGTTCTCAACTGTCCTTTATTTAGATACTAATGAAATAGTGGATGCTCCCAATTATGGAAATGTCATTGGTCCTTTTTTGTGGCATCTTGAATTTTTCATATTGATTTTTAAAATTCGTGTAATCAGTATTAATACAAGTGATAGTAATTGGCAATATTTCCTATTCAGAATTGAATTTTTTTATTATAGGAAGTTTCAAATACATTAAAAGACAGAGTGTAATGAACCCTCAGTTTCAACTTATGGTCAGTCATATTTCACTTTCATCCCCTCTCTCCATAACTTTATTTTAGGGAAATCCTAGACATGTCTCATCTCATTTGTAAACATTTCAGCATATACCTCAAGAAAATGAGGGCTTCTTTTAGAAACATAGTCGTAATAATAAGACATTGAAAAAATAACAGTAACTCCTCAGTATCATCAAATATTCATTAAACGTTTGGATTTCCTCTCGTTTTTTTTAAAGTTGGTATGTTCCACAGGACCCAAAACAAAGTGCACGTGGCATTTGGATTGTATACCTCCTAAATCTCTTTTAATCTAGCTGCTCTTTCTCCTTCCTTTTTTCCTTACGTGCAATTCATTTTTGGAAGAAACCAGGCATTTGTCCTGTCCTGCTCATAACATTTTAACTTATTTCTAGTGTTTTCTAGCTGGACAAATTTGGCATTTGGCGAATCATTCCTGTACTGTTTGCCCAGTGTATTTTGTGGGAAATAAGCTATTTGGAGATTACATTGATGTGAAGAAGAGGTATTTCTTGTTTCATTTCAGATGTTACTGCGACGTGTGTCCTCACTCGGGACCTGGCCAGGTTTCCCTTCCTGAGCTCTGCCCAGGGGTTCGAGGAGACTGATAAGTGGGTTGTAGCCTCCCTTCCTCTCTGTCCTCACGGATGGGGGTGAGAGGCCAGATCTCAGACACATTCTGAGACCGCAGTGGGGCGGGGTGAGAATGATGTCGTGTGAGTGTTGCCTGTCCAGCTCTTCGTGTCGAGACACCCCTGAACTGCTCTGGCCCAGCCCTGGGCGGTCACTCTGAGCTCCTGACGTGTGCCGTGTGCTTGCTCGGTGAGAGAAAACATCATCGGCTGGTGGCATTTATCTTATAAAAAGCATGGTGTAAGGCAGGGCTTATATAACATAATAGTTGCTCACTGGAGGCACTTTGGAGTTGAAGTTAATGAGGATTCAAGTTTTTAAAATGCTGTCTTAAGCTTTTTGGTTTTGTAATTGGACTTAAGAAAAATTAAGTCTGATTAAAAAAGTTGATAACTTGTCCATTTGTGTCTGAGGGTGATGCTGTGCTCTCCAGTACAGCCAGCTCTTTAATTTGTTTCCTTAATCCAGCTCTTAAAAGTCAAATGGGTTGGGCAGTCTACCTGCAAATAAGGCCAAACAAAGGCTGCACTTTTGAAATGTTGAAATGTGGGGAGCGCCAGGCCGCTTCCTGCTGAGAGCATTAAGGGAAAGGACGGAGCATGGGTGTGTGTAAATACTGAGTTCACTCAGAATCGCTAGACATTCTGGAAAAGTACGATTTTCGTAATCAAATAACATTTGTAATATAAATCTTTTATTTTTACTGAAGCATTTGTTTAAGGAGAAGCAGTTTTGACAGCTCCTTTAGCTTGTGGAAGGAAATGCAAACTTCACAAAGCTGCATGTCCTTTTTCAAAATGTTAAACATTTGCCAACCTTTCAATAAAATTTTATTGATTATTTGGAAAGCTCTGTTCATTTGCCTTGTTTTAGTTTATCTCATCTCCAGGCACCTAGTAGGAAGGGTAGTTCCTCCAGCTTACCAATGGCTGTATGTAATCAGAATAACATTTTAAAAAGTCTTATGTGAAAACATCTTTATTTCCTTTCTATTTATTAAGTAATTTATTTGGAGGGTGGGGAGCCAAAGATAAAAGATACAGGAGAAGATTTGCTGCCTTTCTCTACTTAGTGTCTGGATCATTTTCCTTTGGGTTTCATTTCCTTTATGCTGACATTTTTCTATTACTGAAAAATATCAAGCACAGAGGGTTTGTTTTCTTATTTTAAGAAAAATTCTCTCTAGCCCGGGTAACAGAGTGAGACTCTATCTCAAAAAAAAAAAAAAATTCTCTCAGAAATGCATAGGCTCAGTTGGATAATGTGACATACCATTTTAAAGTGGACAGTGCGGCACCCAATCTGGACAAATTTACTTGTTGAGGCCAGGCCATGGCATTTAAAATGAGTGAAGTCACTTTTATACAAAATATTTCTACTTAGACAACTTTCTATGCCTCTTTCAAACAAATAACTGGATTCTTCTGTATATTAAGCATATTGAGAAGGCACTGTTTCCACCTTAGACTCATTGACCATGGGAGGGCTCTGACAACTTGCTGGGGCACCTGGAGGAAATGGGTGACAGCTGGTCAAGTAGCAGCCACCACCTGTCTGGGCGTGGTGAGGCAGGGTGGGCTGCCCCTCAGTTCTGTGCTTTGGAAGGAAAGTGAGTGCCCCACTCTGAGGGCAGTTTGCTTGGTAGCTCTTCCTTTGGTTCAGAAGTAATCACCCTGAAAGCCAGTTGAATACTGGAGATTGCCGAGTGGATGGCTATTGCTATTCTGAGTATCGTTTTCATTCTTATGTTCATGTCTGGCCACTGGGAGCTGCAGTCTAGTGTTTCTTTTCAGCCTCAGGTGTCTGATGTTGGATTAGGTTCTAGAACACTCATATAATTTTGATAGAAATAGTTTTTTTCCTTCCAGAGACATTTATTCCTCATGCAAAAATACAGAGCTAGTCTTTTTTTTTTTTTTTTTTTTTTTTTTTTTTTTTTTTTTTTGAGACAGAGTCTCACTCTGTTGCCCCGGCTAGAGTGCCGTGGCGTCAGCCTCGCTCACAGCAACCTCAAATTCCTGGGTTCAGGCGATCCTTCTGCCTCAGCCTCCCAAGTAGCTGGGACTACAGGCATGCGCCACCATGCCCGGCTAATTTTTTCTATATTTTAGTTGGCCAATTAATTTCTTTCTATTTTTTAGTAGAGATGGGGTCTTGCTCTTGCTCAGGCTGGTTTCGAACTCCTGAGCTCAAATGATCCGCCCACCTCGGCCTCCCAGAGTGCTAGGATTACAGGCGTGAGCCACCACGCCCGGCCCAGAGCTAGTCTTTAAATAAGGTAAAAGCTTGAAGGAGTTTTGGATAAGAGAAGATTTCTCATAAAAATGCTTACTTTTAGCCTCTTCTCTTTTTTAACACCATAGCATTCCTAGCATATTGACTGTCCAATTTGGAAAGATTGACAGTCGGACTTGGATAATTCAGTATTTGGTTTATATGCAGAAATTTTAGCAGCTTAAATAGATTCTCTGCTGATCTCAGGATGTATGCTAGAATTTAAAAATCCATGGTATAAACTTACTTTTCTTGTTACTAGTGTTTACCAGTTGAATGAGTTTAAAAATAAATAATAAAAATAACAGTGCTGTTAAGTGAGAATTCCATGTACTTATATTCAGATAGAAGTGTGTGCTCCATATGTATAGGTCGTAAGCACAGAATAAGGAAGGATCAGATGACATTGGCAGAGCCTTCTTGGAGGCCCTGGATTTCTCTCATTCAAACTGGGCCTTATTGATGCACCTGCTGAGCATCCGCTGTACACTAGACACTGTGCTGCTGCCCTGCAGGCAGGTGTGTGTCCCTGGGAGGGCTTCGGTGTTGTTTCTGTGGGGAAAGGGGAAGCACAGTGAGTATTCTGTGATGAGTATATGAGTACAGCGCGGTTAGAATGGCTCTGCTTTGCATTGTAAGACTTCCTGAGAGCTTGACACTGGGCTCGTTGTTTACATCCATTGTCTCCCAATAACCCTCAATTCTGGGATTATCCCTAATTTACCCATGAAGAAACTGGAATTTAGACCAAGTATTTGGCAACACAGTGAGGCAGCTCCTTCTAAACTCAGGTGACTACTCTCAGCCACTATGTCTGTTGCTTCATTGCAGTGATAGCTTTAAATATCTTTAATACCTTTTGGATAAATAAATGAACGAATCATGCCTCCAAGCATTCTCTGTGTTGATGTCCCATCTATAACTTCCTCCCCGCAGTGGTAAGCACTGTTGTGACCTACATCACAGATTAGTTGTGCTTGGTTTTTTTTTTAAGTTTGTT
Source organism: Cheirogaleus medius (assembly GCA_008086735.1). Taxonomy (NCBI): domain Eukaryota; kingdom Metazoa; phylum Chordata; class Mammalia; order Primates; family Cheirogaleidae; genus Cheirogaleus; species Cheirogaleus medius. Next base: position 1,006,869 of record VBSM01001979.1, read on the forward strand.
ATTTTTAAGTGTACAATTTAGTGATTTTTAGTATATTTGTGCGACTATTACCACTATCTCATTCTAGAACATTTTCATCACCCCTGAAAGAAACCCTATGCCCATTAATAGTTACTTCCATTTCCCCAGCCCCTGGCAACCACTAATCTACTTTTTGTCTCTGTAGATTTGCTTATTCTGAACATGTCATATAGATGGAATTACACAATATGTGGTGTTTTGTGATTGGCTTGTTTTACTTAGCATAATGCTTTCAAGGTTCATCCATGTTGTAGCATATATCAGTATTTCACTCCTTTTTATGGCTGAAGAATATTCTGTCCTATAGATATACCACATTTTGTTTATCTGGTCATTAGTTGATGGACACTTGAGTTGTGTCCACTTTTTGAATATTGTGAATGATGCTGCTTTGATGAATATTCATGTACAATTTTTTGTGCAGATGTTTTAATTTCTTCTGCTTAATTTCTGGGTCATGTAGTCACTCTGCATTTAGCATTTTGAGGAACTTGGAGACTGTTTTTCAAAGTGGCTACATCATTTTACAATCCCACTAGCAGTTCATGAGGGTTCTATTCTCTCCACCTCCTGGCCAACAATTGTTATTTATCTTTTTTTTTTTTTTTTTTTTTTAAGTCTCTCTGTGGACCTGGCTAGAGTGCCATGGCATCAACATAGCTCACTGCAGCCTCAAACTCCTGGGCCAAGTGATCCTCCTGCCTCAGCCTTCTAAGTAGCTGGGACTACAGGTGCACAATACTAGCTTGGTTAATTTTTCTATTTTTTGTCAAGACAGGGTCCAGCTCTTGCTCAGGCTGGTCTCAAACTCCTGGACTCATACAGTTCTCCCGCCTTGGCCTCCCAGAGTGCTAGGATTTTAGGCAGGAGCCACTGCACCTGGCCTGTTATTTCTCTTTTTGATTATAGTCATCCTGGTGGATATGAAGTGATAGCTCATTGCAGCTTTGATTTGCATTTCTCTGATAGCTAATGATGTTGAGCATCTTTCATGTGGATATTATGCATATCTTCTTTGGAGAAATGTCTATTCAGAACCTTTGCCCATTTTTAAATTGGAATGTTTGTCTTTTTACTGGTGAGTTGAAAGAGTTTTTTGTGTATTCTGGATAGACGTCCCTTATCAGCTGTATGATTGCAAATATTTTCTGATTCTGTAGGTTGTCTTTTCACTTTCTTAATGGTGCCCTTTGAATATTTTTTGTTCGTTTGGTGTTTTTAGTTAAAAAACACATTTTTAGTTTTGATTAGTCTATTTTTTTCTTTCTTTTTTTTTTTTTT
>VBSM01001979.1:1008270-1025867 GCA_008086735.1 Cheirogaleus medius
CTGGGCTCAAGTGATCTTCCTGCCTTGGCCTCCCAGAGTGCTAGGATTACAGGCGTGTGCTGCTATGTACTATTCTATTATGTGAATACTACAGATTATTTATCCATTCTCCTATTAGTGAACTTTTGGGTAATTTTCAGTTTTTGATAAATATGAATAAAGCTGCTGTGAACATTCTTGTATGTGTCTTCTTGGTAGATGTGCCCACTCGTGGAATTTCTATAGGTCATCAGTACATATATGTTAGCCTAAGAGATGCATGTGAAAATGGGGTAACGGAAAGGTGATAAATCAAATATTATGTTTAGAGGACAGAGAATTGTTTACTTGAATTACTAATTTTCAAAGAATTTGGCACAGTTCACCTTAAACTATTACAATAAAATGATACTGGCGGCCATTGTCAGTTCCTCGGAAGATGGTACTAGTCAGGAAATTAGAAGCAGCTGCTGTTATTTTATGGTGCAGAAAGAAAGCCAAATTTTTCTGAATTCACAGCAATGGCACAAAAAAATTGATAGTAGATTGCCTATTATATGATTAAGTTCAGAACAACAAGAAAAATGAGTAGAGTTAATTTTTTCATCTGAATTTTAAAGCTGAAAAATATTAGTGTTACAAGAAATATAAAATGTCGTAGATGGGAAATAAAAATAAATAACAAGAGAATAAAAGTACCAAACATTTATGTGAACTTGGACCTTCTGTTTCCTCAGTTTGTTTATTTATGAAAAAGGGAGAGTGTCTATCCTTCAGGTTGTAGAAATTATTATAGGACATTCCTCATGCATTTGTAGATGTTGAGAGAGTGGTAGCTGCCATTAGCAATGGATGGATTTAATATTTTATCAAGTATTTGGAGTGTAAGAGAGTAAAAAGCAAATTTAAAGTATTAACTCAAGATCCTACCTTCTTATGTCTGTCAAATAGGAAGGACCATGTTATAAGTTTGAATTAATCCTAATGGGTTGGTGGATATTTGGTTGCTAAAAATTCCCCAAATTACTGATTATTGAAATTAAGTTGCCTTTCTTTGAGTTTTGTTAATTTATTGATGCTTTGCAAACTTTTTATTTATATTAATAATTCTCCACACTCCCTTCTTAGTTGCAGTTTCTTTTCTAGATGCCATTTTATCAGTGCACTGCGTTAAAAACCCTGTGACCACTTTCTTCCAGAAATGTGTTAGCAAGCCTCAGGCTCCAGGGCTGGAGAAGCAGGAAAAGTGAGTTAGCACTTATTCTATTGTAGAACTCTAGTGGCCAAAGCCCTGGCACTCCTTTCTGTCCTTCTGTCTCAGTCAGACACAGGCGTTGTAAGGCTGAGGCTTTCTGGGAGGAAGATGTGTAGACAGTTCCCTTTCTTGCTGTTCTTGTCCTCCTTCCTGTCCCGGCGGCTCAGAGCTCAGAGCCCAGTTTGGAGAGTGTGGGAGAGAGTCTCTGTGTCTGTTTAGGACGGCCCTGGGCTGTGCTAGGAAGGAGGAAGGAGTTCATTCTCAATTTCTCATCCTGTTCAAGCACAACAGCTAAGCTCATTTCCTGTGTTCCTGTTCCTGGTGCCAGGGTGGGGGTCTCCCATCGGTGCTGGTGTGTGCAGGGTTGCCCAGCTGATCTGGAGGATCATTCTGTACTGGCAGAATGCCCACACTGTCTACTGCTTTTGTCTTTAACTAAATACAATGCTGAGGGTCAAATTGGTCAATTACTAAGGTTCCTAGATATCTAGTTAACAAAACAAGATTTGGAATTACAAAATCATCTCTAAGAGAGTGGCAACAATACCTTATTGCTGAACTAGTGAAAGTCATACTCTTTTTACCATGTGTGCGTGATGTTAAATACCTGTATTTATTTAGTGTGCTGTGAGATCTGTATATTATCAAAATATGTGTATATAATCCCAGTAGTTGACTTAATAAAACTGTGTATGTTTAGGAATATATTCTCTATCAATATTAAAATTTTTACTAAAAATTCAGAAAAATAAAAGAGATCAGGAAAAAGTGAAAAAAACCTAGTGAGTAAAATCATTGATTTCTACCAAAGGAAAAAAGTGAGCCGTATCTGTGGGCTGCTGCTTTATTTGCAGGGTGGATAGGTGCCTTGGGAGCCTCAGGAGAGCAGGCCCACCGGAGAGACACTGCCTGCTTCCTGAGCACAGGCGCAGAGGGAGCCAGTGCTATGAATGCTCATTTTAAGGAAATGGCTATATTTGGTCAATTGCTTATTGAAGCCTGGGGCACTTATTTTGTCACCATAGAATTTAATTGTATGGTTTATTGTTAGCATCTAAGCCAGTGCAAATGAAGGTTTTGTTTACACCCTTAGTGATCTGTGGGTAATACGCTGCCTCCCTTTACCTTGGTTGGATTAGTTGATGAATGTGGTGTGAGCACAGGTTTGGGATGGACCAGCTTTACCTCCATTCCAAGATGAGTGGGGTTTTTAAAACCAAACGTTTGGCAAAAATGATTTCAAGCATCTAATTCATGAATTTCTTTTATAGGAAAACTCTTCAGAGTCCTGTGCTTTTTCTATGTCTGCCCTCCTTCTCTCGTCTCAAACTCCATCTAATCAGTCTTTTGTCCTCCCTCCACCTTCAGAACTGCTAGACGGAAGTCTTGGCTTTCTCTGAACTTTCCCGATTCCTTCTCTTGTCCCTGTATGGAAGCTCTCAGGGTTCACTCGTTCCCTCCTCTGTCCCTGCTGGCTCCATGGTGATCCGATCCAGGCTTGTGATGTTAACATTCATACCAGCTATACACCGAGCACCCTGGCTTCTCTCTGGAATGCACACTGTCCATCCATCTGCCTCCTGCACCTGCAGCTCACCCACCAGCCTCCATCCGCCCTTCCCCATCTCAACACAGGCTGCTGCGGCCGCCTAGCGCTCAGGTCAGTGCGCTGGACAGTCCGCACACTGCACATGAGTCCGGCAGGAAGTCCTGCTCGCTCCACCTCCAGAGCATCGTCGGAATCTGACCGTCTCACCTCCACCACTCTACCCAGACTGTTGCCACCTGTGGTACCTAACCTGTCTCCCACCCCCGCCACAGTCCCACTTGCCCTGCTTTGTTGCCCTTTTACTCATAGGACTCAGTACTTTCTGTGTAATTTAATATTTATTGTTTCTTTTCTGTCTTACTCAAATAAAATGTAAGCTTCATGAAGGCAGGGGTTTTTGTTTGTTCACAGATCTATCCCTACTGCTTAAAACAGTTCTTGGCAAATAGTAGAAGCTTAATATTTGTTCATTTGGTTCTGACATAGTTTACAATCTGTAAATAGAGTCTTTCTGGTACTTATTGATTAGGTAGTAGTCACTGTATCAGTAACAACAAACATTTTAATATTGTATTGCAGTTTGCAAAATGCTTTTGTATATTATCTTATTTAATCATTCGTTCAGCCAACACAAACTTTAGTCAGCGTATCGTACCCTGTATGAGATCATGGGCTGCTCGCTGTGACCTCCCAATGAGATGAAGATGTTGTGCCTCTGTCCATGTCGGCCCGTCCCACTTTCTCAGCCTGTTCTTTCTCTGTGTCCCCATCTGTAGTTCATACTGTAACCAAGCCATAGTTTTTGTTCTTTCAGGCACTTTGGTTTCCTTTTTCATGCCTTTGCTGAAGCTGTTCCTTTCTAAACCATGGGCATGCATGTGGGCATGCATGTGCACACACACTTTCACACACGCACACACGCTTCTCCCCCCACTCTTCTGCCCAACACAATAGTGAGACTTCAGGTTGATTTAAAAGCTGGGTCCTTTCAAAGCCTTTCTCCTTTTTCCCTCTATCCCTGTCCTCGTCCTCTCTCTCCTTACCCCCCAGCTGGCTTTTTCCCTCTCTCTTTAACAGCTTTATTGATGTAAAATTCAATTCACTTATACCACTGGTGCCACAAAGTGCCTTAGGTTCTTACCTTGCTTGTTGGTGCGCTGTGTCCCAGTGTGTTTTTGTCCCTACTTTTGCTAAATTGGGCAGGCGCTGAGTGGCAGGGAACCTCGTGTAGGGGCTTCCAGTCGGGCTTTTGGCCTGGAAACCTGCACTCTTCAGTCCTTGCAGGCTTATTGAGGGGGTGAGGAAATAGGGCTCCTCTCATGGGGCTGAGGCAGGACAAGGCCAGAGGGCCTATGTCTTCAGGTCGCCATTAGATGACACTGTTCACAGCAAGAGGTAAATTGCCAGCTAGCAGGTGCTTAAGACCCGCAGTGGTCCAGGTGCACGTAGTAGAGGATTGGTGGCCAGGCCTTTTGGAATTCACCCTCATAGTGAATGATTCCAGGTGTTTAAATGAAATTTCTGCAGAATTGTTGCATTTGAAGATTAGTGAAGGTAAAGAAGGGGACAAAGACTTAGACTTTGGAGGAAAATGACAAAGATGGTCGAAAGGGCCTAGAAAATTACAGCGTTGAGAGGAACAAGAAGCTGTGATTATTGCAGCCAGGAAGATGTGATTTACCAACTCCTTTCACTCTGCAACTGGGCTCTTCTTCAGCACAAAAAACTTAAGGGAAAGAAACAGACAAATCACCATATTAAATTACAGTTTTTCTTGCTGAGTTAAATTTTGGTCATACATTAGAGGGTAACAGAAACCTAAAACTTCTTCCTTGTATCTGTCTTGGCTGGTCTAATCCCAAAAGCAAGAAGGTGACTTAGATGACCTCTGAAGGGAAGATTTGGGAAGATTACTAGAAATGGCCTTAGCACTCTCTGAGCCAATAGTAGGTATCACGTTTTTCCTCCACTCATTTTCCAAGGCTCCACAGGAAGACGACACTCAGTGAGTGTACCCAACTGCTGCCTTGATATCTGACTCCTCCACTGCTCCAGAGAAGGTGACCCAGTGTCCCCCAAAATTCAGAGCTTTGACATTACTTCAGCCTTGAGTTCAAGAAGCCCTGCTGTTTCCTCTGTGTGGTCAGGGGCTCAGACCCATAGTCTTCTTATAGAGTGGGGTGATGGTACTGACCTTGCAGGTGGTAGCAGTAACTTCCATGTGCAGTGCAGCCTGACTCATGGCCTGCTGTTTTGTGGCCACACAGATGCTGTAGGTCATTTCAGCAGCAGATGTACTAGGAAAAGCTCTAAATCAGTGTGTTACTGTTTCATATTCACGCTCTACTTAGCTTTGCCCTGCACCTGTTTTATTAAAATGAAGTCAAACAAGCAAAATAGAAGGAGCATTAAAATTCTTACATTAAAAATTCTTACTAAATTATGAATTTTTCAAAAGGTTTTGGGTCCCATTTTTCCCCAAAGTAGGGGGTAACATATCTTACTGTGGAACTGCTGATACAAGTCGGGAGCAGTGACAGATCATCCACTGGGGGGCTAGCGGGAGGCAGTGAGTAGAGGCCATCTGTGGGGTCTGGACTTTGCATGTAAGATTTCCCTGCTTCCCCGAATCTAGTGTGGTCCAGGAGCCTCTTCCTAAGCGAGGCCCTGCTCTCTGAGGTGTGTTCGTGAGTTATATTCTTCCCCAAACCGTCCTGGGACCTGCATAGGCCATTGGTGCACACTGTTTTTACAGGGCTGCTTGGCTGTCATCCATGTGTAACTTGCCTATAGCACGTGTTTGTAACAAGTATGTCTTTTTCCTTGGTGAATTGGCTAGATTCTAGTTTGTTTACATGTTGTTAAATATGACATAGCAAATGATATTGTTAGTAGCTACTGTTTAACATGAACTTACTAAATGCTGGACACAGTGCTAAATGCTGTGTTGGGATTCTCTCATACTCCCGGGCTGGGTGCGGTAGCTCATGCTTGTAACCCCAGCACTTTGGGAGGCTGAGGCAGGAGCATCGCTTGAGCACAGAGGTTCAGACCAGCCTGGGCAACATAGCAAGACCCCATCTCTACAAAAAATTTATAAAATTATCCAGGTGTGGTGGTGTACACCTGTAGTTGCAGCTACTCTGGAGACCTGAGGGTTGGGATCGCTTGAACCCAGGAATTTGAGACTGCAGTGAACTATGATTGCACCACTGCACTCCAGCTTGGGTGACAAGAGTGAGACTTTGTCTCTTAAAAAACAAACAAACAAACAAACAAACAAAAACCTCCCAGTGACTCCTGGAGATAATCACTGTTACTCTTAGTTTGCAGGTAAGGAGACAGAGCCTTAGAGAGGCTAGGTAACCCTGCCAAGTGCCGCAGTAGTGTTTGGGTTTAGCCTTTGCTCCATGATGATTACCTGGCGAAGACGTGCCTTACCCTCAGTGGTGATCTTGGAAGAGCTTTACTCCCCTCACCCAGTGTTTCTCAAATTTCAACATGTGTCAGAATGTTGTGGAAAGCCTGTTAAGACAGATTGGGCTTCAATTCTAATTGGGTCTGGAATAGGACTGGAGGAATCGCCTCTCTGGCAAATTTCCAGGTGATGGTGCTGCTGCTCCTGATTGTCTGGTTTCCTGTTTTAAAAGCCACCAATTTATACACAGAGCAACTAAGCCCATCTGACCCTTTGCAGAACATCTTTGGGAAATCTGGAAGGGAGAGGTGGACAGGCCTTAACCCTGGGGAAAGAGGTGATTGGAAAGTAAGATGCTGCACATGGAGCAACCTGATTTTTAAAGCTTAGGAGCTTTCTCCCGCGTGGTGGGGAGATTAAATGATTAATGGAGAATTCTGGAAGGTTTGTCCCATCTTTTTTTTTTTAATTTTTTTTATTATTTTTTATTTTTTTATTCTCATCCCTATCTTCCCTAGGCAGATGCTGCTGGTCTGTGGAACACCTTTGAGAGCCACTGTCCTAACAGAACATATGTTATAATATAAAAACATTATAATCTTAACTAATTTAAAAAGCTTCTCTGAGCTCTTCAGCCATTTGACAACCAGTACTCATTCTTTACTTGTGATTTTCCTTTTCCTTAAATTTAGAATGTGCAGGGTGCTTCCGGTGACTCACAAAAGAAATAGCCTGGAAACTGGCTATCTCGCTGGCATAGGCACCAAAGCAGAATGAAGTCTTCACGAAGCCTTAGCGGCATTCCTGTGACTTGTACGAAGGACTGCATTGGCTCTGTCCTTCGTATCACTCCATTGTACACTTGGAATTTTTTAACTAAAACATACATTTCTATTCACATCATCAAAGGAGCTGGCTTTGAAATAGAGACCTGTGTTGTAAAGGTCACTTACTTTGCACAGGCTCTTTACTTTGCCACAGGAACCCCAGAGGACAGTGCTGTGTGTGGCCCATGGGGACCACTGGCTATCTCAGGATCACTGCCTCCTTGATTTGGAGCTGAGAGTGGGACGTTCTGCTCTCAAGCAGGAAGATAGAATACTTCCAAGTGATATGAGCAGTGAGGCAGTAGGATTTTATTTCTGTAATGACAGCAAGTTCAGCCAAATGCAAACAAATTGAAAAAGAAATCTCTCCACATGTCAAGCTAAGGCAGAGATGAAGGAGCACGTTGCTATCCCCAGAGTGAGTCTCCAAACGGGTCCTGAGCAAGGTGAGCGAGGCTGGTGCCAGCTGGTCGTAGTCACACACACTGTTGGCATGAGGCGTTCTTGCCTAGTGTGGACCGAGTGCAGCCTCCCCAGCCACTCCCCACCCCAGCGTCTCAGTTTTCCCTGACTCTGTGTATCACCTGTCTTCTGAGTCAGAGCGTTCTTACAGGGCTTCGTTTTTAATCCTCTACATCTTAAATTGCATTAAGTTAAAATTTAATGTTCGTTCTTTTTACAACAGTGTAGTTCCTGATTATCAGCCTATTTGGAGAGCTCATATTAGAGAACTTTATTTGAGAGTTAATAGAGCTTCTTGGAAGATTTGCTTTTCTCAAACTAGTAATTCCTGATGAGAAGGATTTGGGGCTGACTCCCTCTGAAGGTCATCATTCTGCCATTTTTAGGAAAGACTTCAGTTATTTAAACAAATAAAACACATTTTATGTAATTCGAACACATTTTTCAGAAACTTTATGGTCATTGTTAATGTTCTGTAGTTGTATCAGCAACCTAAACTGTAAGAATATATTTCAGGCTTCTTTGGAACTGTAAACTCATTCTAAGACAGTACTGTGAAAGTGGTTACTTTTCCTGCCACGTGCTGGACAAGAACCTGACTCTTAGCTCTTTCCCTGAACTCTCATTCTGACGGGCACTCAGCAGGGGTGATCTTGTGCCTCATCCCCTCTGTTTTTCCTGTTGACTTCACTTCCTGGTTTTGGGGTGCTGCTCGGGCCCTGTTGCCTGGCCTCCTGCCTTGAGCCTCACTTGGAGGTCTTACTGCACCACCTGGAGGTGCCTCCTCTGGAGCTGCCCTATCCTTCCAGCCAGCCTGGAGTCACTGCCCTGGAGAGGTGTCGATCCCGTTGTCTCTCGAAGGGACCAGAGCAGTAGCTGGCAGTTGCAAGAGGAGGACCTCTCAGGAGGAGAGACCCACGTGTGGGGTGGAGTTGACTGCCCACTTGGGAGATGAGACATCAGTCCTTTGTGCCCTCTGCATGTCACTTGGCCGTTGGGGCCCCTGTTTCTTTGTTGGTAAATGTGTGATTGTACTGGATGATCTGCAAGACTATTTCCAATTCCAGATGCATTGATTGTGACCATAAAGCGGCTGAGGCCAAAAGAGTCAAGAGTGACAGGGATGAGCAGTGCAGTTCAGATGCGGAGGGAGGCTGGGTGCCCGTGCCGGAGAGGGCCAAGTGGGACCCACATCTGCTTTCCTTGGCTGCTGCCCCGTGGTGCTGCCCCGTGGCACAGTCCCGTTCCTCAGACTGTCCCTCCCTGGGCACTCCTTCTACCTGGTCTGATCTTGTTCCATTTCACAGTGATTTTCTGTCAGTTTCAGCCAAAGATCCTCTGCTCTCAGTTCTTCCTGAGAGAACTGCTTACCCTTGACTGATAAGTTCATTGCTTTTTAGGGCATCAAAAGAAGTTCTGTAGGGGACAGCCTGGGTTATGAAGAATGAATCTGAAGGCTAAAGCTTTATTCAGCCTTTTTTTTTTTTTTTTTTTTTTTTTTGGAAAACATCCCAAGATATATGTTGCATATTCTTTACTGTAGGAAAAAATACGAGCCCTCCTTGAAGGGAAAGTAACCTTTTTTTGACGACTCCTCATTGTGCACATCACTTATCAGATGGTCATAAATATAGTCAGCTGTGTTTGTGGACACCCATCCTTGTGCCAGGGGCTTGGAAGCAGTAGTTAACCAGGCAAGGGCATACTCTGTCTTTGTGGGCCTTCGAGTCCAGTGAGGAAGGTGGACAGGAGAAGGTGGCTTTGTGACTGATGAGGGGCATGGAGGTTGGGCCCTGCTCTGAGGTTATGCCCAGATGCTGGGGCTGAGGCTACGGTAACAGTGTGAGTGATACAGGACTCTGGGCAGTGAGTCCTCAGTTGCTGCGACTTAGAGCCTCATGGGTGCTGGATGGTCAGCCTGGCCCAGCTTCTTAGCTGAAGGGCAGGCCCTGTCTAGCTGGGTCCTTAGCATGTCGTAGGCTGGCACTGGCATGTTTGAGTGCCCAGTGAATATGGTTGACGTAGTGGCTTTTAGTGTTTGTTGATAGACTGTGAAGGAGAGGTTGTTTTACTCTTTCTGATACTTAGAATAGTTGGTCTTAACTTCAAATATGTTTGGCCATACTTCAAAATCTATGAGTTCATTATCACCATGAGAGTCAAAAATTATTTCAGTCATTAGAGCTGAGCAGTTTTCTTCAAGCTATGTGTGTCTTCTAAGAGAATTGTAGTGTAAATGGTATTTAAAATGAATCCCTAGTGGTGTTTTGGTCATTGTGGTTTTGCTTTGCATCTGAATGTTTCAAGAGTGTGTGACAAGCCGTGTTGCACCCCATTGGATGTAATTTATAAAACTTTTGTCTGTAACACTTTGTATTCTGAGGAACATCTTGGACTCTAGATAAGGGTGTGGAACCTGCGGCCTCAAGGCCGTGTGTGGCCCTCTAGAGGCTCTAGATGAAGTCGATGAAGCAACATTGGCAGACTGAAAAATGGCTTAAAAGTGTGAATGTGACTGGGATCCCGCTTCCCACGCTCACCTCTCCCCCACCCTATGGAAGCTGGTGGTTCCAAAATGATCATGTTTTGAAAATACGAGACAGCAGTAGACTCCTGTAAGAAAAATTAATTCGGTCTCTTCACTGTCTCAGGCTCTGCATCAGGAGCCATGATGTGATTGGATTTCGTCACCTGTCACTGCTCCCTTCCCCACCCCAACCTGCAGATCTCAGACCTTTCCCTCTTTAGCACCCCCTCATCAGGTTGCCGTGGCTGGAAACCTGGCAGGCGTCCTGGAGTATTCCTTCCTTCACCCCCTGACACAGTGTGTTCTGGATGTAGCCTCTTCCTCCTCAGCTCTGGGGCCACCACCATCACCAGGTTCCAAGCCACCATTGCTATCTCTTGTGGGGTGGTGGTTATATCCAGTGGGCTCTCCCTACTTCTAGACTTGCCCCTCTGCAGCCTCTTTCCCAAATAGCAACAAATGGTCTTTTTAAAATTTATTTTCAGAGATGGGGTCTCTCACTGTAGCCCAGGCTGGAGTGCAGTGGCATGATCATAGCTCCCTACAGCCTCGAACTCATGGGCCCAAGTGATCCTGCTGCCTCAGCCTCCCAATTAGCTGAGACTACAGGCACACGCCAGCACGCCCAGCTAATTTTTAAATTTTTTGTAGAAACAGGGTCTCACTGTGTAGCCCAGACTGGACTCTTAACTCACCCAGTCCTGTCTCAGCTTCCCGAGTTGCTGAGATTATAGGCATGAGCCACCACAACCAGCTCCATGATCTTTGAAAAAAGTATCTAAAAATTTTTTTTCAAACAATTTCAAACTTATAGAAAAGTTGCAAATAATAGAACAAAGAACTGTCTTCCCCCAACTATTGAGAGTAAGTTGCTTACCTGATAACTCATAGCCCTTGAATACTTTAGTGCAGGGGTGGGGAACCTTTTCATGCTGGAGGCCACATTAATTTATCTGTAATCAAATAAGGCCACATTCAGGAAACTTCAATTAGATATACTTGAAAATGTACATTATTTTGTAAAAAGCTCACTACTATGTGCTTAATTTCAAAAAGTTCAAACTATTTGTTGATTTTACATTTAACTAATTTTTTAATTCCTTTGTTGTATCTGCTTTTTTTTTTTTTTTTTTGAGACAGAGTCTCACTCTGTTGCCCGGGCTAGAGCGCTGTGGCGTCAGCCTAGCTCACAGCAACTTCAAACTCCTGGGCTCAAGCGATCCTTCTGCCTCAGCCTCCCAAGTAGCTGGGACTACAGAGCATGCCACCGTGCCCAGCTAATTTTTAATTTTTATTTTATTTTATGTTTTTGTAGAGACAGAGTCTTGCTGTGTTGCTCAGGCTGCTCTTGAACTCCTGGGCTGAAGGGAGGATCTGCCTTGGGCTCATTAGGTGCTGGCATTATAGGCATGAACCACTGGGCCTAGCCTGATGTTTCCTCATGATTAGATTCAGGTTATGTGTCTTGGGCCGGAGAATCACAGAGGTGATACTGAGTTTTCCTAGTTATGTCTTGTTGGATGGTGCAGTTTCAGCGTGCCACTTACTGAGGATGTGCACTCTGAAGTCATGTCGGCCACATTTCGCTCTAAAGTCGCCCTTTCCCTTTGTAATTGGTAGATAATTTGTGTGGATGTACTTTTTGTAAATAATCCCATTTCTCATCAGATTTTAAAATTTATTCATTTGTTAATATCAATACAGACTCCTGGTTTACTGTTTTATTTCTTAGGTTATAATCCATGACTGTCAGTGCTGATTTTGATTTGCCTTCATTCTTTGAGCACATCTTTCCTTCCGGGCTTAAGTGCTCCTGGCCCAGCTCTGGAATTGCGCAAGGATCCCTGTCCTTTGTTAGAGAATGGTGTTTAGAAACCAAGATCTGGCAGTGGATGGACTTGTTATTGGGATGTTGCTGCTTCTAGGCCCTGTGTGTGTGTGTGTGCTGTTTATGTGTGCGCTCATTTGTGTCTCTCCATATGTATTGAAAACTGTGAGTTCTACCGATAACCTCCAATTCTAATCCAATGCTGTACATTTTATTCTAGTTTCCCCCTTATCTAGAACTCCTCTCTCTGACAGTGAGTAACCTGGCTTCCATCATCCTTGAAGCTGTTCACTTAGTTATCAGTCCTCCTCTATCTGTCCTCTCACCCAGTTCCCCAGCACTGACATGCCTCTCACTCCATCACATTTCCCTCCCCCACAAACAGGTTGAGATCTGCCCCCCTGCTCCCTGTTCAGTACACCTAAAGGAGGTGTCAGAGGGAGACTGCAAGGCTGGGAGGCTTCCTGCTTCCTTTTCCTCTGCGTGACACCCTAGCGACAGTTCATCCTGGCATCGAAGCTCCTCTTGGTAGTAGGCAGCTCGTTCCAACTTGGAGTTTTCCCCACTATGGCAGAACAGCCTCGTTGCAGTCCCCTCAGAGACCTCAGCATCAGCTGGCCAGCACTCCTTCTTCAGATACCTGAGTCCTAGCCTATGGGGCCCACCTTTGAGCTGAGAGACCCCAGTACCAGCTGGCAGCGCCCCTTCCTCAGATGTCTCAGTTTCAGCTTTACCGGGCTCTTCGCCCACATTTCTAAGTTTTGAAAATTCCAACCTCTTCCTTTCATTTCCCTGATCCTAGGGGCAGTGGTTGGTTGCTTTCTGCATCTGCTATCTGCATAGTTTAGTGTGGCTGCTTTTTATTTATTTATTTAACAATTCTTTATATTAAATTTTCTTTGTTTAAATAACTAGTATGTTTCTGTCTCATAACTCTACCCAGTCCAGATGGCGGGGTCACCTCATTCTTTGTTGCCACCCGTGTTGGAAATGTCACTCTTTGCCCTTTTCACCTGCTTCTGTCCTTTCTTGACTTGCGTTATCCTGTGCTTGTTCCCCTCCTCCCAACACCTGTGTGGCTGGAAGGGTGGTCTGCCATCGTGACTTGATCTTCTGTTCTGGTTCTAGCTAATGCAGTCGTTACAATCTTTACTCCATATTGTCACTGTGTTCTCAGAACCATTTGAAAATATTTGGTATTTTTTAGAAGTAATATTTTCTCTTAATCTTTTCCTTGTGGATTGTTTTTAGTGCCCACTATTTTAAAAAATTACCTTTCATTCACATAGTTGATTTCCTGTTGCTTGGTTCTCATAGTCTCTTTATCTCTCCAAGCTTTCATCTCAGGGTTGTTTCCTTCCGTAGTTCTTACCCTGTTTATCAAACTGGCCCTGATAAAGCTGTGTCCACCCATTTCAGGGAAATTTGTACAGAACTGTTAAAATGCATAAGCAACAAAATATGTTTTGGCACAAGAGCAGGAGGAAAGCTTGACAAGGAAGCTCAAGTAAGCTCAGGATAATTAATATGGAAGGTGAAAGAGGGCATTCAGGTTGCAGCCCTGGTACAAGCCACTTTCAGTATCTTACCTACCTTAATCTTTACTGTGAATGAGTCCCTAACATGGGTTGGAAAGATCATCTGCCCATTTTATGGATGAGGAAATTTAGCACAGAGGATCTAATGACTTTTCTAAGGTGGCACAGCCACCAGGTGGTACATTCAGGATTTGAGTCTCACAAGTGGAAGCGGGCTTTCCCTAGACCTTCAGAGTGTGGTCTCCCCTCGCCCAATATGGGAGGAATAAGCAGAATTAGGAGAAGTACTGTTAGGTTGCTCAAGTTCATGTAGATGGTTAATTAAGATACCCTCCACAGCATACTCAAAAATACTCTAAACAACAGGTGGAATAAAAACTTAAGTAGTTTTAGCCGGGCGCGGTGGCTCACGCCTGTAATCCTAGCACTCTGGGAGGCCGAGGCCGGTGGATCTCTCAAGGCCAGGAGTTCAAAACCAGCCTGATCAAGAGTGAGACCCCGTCTCTACTAAAAATAGAAAGAAATTAATTGGCCAACTAAAAATATATAGAAAAAATTAGCCGGGCATGGTGGCGCATGCCTGTAGTCCCAGCTACTCAGGAGGCTGAGGCAGAAGGATCGCTTGAGCCCAGGAGTTTGAGGTTGCTGTGAGCTAGGCTGACGCCACAGCACTCACTCTAGCCTGGGCAACAGAGTGAGACTGTCTCAAAAACAAAAAAAAAAAAACTTAAGTAGTTTCAAAAGCCATTTAGCAGAAAATAGGATTGAACATCAGATCTTCAAAAGGATGATAACTTTCTAACCTTTAATGATAAAATGACACAGGAAAGAGGAACCATCTTGATTTTATTAAAAATAATTTTATTAAAAGTAATTATTTCTATAAAATAAAAAATAGCATAATTAAGATGAAAAGAGGCAACAGCGTGGAGGAATGGTGTTTATGGCTGTTATGTCCGACAAAGCCAAAATACAGTGCTCATACAAGTGATTAAGAAGACTAGGATATGATCAGTGGCAACTGATGACACCATGGGGTGTGGAGCTGGCCTGGGAGGACATATGGGGCCATGGAGGATGTTAGCCTCCCTGGCTGCCATCAACTATGAATTTTGAAGGGATCTAAAATGTCAGTGTATGGTGTTGGGGAGAGAGGGGGAAACGGGGGTGAGGGGAAACAACACTTCATGTGATTCAGGAGATACTTTTGGGAAGGCAGATTAGGAACACTCAACTATGTCAGTGCCCTGTGAAGTGTCCTGGAGTTTCATCCTAAAAATTAAAATAGCAGAAAAGCTGTGTGCATGAAAATGTTCATTGCAAATTTATTTGCTATAAGAAAATAATTTTTAAAATTACACTAACCAATGTGTTCAATTGACGCACAATTTAAAAATTTTGGTGTGTTGACTTTGTTTATGCATCTGTTAAAGTGATGATTGAGTCGTATAGAAATGTGAAAAATATAAGAAATAAAATAAGAGCAGAATACAAAAGCATATGTAGGCCGGTCGAGGTGGCTCACACCTATAATTCTAGCACTTCGGAACACCAAAGCAAGAGGATAGCTTGAGGGCAGGAATTCGAGACCAACTCCAGCAAATAGCAAGACCCGCATCTCTACAAAAAAATAGAAAAATTAGCTGGGCATGGTGGAGTGTACCTGCAGTCCCTGCTACTCCAGAGGCTAAGGCAGGAGGATCACTTGAGCCCAGCAGTTTGAGGCTGCAGTGAGCTGTGATCATGCATCTGGCTTGGTTTGCACAGTTAAAACAGTGGCTGACAGGTGTTGCGTGTCTTTGGGGTTTTTGCAGAAGAGTCTGGGATGTGGTGTGGAATCCCTCCAGAGCGCATGTGCTCATTTATGAAGTGTGGCGTGGCTCATGCATGACTGATCGGCATCCTTTCCTTTCCCAAACTCATTCTTGTGATGGTGAAGTAGAGCAAGTCAAGTTTGTGATTTTTTTTTTTTTTCCCCGACAGTAAAAGGAAAGGCACCATTTGCTTCTCCCAGAAGATACCAAGAGAGGTGGCTGTCTTCAGTGGCTGTTTAAAAAGATTTATTTCCATTAGGAATTTAGGAATGGTTATTTTTGGTGATATTTGAAAGAAATAAAGATGAACTACAGATGACCCTTTAAGTTCTAGCTCAAGAGTTTTGTTAGCCTTGCCTTTAAAAAGAATAATAATGATTCAGGCCTTGTTTGTTCTGTTCCCTAATCTCTGTGCCGATGGGCTTTTACAGTGATGGTGGGGCCAGAGTTCATGATTCTCTCTATCTGATAGACACCGGGAACCTTCTGTTGTGCTCCCTATTACTTGAGTCAGTGAACCATGGTGATCAAGCCTTAGTGGTATTGAGCAACTATTTAATAAGGGAGAAAATAGAATTAGATTAACAATATGGAACTCAATTAGAAGCCCAGGAAATGTCAGATTGCATGTTTCTTGGAACTAATTGTAGACACTCTTGCAGTAGTGAGAAATAATACAGAAATCTCTTGTATACTTCGCCCAGTTTCCCTCAGTGGTAACATTTTGCAAAACTGTAGTAATGGAGAAGTTGAAAAAGCTATAGAGAATAATAAAAGTTAGCATAAAACATGTGGATTTTGGCCTGGAGGTGAGCATAAAACAGGCGTAAGAGATGTAATTGAGTAAAAAGATGCTAGTCTGTGGGCAGGACGCATGGTGGCTGGGACAGTGCTGCCTCCGGAGTCAGACTGCTCGGGTTCAGGTCCTGCCTCTGCCACATGCTCTGTGTTCCTGGGAGGAAAGTACTAACCTCTCTGTAGGGTGTCCTGGGGCTGCTGTCATAATTACCACAACCTGGGGGTTAACACAGCGTAGATTTTTTTTTCTGTCACAGTTCTCTCATAGAAGTCCGAAGCCAAGGTGTTGGTGGGCCAAGTTCCCTCTGAAGGTTCGAGGGTAGAACCCACCTTCCCTATACAGCTGCTGGTGGTTGCTGGCAGTGCTTGGCGTTCCTTGTCCCATGGCTGCACCACTCCAGTCTCTGCCTCCATCTTCACGTGGCTTTTTTCCCCTGTGTCTCGGTGTTATAAGGACACCCGTCTTGTTGGACTCAGGGCACACCCTGCTGCAGTATGAGACCTCATCTTGGTTACCTGTGTAACGACCCTGTTTCCCAATAAAGTCATGGTCATTAGACGTTACTTTTAAAGATGCCACGTGGCTTATTGAGGACACTGTGGCTATCCAGGGAGACCACTGGCACTTCCGAGAATGGCACTGTCTCGCAGAACGTCTCCTGTTCCCCAGCTGCCCTGGGGCTCCTGCTGTGCAGAGAGGTGGAGCCCAGAGCTCGCTCACGCAAGGAACAGGAGGAGCAAGCCCATCAGCTCCTCTCTCAGTAGGTGAACCTTGGCTTCGACCAGGAGGTGAAAAGATTTTATCAGAAGATTTTTGTAGTGATGGTATCTGTATAGTAGATATTGAAGTATACAGTCAGGAGTCACTTAACAATGGGAATACCTTCTGAGAAATGTGTCATTAGGTGATTTAGTCATTGTGTGAACATCACAGTGCACTCACACAAACCTAGATGGTAGAGCCTGCTACACACCGAGGCTGTAAGGTGTGGGCTGCTGCTCTCAGGCTACAAACCTGTGTAGATGTGGCTGTATTGAATACTGTAGGCAACTGCAACACAATAGGAGGCATTTGTGTATCTGAACATAAAGGACAGTAAAAATATGGTATTATAACCTCATGGGACCACTGTTGTATGTGTAATGTGTCGTTGACCAAAATGTCATTTGACACATGGCTGTGATTGCTTGTGATAAACATCCACATTAATTAGTATATATACTGACTTTTGAAAACTCTGCGATATTAAATCTTTTTAAGTAAGCATTTTTTTAAAAAAAGTATAACTTAGTATGACACCACAAATTTTTATAGAGTATCAACTTATTAGACTAAAGTGTTGATTTTGCATTTTTATGTGTAGCTAAACCATTTACCCAGCTGGTGAAAGACATGCAACTTCATCGAGAAGACTTTGAAATAATTAAAGTGATTGGAAGAGGAGCTTTTGGTGAGGTAAGATAAACTTCATTTTATTAACTTGCCTAGATTGTCAAAAAAGCAACAGCTCCCATTTCACCTTTTATGGACCTATGCATTGATTTGGGAATGAGGTAATTATTGGTATAATTTTTTTTTCTTTTCCTTTTTTTTTTTTTTTT
>VBSM01001979.1:1034899-1045698 GCA_008086735.1 Cheirogaleus medius
CCTGTGCTCTTCTGCCTCAGAGCCGGGTACCTTTCCTGCCCAGTTTCCTGCTGCTCCGTCCTTTCAGATCTGCTTGATTCCTCTCAGCTGACTCGTGCCTCTGCCAGAAGGCTCTTAGCGCCTGTGGCAGTGGCTCGCTGTGCCCCCCGTGTCTCTGTAACCTGCTCGAGCACGGTCTGCCGGCGCCACTGCAGCTGCGCTCCAGGACTGTGTGGCCTTGTAATCAGGCGTTCCCCTCTAGAGTCCAATGCCTCCACCTCTTCCTTTTGGAAAGTCTTTCTTTGGCTTCTAGCCTCTCTTATCCTACCCCTCACATCCTCCTAGTAATTTTAGGTGACACTTTCATCTTTCGTCCTGGAATTCTTACGGCTGCCACATTGGGCAGATAATACAACCATTTATTTAGGTCAGATCTCTCCTAAGCTCCATCCAGGTTTTGTTTGTTTGTTTTGCAACAGGGTCTCACTCTGTCACCTGGGCTTGAGTGCAGTGGCAGCATCCTAGCTCACTGCAACAACCTGAAACTTCTGGGCTCAAGCAATCTTCCTGCCTCAGCCTCCCGAGTAGCTGGGGCAACAGGCGTGCACCACAACACATGGCTAATTTTTGTATTTTTTGTAGAGATGAGGTTTTGCTCTTGCTCAGGCTGGTATTGAACTCCTGGCCTCAAGCAATCTTCCCACCTTGGCCTCCCAGAGTGCTGGGATTATAGGCATGAGCCACAGCACATGGCCCATCTGAGGTTTTATTAACTTGGTGGGTGTTCTCACTCAGCATCCTTCTGGTGCCTCAGGATAATGTAGGATAATCATCATGACTAGCAGACATTCTTGCACTTTTCTGAATATGCCACTTATATTGGATCTGTTTAACCAGATTCAAATGAATTCAGCGATGTCTAAGTCATTTATGGCCTGGTCCTTTTCCTAATCCATACTCATTTCCTCTTCCATATTGTGACATCCCCCACAAGATCTTATGCCCATTTATTGCTCAATAAATACATGTTGGTTGGTGGAGTTATCACCATTTTGTAGTCACTTGGTCTCAAAATGTTGGTGGCCATGGCTGCTTCAACCACCGGGTTTCACAGCCCCCCGCCGCACACACAGTCTTCCCTCCTTCCTTCCCTCTTTGCCGTGGTGCTCTTCCCTTCCGTCCTCACTCCATCAGCTTACCTCATGCTTCCTCCATCGCCTGTCTCCAGACCACCACCCCCAGCCCAACAGTCCCGCAGCCCACTGGAACTTCGACAAACTCAGGAACATCACTGAAGCAATTGTTTTATGGGAAAAAATGTAGCTACTATTACGTGAAAGTTTGGGGAGATATAATATATTTGGTATTTACCCAACTGTCGTGGTGGATAAGTAAATTTTAGGCGTGAATAGTGCTGATTTGTTTTGAATCTGGTTACACAGATCCAATATAAGTGACATACTCAGAAAAGTCCAAGAATGTCTGCTAGTGATGACGATTATCCTAGACTATATATAATGGGATATACATATGTATGAGATATATAAAAACATATATGCATTGATTATAATGCTAGTTGTAAATAATTTCTCTTTTTATTCTTAATAGACTTATTTTAAACTTTAAATTTTACATTGACTTGTAAAAATTTTTCTTTAAAAGTATGAATTAAATAAGAAGTTAGGCAGTAGAAAAGTTGCTAAGCAGTGTAAGTTCATAACTTTTAGACTAGGTTAGGTCTTTATTTGACCTTTATTGGTCAAAAAATACTAAAAGTTTCTCTGCTCTTTAAATAAAATAAAACTAAACTGCTGAATAACACGTCTGTCCTGTCAGTAGGTCTCCGTGCAGGCAGTCCCCGGTTTAAGAGTTTGTTTTATGCGAAATGTGGGTAGGTAGATGCCAAGTGTGCAGACGCATGGTCTCCTCTCGGGAACCTCGTATAGATGCTGCATAGCGCGGGCTGCCCGGCCTCCGAAGTCTGCAGGCCCTCCTCGCCCGGGACTCACTGCACCACCGTTTCCTCCGGGCAGGGGCCTGGAAGACAGGAGGTCGGGTGCACCAGTGCTGCGGTTTTCCTTCAGCTGTCCCTTCTGCAGGCCCTGTGGTTGGGGTGGCCCTTGGCAAAGGGGGTCCAGTGGTTCCAGAACTGCTTGTCTCTGCACGTCTGGACCTTAGAAGCTGACTGTCGACTCCCCGCCGTGTTGTAATGACTAGTGTTGGGATACATCTACCTCAACCATTTTGTTTTGAAAGGAAAACTTCTTAAAAGTTAAGGAAAGAAAATCTTGTGGAAAAAAATTACTGAGGTCACCGTGAGACTCTTGTGCGAGAGGCGGTCGAACTTGAGCTCCAGTGCCTTGCCAAAAAGCCGCCGTGGCCGTACTTTTTTTTTTAAGCTTTACAAGTTTCAGATATAAGAAAGTTTAAATCTTGTTATGTTATATGCTCAATAAAGAGGAAATTTTACTATAATTATACCAAAGACCTGCTTACTTTTAAATAGAAGGTGCAGCCTGTGTTATAGCTTTTTTTTAACACCTTAAGGACCGCTCACAAGTTTTCTCTTGTTTCGTGCATCATCTGTTAAGGACCGCTCAAGAGTTTTCTCGTTTTTCACTGTAGTTAAGATGATTTAAATAACGTGCAGTTTGCCCAAAAATGTGCGGTCCCTGACGTATGTCTTAGAGATTTCTATGTGGTATGAAAAGTGTTTAAAAAACCACAGCAACCTAAAAGGTAGCCTTTTACCCGTACGCTCCCGGCCGTAGGTCTCCATAGGAGAATCCTGTTGTGATCACAGTCGTCAGTGTACTGTGAATAAGTCGTGTTTCTTGGAGTAACTGACGCGCTCAGTGCACGGCTGTGTGCCCTGCCCTGCCCTGCCCTGCTCAGCGGCGGGTGGGGGCAGCACAGACCCCGGCACCTTGAGGAGGTTGATCTGGTCGGGAAGGCAGGTGATGCTGGACAGAGGAGCCTGCCAGGGGGCTGCTGCTTGAGTCCAGCGTGAGGATAGGGCAAATCTGAGGCTGGCTGGGTGTTGGGGAGGGGACGGTGATGCAAGTACATTCTCAGCAGCCTCAGGTGCTTGCGCGGGGCTTGGGAGTGGAAAGGATGAGAAATGGCTCCGCCTCAGTGCTGCAGAGCCTAGGGGTGCGTTTGGTTTCCAGTGAGGTAAGGGACTGACTCCATGCAGCCTGGGAGTGGGGGGGACACTGTCTCTGGAGCCTGTCGAAACAAGGACCCCAACATCAGGAATGTGCTCTCTGGGACATTTCCCTGGTAGCGCAGACTGATGCCCCTTCTGCTTTGCAGACGGCTTGCTTCCGAGAGGAGCGTGACGTGCTGGTGAACGGGGACTGCCAGTGGATCACCGCGCTGCACTACGCCTTCCAGGACGAGAATTACCTGGTACGTTTGTGCTGCCAGAGCCCAAAGACTCTCGATCTGGTGATGTTTCACTTAAGTTTTTGGATTCCTTTGTGCTGTCACTAAAAATTAAGTAAGACGATTTATAACTAACATAAAAATGTAAACTGGACTAGATAAAATGGAGAGGTTTGTTTTGTAGTAATAGGTAGGATTTTTTTAAAATAGACTTATGAAAGCATGTATTTAATTTTTCTCTAATCACTAAATAACCTGATTATAACTGGGTTTGTTCACTGGGTTTATAACATTTAAGTAAACTGGGGTTTGAAACATTATCAATCTTGAATTACGTATAAGACCAAGGACCTGCCGTGGGGGTTTACACAGTTGCAGCTCTGCACCAGTGATTGCCGCAGGCTGGTCCGCAGTCCCCACGGTGGAGGAGCTGCCCCGGGAGGCATCCAACACAGTTTTTAGGTGACTTGATTTCCATGTGTCTGTCATCTATCTTCTGACTTGAGCAGGGCTAACTTCAGTGCTGTGTAATCAGGGTTGGGATCCACACATTGTGTAGAGCTGAGCATGGTCGCCTCATGAAATGCCTGCGGGACAATTAACTTAGAAGCGAAGGGGAAACGGACCTTTGGTCTCAGGCACTGAGTGACCCTCAAGACTGCTTTGTTCAGGACTTTTTATTCCTAGAATGACTTTCCAGTTTTATTAAAACCTAAAAGTGCCTACCTCGTGGAGCTCTCAGTGGATGGGCCTGTGCAGACTTCAGAGAAGCAGGTCTGGGCTTAACTCCCTCCAGCTGGGACTGTGTCCGCAGCAGCACCAGCAGCAAGGGGGTATAATTGCTGTTGTCACCATGGCCTCAGAGCAGGGACCGAAGGCTCTTTTCTCTTTCTATAACAGCCACTTACATGTTCACACTGAAACTCCTTGGTCATGTGCTCCATTGGCTCACGAGAACTGGAATAATGTAGGATTTCTTTTATTAATCTTAAAATGTATTTCAAACATCAAAGAAATCCCTAGGATTGGAAAGTCCAGGATTAGGTAAAACGGTGTGTCATATTCTTTTAGAATTTTGAAAATACATATTTGTTTCAGCAGAGGGCAGCTGCGTTTACTGAGCGCTTAAGACGTTAGGCCTGTGCGTTCTCAGTCTTTGCGACAACCCAGCGAGTTAGGCCTCTGTGATCATCACCATTTCATAAATGGGGCATCTGAGGCACAGGGAGGTGAGATCACTTGCCCGGGGTGAGCACACAGATAACGGCAGTTGTG
Organism: Cheirogaleus medius; assembly: GCA_008086735.1. Taxonomy (NCBI): domain Eukaryota; kingdom Metazoa; phylum Chordata; class Mammalia; order Primates; family Cheirogaleidae; genus Cheirogaleus; species Cheirogaleus medius. Next base: position 1,039,541 of record VBSM01001979.1, read on the forward strand.
CCCGGTCCCAGCCCAGCCTGTCTGGCAGACCGCAGAGTCCTGATACTATGGGGCTGTCCCCACGTAAACCCCTCACTTCCTGGGTCAGTGTCCCTGCTTTCAGGACCCAAGTGGGCTGTCTCCAGTTATTTCCTCTTTTGATAAGAACTGAATGATATTTCCAAGTGGTACTAGGCAACATGGATCTCTAGAGAGGAAGACAATGATTTTGTTTTGCTTCTAATATTTTCCCAAAATCAACATAGTATGCTACTGTCTAAAATGTTAGGCATTAACAGGTTTATTCTAAGTTAAGACACGTAAATTAGGCATCTCGGTGAAGATGCTGCCGCCTGAGTTTTTGGAGTTGCCCAGTTAGAAGTGCCGTGAAAACAGAGTGAGAGAAAGTGAGGGCACCAAAGCTTCCCAGTACGTGACCGTGGGGCCAGTTCCTGGGGCTACAGACATGCCACCCGTGGGCAGGTGCGTGTGGGCAGGTTCCTCCCTCCTTGGTGGCTGTGAGGAAGGCAGGAGGCAGCATGGAAAGCACACGGCCGAGCGTGAGTGCATGCTGGCCTTGGGTGTCTCACGCGGCCCCTCGGGCTGCCCACAGAGCTGGCTCGTATCATGGCATCTGTTATAGGTGTCTGACTTGGAGTTTTATAAAAATTAAACCTGTTTCACCACTAACTAAAGGGCATTGCCTTAGTGACTTAACTCAGAATCCTGCATTACACAACAGAGTAAAGAGTCGGTATAGTTCTTACTCCAGAAGTAAGTTTCTACCTGTCTGCCTGATGAGCCCTTGCAGCTTACGTTCCTTACAGACTTGTTTTCCAGGTGCCAGATTTCCAGCAGCCAGATTCAGCGCTGCTATAGGACACTTTTTGTTTTCTTTTTAGATTTCTAGGTAGACACGGGAACAGTTGGGGCTTAGCTAGAAACCGTTTCTGTGGCTTTGTTCAGAGGCCTAAGATCTTGATCGTTCCTTCACCTTCTCTCCCCTCACTGCACCACCTCCATCAGCAGCCACTGCAGCCTGTCCCTCCAGAGGTCTCCAAGGCCAACTGCCATCCTCGCTCCCCACAGCCCCTCCATGCACGGCCCCTCACCGCCTGGGCTGCATCCACCCTGTCCCATCAGAGAAGGCCTTTGAATGTAGTTGGGTTGTATTACCTGACTGCTCTTAGAGTGGAGCCACAGTCCCCACCGTGGCCCTTAGAGTGGAGCCACAGTTCCCAGTGTGGCCCTTAGAGTGGAGCCACAGTCCCCACCGTGGTCAGGGCCCCACTGCTGGGCTCCAGCCAGTCATCCTTTTCCATCCCTCTGGCATGCGCCTTCCTCCGGCCTCTCTGCACACACCCTGTCTGGATACGACCCCCAGCTGCCGTTCAGGCCTCGGTTCAACATTCTCTGGGTGTGGTGTCACCACTGCACTAGGTGGCCTGTGGCTGTGCTGACACTTACCGCTCTCTGGTCTTGGTGCATGCCATGGTCTCTCACTCCACACAGCATGAGGCCTCTGAGCAGGGACCTTGTTCACACCAATGTCCCTGTCACCCAGAGAGGTGCCATTAGGTATGTTGTTGAGAGTGAGTGAGTGAACATTCACGGAGAGTGTTCTGTGTGGCGGGAGTTGGACGAGAGGTGGGAGGGACAGAGAACTGTTAGGTCTGGACTCTTGCCCTGAGAGTCAGTTGCCTGGAAGGGACAGGGCAGTGCCTGAGCCTGGCAGGGAGACTTCAGGCGGGACGGTTGAAGAGAGTCTTGTAAGCAGGATGAGACCGTTGCTGGCGAGGGTTCTTTTTGAGAATAGGGACCTAAAATGAAGGCGTCTCTCGTTTCCTTAGATCTAGCCAGGGCCCACTCCCTTCCTGAGACAAGCCCCCTGGCACGGTGATTCCCTTTCTTAGGAAACGCTGCCGCGTTGGGTTGTAGGCGACGGGCGCTGGAGTCTGCCTGCTTGGGTCTGGTCCTCACTCTGTCACTTGCTCAATGCCGACTCTGGCCATGTCGACAGGCCTCCTGTGTGAAATGGACTCCCGAGGGTGCTGGGGCTGGGGGTTGACAGGGAGCACTGAGCCTGCTTCCTGCAGCCTGCGGGCCCAAACACTGTGGTTGCACAGTGACTGCTGTGGCGTTATCGTTAGGTTCTCCATGAGTGCGACAGGATTATTTCCCTGCCTGAGTTAACAAGGTATTTCCTCCCTGTGTGAGTAATTAAAAGTGAGCTGTTCAGACCACGACATTCGTGTCTTACGAGAAAGTTAGCACCGAGGAAGGCGATTGCTGCGAGGCTGAGACTGCCTGTTTCTCCAGTGGTCTCTGAGGCTCCGCAGCCCTGGGCAGTAGAGGTATTGGCTGCCACTCGGACTCTGGCTTTGACGTCTTGCCCGTCCTGGGGCGAGATGCCCCATCAGGGCCTCCACCGCCCGGGCTTCATGGTGTGAGCCTTCCGCGCGCCGCATGCAGAGGCTGTGCCCCGGCAGAACCCTGCCGGCCGGCTCTGAGGGAAGAATGGGCTCAGCACCGATAGTGGGAGACAGTTTTCCTTCTGTTGCTCTAATTTCTACTTAAACAACAGCTTTTCTGATTTTTCTGTGGGGGTAAACTTCTAAGTACTCATTTTCAGCTCTTTTCTTGATATCATCTTTCCAGTAATAGCTGTGAATATCACGTGTGATTTTAGATAATTCACCTCCCTTCCCTGGTCCAGTGTCCTGGAGAATTATTTTTAAACCCAATAGGATTTGATGGGCCATTAACTTGCTTCTACTGTGGGTCACTAGCTTTTAGAGTGCCTTTGCCAGCCTTGAACCCTCCAGTTGTTTCTTTCATTGGTTAAATGTATTATTTATTGACGTCTGTTCTCTGCCATATGCATAACTTGAAATTACAGCAGTGTGCAGTTCATCGGGGCTGCACATGTTCTGACAGGGTCAGTCCTGGATGACAGAAGAGCAACTGAGAAGCCGTCGGTCCAGACTTGAAGAGTCAAAGAACTTCCACAGTGGACATTTAGCTTTGGTCAGGTCTAGTGGTGACTCAGTTTTGTATTCTCCCCCTCTTTCCAATTTGTAGTACTTAGTCATGGATTACTACGTGGGTGGTGACTTACTGACCCTACTCAGTAAATTTGAAGACAAGCTTCCGGAAGATATGGCAAGATTCTACATCGGGGAGATGGTGCTGGCCATCGACTCCATCCACCAGCTCCATTACGTGCACAGGTAATACCCTCCAATGCTTGGTGTGGAAACCCCATTGGGTGTGTTAAAGTGCTCCTTTCAGGGTTCCCTGAGTCGTGTACCCCAGGTTCCAGGCTTCCCAAGAAGCCATGCAGGTAGTGAGTGTTCACGTTGAGTGGCCACAGCACAGATGCCAGCTTTTACTGTTACAGTTTGATAGTCTTACTCACCTTGTGTGTTTTTTTGTGTTTTTTTTTTTTTTTTTAAGACAGAGTCTCACTCTGTTGCCCCGGCTAGAGTGCTGTGGTGTCAGCCTCATTCACAGCAACCTCAAACTCCTAAGCTCAAGCTATCCTCCTGCCTCAGCCTCCCGAGTAGCTAGGACTACAGGCATGTGCCACCATGCCCTGCTAATCTTTTCTATATATTTTTAGTTGTCCAGCTAATTTCTTTCTATTTTTAGTAGAGACGGAGTCTCACTCTTACTCAAGCTGGTCTCCAACTCCTGGCCTTAAATGATCCACCTGCCTTAGCCTCCCACAGTGCTAGGATTACAGGCGTGAGCCACCGTGGCCAGCCCGTCTCCACGTTTTTTCTCAGCTCTGCTCTGCTCTAGGGTCTACACTGACCCACAAAGGGCCAACAGTCTTGATCACCCCATGAAACACTCATAAAGGGAAGATGGGGTTGAGACAGAGGGGTTTACATCACAGCAACATACAGGACTTGAATCGTAGGACTCTGCTGAGGACCCTCAGCAGAGTGGGGTGGAAATGGGAGCAGGCCCCTCCCTGGGCCCACTCTGCTGTCCTCACTGGGAGCGCAGGGCAGTAATGACTCAGCCTCTTAGCATCCGTCAGTTCTGAGACTAGAAGATTCAGTCCTATAGTTTGTTTTGGCTTTTTTGTTTGTTTGTTTTTAGTTTTTTAAAACTAGTTTTACTTGTATTTTTATATGGTAATAGTTTTTAAAGTCAAATAGTTCTGCAAAGCTTTATAACAAAAAATGAGCCCAGCACTGCTGCACTCTGATTTCACTTGCTTAGGTAACTGTTGTGAACTTTTTAGCTGCCTTCATATTTCTAAATGACAGGCTTATTTTGATCCTTCCTTCCGATTTAACTCTTACATAATTCCCTCCCTCCCTCCCTCCCTCCCTCTCTCTCTCTCTCTCTCTCTCTCTCTCTTTCTCTCTCTCTCTCTCTCTCTCTCACTCACTCCTTTCTCCCACACTTACTCTCAAACTCTCTTTCCTCTCCCACATCGTCCCAATTAGTAAAATAATAACATTTAGTTAAATCAGTTTTTGGTGTTTATAATATTATGACTTTGTAAGTATTACAGCTGAGTCTTATAGTGTATATTACTATACTTATATACATTTTTGTTTTCTCTGGAGTTAGTAACTGCCTTGTTTTTTCATTAGCTTACTTTTCTTTGTAGCTATCACTAACTGTCCTCAAGTATTACGGCCACATGGTAAAGCTCTGTACATGCAGACACACCAGGTTGTCTTGGTCTGACTGTTTCTTGGTGATGGCTCTTCCGTCTTTCCCATTCCCTTCTGCTTTGACTGTCTTCAGTCTTGCTGTATCATACTCAGTCTGAGGTTGCTTTTCCCTCTCATCTCTCTGGGGTTGAAGCCCTTGTTTTCTTGGTCATTTGTCTTCCCTTTTCCTGGTTTATCCTTTTGATCTGATAGTGCATATCCTCCAGTGGTTTCTGGAAAAAAGGGTATAGGAGATGGTTGTTTTGAGATCATCGTCTTTATTTCATTCACGTATGTGATTGGTGGTTTATTCAGTTATGGAACTATAGATCGTGAGTCACTTTACCCTTGGAACTTTGAAGGTGTCATACAGTCCTCTGTCTTACACCTTGAATGTTACTGTTGAGAGGCTCAAGGCCTGCTGTCCCGAATTAGAGAAAAAAGAAAGAAGAAAATAAAAAAAGAGAGGCTCAAGGCCATCATGGTCTCTGTGGCTTTGTCTTGTGCAGGCCCTGTACTCAGCCTCCACAGCTGGTGTACAGACATAGTCCCTCCTCTGTGGGCGGTGATGGCACCCACTGTAAAAGTGACCGCTCTTGAGTCTTGCTGTGAGTGTCACTTCCTTGCTGGAGGATAAAATTGAGGCCCAAAAAGGTGGGTGCCTTGCCTTGGCCACACTCAGATGTGCGTGGTACTGCCCTGCTGCCTCCTGTGTCCCAGGACACGCAAAGGAGCTGCCCCAGAAGAACACAGTTGCTTCATTTAGTGCGATGAGATTTTATCTCTTTATTTTAAGAGTCTTGCTCTGTTGCCTAGGCTAGAGTGATGTCAGCCTAGCTCAGAGCAACCTCAAACTCCCTGGCTCAAGCGATCCTCCTTCCTCAGCCTCCTGAGTAACTGGGACTACAGGCATGCACCACCATATTCGACTAATTTTTTCTATTTTTAGTAGAGATGGGGTCTTGCTCTTACTCAGGCTGGTCTTGAACTCCTGACCTCAAGCGATCCTGTAGCCTCAGCCTCCCAGAGTGCTAGGATTACAGGCGTGAGCCACCGAGCCTGGCCTTTCTCTCTTTTTTTATTGTGTTCTTTAATGTAGTTAGGCCTGCTTTTGTAATAGTTATTGTAGTTTTTTTAACATTTAGATTTTATATTCTGTCTTCCTGATAGGACTTTCCCTGGTTCACAGTACAGAGATAAGTGTCTTTATATTTGTCACAGATCTCCAGGGAAATTAATTTGACCATCTTTTTAGTAGTTTATTCTTTTCCTATTTTTCCCCTAATTAGAAAGCATTCTCCTCATTTTCTTAATTGGCTTTGTAGAAGCTTTGGTCTGTCGTTTGACCTCCAGGCATAGTAGGCATGAAAATATACACTTCAAAAATTGTTTTCCCTTCAGATCAGTTCATTATTCACATTAATGCCTGAATGACCCAGTCTGAAAATGGAAAAAGGCCGGGCGTGGTGGCTCACGCCTGTAATCCTAGCACTCTGGGAGGCC
>VBSM01001979.1:1048138-1074737 GCA_008086735.1 Cheirogaleus medius
GGTGGAGGAAGTGGGGACAGGGGAGGGTCTCCGTCTGCTGCTTCCAGGGTGTTGGTCTATTTTCCCTCCTTCCCTCCCTCCTTCCCTCCCTTTGTGCACTCCCCTTTCTACCCCTTTCACTCTTTTCCTGTGAGAAGGATGCCAAAAAATTGGCAAATGTGGGGGAGTCTTTTAGATGTCCCCCAAAATGCTATTAATAGCTATTTGCACTTCTGGCCTAAGCCTTTCCTCCACACAGAGGCTCCTGAAAAGCTCTCTCACCTCTAGTGTCGGTAGTAGCCCCCAGCATTTCCTTCTCAGAATCTGCAGAATAGTCACATTTGTAAGGAGATCAACACCTTCCTTCCTTCCTTCCTTCCGAACATTGGTAGAGTCTATTCACTGGTAGAGTCTATTTGGAAGTGAACGTTATACATGTGTAACATATAAAAAAGAATTTGTTCCTCTGAAGTAAATTTAATTTGGATTTATTTAAATATGAATTATGCATTCATTCCCTGTCAAAGTAGGGTTTTTATTAGTGAAAATAATACATTCAGCAGGTGTTTTCATTTTGATTTTTTTTTACTATCTTTAAGGCTTGAAGATTTTGTGTCAAAGTTGCTACAGTAATATGAGACAAAAATATGTATCTTTTTTTGTATTCTGGTTTCCTTAAACAGTTGCTGACAGGGAGAGCTTATTCTTAGAGCAGTGCAGCGTGTGAGGGAAGCGTGGACGCCTGCGTCCACGTCGCGCAGCGTGGAGCGAGCACGGGCCGGGAGGCGACAAGAAATCACCCATGTTCAGTTTCTCTTCTGTAAAAAGAGGAGAATAGTATCTACCTCACAAAGCTGGCTAGTCCGAGAATTGATTGTGACAATTTATAGAAAGCAGATACTATATCTGGCATTTAATAACTGGTAGCTGTTTTATTGCTGGTTCCCAATAAAACATCCTTTAAATCTTTGTCATCTTTAGTTGTGGTAGGAGGCGTTTTTGTAAATTAATGCAAGTCCATTCTTTATGTAAAATTTATTGAGGTGTATTCATAAAAGCTCCCAAATCGTAGGTGTACAGCCCAGTCAATAATTCTCAAAGCGCGTATGCTCATGACAGCACCCAGAAGCCTTGTCATGCCCCCATCGCTACCTCCCTAGAGGTAGCTGCCCCTCACCTCCCACAGTGCCATCCAGCAGACCTTTCTGCAGTGACAGAGTATTTTATAATCTGTACTGTCCAGTAGGGTAGCCACTGGCCACATGTGGCTGTTGAGCAGCTGAAACGTGGCTGATGCATTAAGGAACTGAACTCTTTTTTTTTTGAGACAGAATCTCACTCTGTCACCCAGGCTAGAGTGCCGTGGCGTCAGCCTAGCTCACAGCAACCTCTAACTCCTCGGCTCAAGTGATCCTTCTGCCTCAGCCTCCCGAGTAGCTGGGATTACAGGCATGTGCCACCATGCCCAGCTAACTTTTTCTATATATTTTAGTTGGCCAATTAATTTCTTTCTATTTTTAGTAGAGACGGGGTCTTGCTCTTGCTCAGGCTGGTTTCGAACTCCTGACCTTGAGTGATCCTCCCGCCTTAGTCTCTCAGAGTGCTAGAAAAGGAACTGAATTCTTAATATTATTTTTTTGAGAGAGAGGGTCTCGCTCTGTTGCCCAGGCTGTAGTGCAGTGGTGTGATCACAGCTCACTGTAGCCTCAAACTCCTGGGCTCCAGTGATCCTCCTGCCTCAGCCTCCCAAGTCGCTGGGACAACAGACATGTACCACCACGCTTGGCTAATTTTTAAAATTTTTGTGGAGATGAGATCTTACTATGTTGCTCAGGTTGTTCTCAAATTCCTGGCCTGAACCCATCCTGCCCACTTGTCTTCCCAAAGTGTTGGGATTACAGTCGTGAGCCACCATGCTGGCTGAATTCTTAATTTTATGTAACTTAATTTGAATTTGAATAGTTGTATGTGGCTAATAGTTATCATTAGACGGTGAAGCTCTAAAAGCATTAATTAGCTTTGCCTGTTTTTAAATATATATGGAATCATACTGTATATATATTTTTTAAGTTTCTTTTTAAATAATGTTCGAAATAACTTCAAACTTACACAAAAGTTGCAAGAATAGAACAAAGAACACCTATGTACCTTTACCCATATTCATCTATTGTTAATATTTTGCTCCATTTTATCATTTCTGTCCCTCTCCCTCTCCATATGTGTGTATAGACAGTTTTTTTTCCTGATTCATGTTAGAACAAGTTGCACATATCAAGCACATTTACTCCTCAATACTTACTACTCCTACCTAATACAAATCTGTATTCCAGTTTTGTCCACTGACCCAGGGGTGCCTCGTATAGTATTTTCTTCCCTGCAGTGTAGAGTCTAGTCGAGGATCACATGTTGCATTTAGTTGTTATGTCTTTCCTCATCCTTCCTTTGTCTTTTATGGCATTGACGCATTTGAAGAACGTTGCCTGTTTAAGGAGTATAGCATCCCAATCTTTGTAATAGGACACTTCTCAATTTGGGTTGGTTGGATGTTTCTTCAGGATAAACTGAGATTGTGCATTCATTCCCTGTCAGAACATGTGTGTATAAATGTGTGTCCTTCTTAGGGTGTCACGTCCAGAGGCACACAGTATCCATCTGCTCCATGGTGATGATCAGATAGATCGCCCAGTTAAGATTCTGTTAGATTTTTCTACTGTGTAGTTAGTACGATTTTCCCTGTGGGGAGATACTTTAAGACCATGCAGATAGACTCCTTCTCCTCAGAAAGGTCATGATTGTTGCCTAGGCCAGTCTCTGCATGGTTGCAAAATGACGATTCCCAAACCCCAGGCCCCCTCGCTGACCAGGCATCAGTCGTCTTTCTGCTGTAAGGAAGCGTCTCCCTTCTCCCAGTTTGTCTATTTATTATCAGTAGGAATATAAGGGTCCTTTTTTCTCTCAGGGTTTGTAATTTGTCACTATCTTGCTTATTTTTGTGCTCAAATAGTCCCATTCTTGGTGTTCTAACTGACTCCTGTGTTCATGACGTGTCCTCATCAGTTTTTGAGAATGCCCTTAGTTTGTGGCTCATCTCGTACCTTCTGTGCCCCAACTCAGTCATTTCTTTTGGTTCTTTTAGTGGAGAATGGTTTTAAAGACCAAGTTCTGGGTGCTGGGAGTGCGCATTACTACAGGGGTGTCTGCTTCAAGGCCCCATCAGTGGACAGAGTTAGTAAAATATAGGTATACGTACACACACACACACACACACACACACTGATGTACACTACCTGTGCTACTTTGGGAATCACCAGTAAACTTCCTAGCTTCTTCCCGTTCCATATTTTTGCCTCCCTCCTACTAACACTTCTGGCTCCCAGCAACATTAGCACGTTGACTTTACTTGCTCAATCCTATAATGTACCTAAAATAGCTTTAGAATTGTTCTGCCCATATGATTACAAAAAACAAACGTACTGGAAAGAGCTCAGGATTTGTTTGCAGTTCTCCCCACGTCACCGGTGCCCCACCCCTCACCTGCAGTAATCTAAGTTCAGCGTTCACCAGGTACTTGGATTTTTGTTTTGCTTTTCCTATCCCATGACCCCTTCAGTGTTGTTATGTTATTGATTTGAAATATAGTTGAGTTCATTGGTTTTAATCAGTTTTCTGTTTTAGGCTTTCTTTCCATCTTTGCTGATTTAATTTTATTGTTTGAGTCCTTCCAAAACACCAAAACTATGCAAAGACATACTCGCGTTACCACCCGTGTGTCTGTGCATGAGGCAATCAGGTGTTTATTTCTCCTTTTTTAGATAAAAAGTGTACTAAATTGATAAATATGTACTTTTGCATTTTGGAGTTTTTTATTTAGCAGTATATCAAAAAAATCATTCCATGTCAGTTCATGGCAATATTTGTTCTTTTTTTTTAACATTTGCATAGTACTGCGTTATATGTAACTGCCGTAGTTTATTCAACCAATCTCCTATGAGTGGACATTTAGGTAGTTTGCAGTATTTTGCAAGTATAAATAATGTAGTAATAAATAACCTTGTGCATTTGTGTTTTTGTATTGTTGTGTATGTCTTTAGGGTAAATCCCTAAAAGTGAGATTCCTGGATCAGAAGAGAGATAAATAGCGAAAAGAATAAATGATTAAAAGTAAAAAGAAAAAAAAAAGACATTTATTTTTTCAAAAATAGAATAAAATAATTTAAAAAAAGAAAAAGAAGAGAGATAAAATACATAAGTAGCTTTATTAGATTTGCAGATTTCCCTCCAGAGGGATTAGCTTTTTGCATTCCCACCGGCAGTGTAGGGAAGTGCCTGTTTCCTTGCAGCCTTGCCAGCAGAGTGCATTTTCAAACTTTTGAATTTTTGCCATCCGATGAATGAGAAATAGCATACAATTATTTTCTTTTCATCTTTCTTGTGAGGTTGAATATCATTTTTGTATCTTTGTGTGTGAGCCTGTATGAGTTGTTTATTTCGTGTGTTTTACCAATTTCTCTGTAGGCTTTCTGGCTTTTTTCCTTGAATTGTTAAATAAGGATTTGCCTTTTATCTGTGATATATGTCACAAATATTTTTTCCCAGTTTGCCATTTGTTTTTTGGATTTACTTACTGTAGTTTTTTGCCATTCAGATTTAAATTTTTTTAATATAATCAGATTTATTGGTGTTTTATTACATCTAGAGTTTGAGTCATAGTTAGAAATCCTTTGTTTATTCCCAGAGAGAAAGAAAATCCATTATTTCTTTTAGTAGTTTCACTTTTTCACTCATATAGTTTTATTTTTACATGTGGACCTTGGACTCATTTGGAGCTTATTCTTATATTAATATATGGCACAAGGAATGGATCATTTTATCTTTAAATGCCTCTCCGGTTATCACAGCACCAATTTATTTGAGTCTGTCTTTGCCCCAGTGATTTAAGATGCCATCTTTGTCATAGACTCATTTTCTTTTATTCCACTGTCTTCTTGCATCCCCACGCAGCAGTGCCGTACTGCTGGAGTTACGGCTGTGTGTTCAAGCTTTGTAAGGCTGATCCCCCGTCTCGCCGCTCTCTCCAGTGCTCTTCTGTCTTTTCTTGTGTATTAATTTTTCCATATAGTCTTCAATATCTTGTCTGGACATTGATTTTTACTATTTAAAAAAATTTTTTTAGTAAACAGCTCAGGCCCCTAATCTAGGGGGTTTTATAAAGCCTGATGTCCCTCTCTAGTCTGTAGATTCAAGCCGGTTTTTTTTTAAGTTTGTTTTTTTTTGTTTTTTTTTTGAGACAGAGTCTCACTCTGTTGCCCAGGCTAGAGTGCCATGGTGTCAGCCTAGCTCACAGCAACCTCAAACTCCTGGGCTCAAGCGATCCTCCTGCCTCAGCCTCCCAAGCAGCTGGGACTACAGGCATGAGCCACCATGCCCAGCTAATATTTTTCTATATATTTTTAGTTGGCCAATTAATTTTCTATTTTTAGTAGAGACGGGGGTCTCGCTCTTGCTCAGGCTGGTTTCGAACTCCTGACCTTGAGTGATCCACCCGCCTCAGCCTCCCAGAGTGCTAGGATTACAGGCCTGAGCCACCGCGCCCGGCCCAATTCAAGCCATTTTTATTTCTGGAAAGTTCTCTTAGATTATAGTTTCAAATATTGGTTATATTTGGTTTTTATTTCTTCAGGGGCTCCAATTATGTTTATATTGGGCTTTCTTTGCCAGTCTTCCATTTCATTCACCACTTCCCAACTCTTCTTTCTTTATCTTGCTTTATTTTTTGGATCTTTTCCTCCCTTTCTTCAACCTTTCATTAGATTTTTATTTGAATGTATTCTTCTTTGGACATCTTATAATTTAGTCTTCAAGTCTGGTAAGATTTTATCGTATTCTTCTGTTTCATCCCTGAGTGAAATGGATTCTTTATTTCTTCCTACTTTTATCTAGTTCTTTTCTTAGTTTTGGGGGTTTTTTTGGTGTTTTCATTTATTTATTTATTTATTTTTTAGTTTCAGAATATTATGGAGGTACAAATGTTTTGGTTACATGAATTGCTTTTGTACAGATTGAGTCAAAGTTATAAGTGTGCCCATCACCCAGATAGTGTGCATTGTACCTGTTAGGTGTGAATTTACCCATCCCCTCCTCCCCACTCCCATTGTGGGATTTTGTTTTGTTTTCTTTTTCATATTCCTGAATATTTATTTGAGGATACATATTTCCATTTGGAGTGCTCTGCTAGAGTTTTCTTTTGCTTTGTCATTTTGTTTCTGTTTTTTGGTGAGAATTGTCATCTTTTATTTCACACTTATTTCTGAGATTCATCCATGGTGTTGAGAGTGGCTGGTTCTCCCGCTGTTTTCCTGGAGGGGTAGCATTCCAGCACATTCAAACATAGCCCAGTGCGTTTATCCGTTCTCTTGCCAGTGGACATTCAGATTGTTTCTACTTTTTAGCTGTTATGAGTAGTGCTGCTGGGAACATACTTGTACTTTGTTTTGGTGGACATCTTGCTTTGCTTTTACGATTTCATGTCCCCTTTCATACCATTCAGTCACATAAGCTTATTCTTCCAGGAAAGAGGACCAGTGCTCTAACCACCCCACCACGACACACAAGCGTTTGGAAGTACATAGAAGGGTAGTTAAGAAAATGGGCTTTAGTGGGACTGACTTGTGTTTACTTTCCTGCTCTACCACTTGCTGCTGTATTGCTTTGGGCAGATCCCTCAACTTTCATGTCTTCCCATAAAATACAGTTTGGGGTCATGTGGTGGTTTATAGCAATCTTGCCCCCAGTCTTCACCTGACTCCCTTACTTCATCAAATGTCTGCTCAAGTCACTCTCAGTGGTGACCACCACCCACCGCCCTCCACGCACCTCACTCTGTCCCTTTACCTCATTTTATGTTTCTTCATAGCACTTAGTACGTAGATTGTGCGGTGTGAGACTGTCTGAGATGACACTGCGTATTTATGTATCTGCACGTTTGTTTTCTGACAGCTCACGTGCAAGCTTCTGAAGGCAGGGCAGTGTTGTCTTGTGCACTGTTACAGGCCACGCCGGCTCAAGAACAGTGCCTGGCACAAAGGAGATGCCAGGAAGCATTTGTTAGCCTGGTGGGGAGATGGATAGAATTAACAATGGGGTCTCTGCAGGTTAATTGGGGACTAAATGAGTGGCAGTGGTAACGACTGCTGCTGCCGTATAGACCGAACCGTCACACAGAGGCGTTTTTACTGGGTGGCGACGGCTGTTCACGGAATGATATTAGCATTTCCTCAGCTGTTCTACCAGTTAAGGGCTTTGACTTACCTAATGTGTTGCATAGAAATGGTTAATGTATGTATTTATTTTACTAACAGAGACATTAAACCTGACAATGTCCTTTTGGATGTGAATGGTCATATCCGCCTGGCCGACTTTGGATCGTGTTTGAAGATGAATGATGATGGAACTGTAGGTATTTTTGTTGGAGATTTTCCGTTTGGTTTTGGGTCTGGCTTGTAGTTAGAAAGGGCTAAAATTTAAGAAACCAAGTTTATTTATGTAAATTAAGAAAATGAATCAATTTAGGAGACAGTTGAAATTTTCTGTTCTGGGAAATTTTTTTCAATTTAAAATCATCTTCATTGCTTTTTATGTTTACAAAAGTAAACATATGCCTTCCAAAATGAGGACTTGACAGGTTTCCTCAAATCCTCGCGCAGCTAAAAGCATGCTGATGTTGCAAGATGTTGGGGTAGCTCTTGGGTTCTTCCTTAAAATGTCCCATCCAGGCTGGTCAGGTGGGCAGACGTTAACCAAGTAACTGTACATTCTCACTTTTGTTTGGGGCAGGTAACTTCCCGTCAGTCATGTGTTTTCTTTTGATGGGTGTTAAAGAGCTAAAAACAAGTCCTTGGTACTTGGGGTATGTCAGGGCCAGTTGACATTCCTACTGCAGAACAGGAGGTTGCCCCGGATTGGCTGGGGCCTCTGGCTGCTGTGGTCTTCACCCCATGGTCGGACCAGTGTCGTGCAGAGTGGTCTGAAGGGGCTCTCCTAGCTGATCACAGCCCCATCAGCAGCTGCTCCTGGCAAACTGCATTTCCTGCACTAGGAATGGTCTGCGTCTCTCCTGGGGCCACTGTTGCGGTTATGTTCTTACTCGTTTGGGAGTTTGTTTTTGTTTAAAACCTACACTTATCATAAAGCCTAACATAAAATACTTCTCCAAAAGAGAGCAGTCCCTTCCTTTCTTACTAGCAAGATTTTAGGAAACAGTAAAAGAGCCCATAAAACTGGCCTCAGTTGACAGGGTTTTAAAAGGAGTGATTTGCTCACTTTCTTCCCACAGAGACAGTCTCTTGTTTTTAAAGTCTTGACCACCAATTGATTAATTGATGAGTGGTGCTGTCCTCACATCCAGCCTTCCAGTGACTATAATGGGTCCAAGCTGGACTGGGTTACCATTCTTACTGCACATCACCCTCATCCTGGTGGACATTTACCAAGAGTCACTACCCAACATGCCCAGTCATCCTGTTGTCCGTAGCAGAACTCCTGTGGGCAGAGCAGTGCACTTGTGCAGAGAAGTGACTGGTCACGTGGCAGAGGCAGAATCTGCTGCTGCTTCATGTAGACTGAGCAGTTCTCACCAGTGTTGGGTCTGGGGGCTGCGTGTGCTTGCATCTCTCTTCTCAGAGGGGACCCAAGGAAGAGTCTGGCCTTTCCCCCGACAGGCCTTCTGTGATTGTTATCTCTCTGCTTCCTGGCTGCCCCTCAGTCTTCTAGACGCAGCAGCCTCAGGGGTGGCCCTGTGTGCTCTGGGACCAATAGATGTTTCCCAAGTTAACCAGTCTCCTCTTGCTTCCTCTGTGATGATTGATGTCCTTGCTGATGGCAGCTTTTTGGAGAGCTATCACTGTATTCAGGCAGGTGCCTGCTGGTGATGATAGCTGAGGAGCTGTTTATTTCTTTGGGGGTGAGCTATTAGCCTCCTGGTTCCCTGTCCAGGGAATGCCTAAGCACCCAGCTAATGCTTAGACCAATTTCCAGATGTTCCCATTTGGGAGACCATAGGGTGGGCTACACGTGAGCAGCTTTAGCATCCCCTCGGGAGCTTGTTAGAAATGCAGCATCGTGGGCCCCACCCAGAGTCTCTATTCTAACAAGAGCCCTCCTAACAAGAGTCTGTATGTGCTGCGTGTAAAAGTCAGGAAGGCTGGCCTGGGCCCACATGGCCCCAGACCACGCTAGGAGTAACGATGGAGAATGGGAAGTGCTGACCTTGAGAGAGAGAGACCATGTGTATAAGTGTCTCATGCATTTTGGGAACTGCTCAGTGTTTAGTGATGCAAGAAAATATTTGCATTGAATTTTGAATTATTAAGTTTTTAAATCATGATCATTGACCAGTTTCATTCCATAATTATCTCATTTTCTGCTGCCCCTATATTTTAGAGAAAGTAGTTAGAAATATGTGGTTAGAGATGCTCTCGGGTTTCCCTTCAGCACCTCCTTCTCCCCTAAGGTTCAGTCCTCTGTGGCCGTGGGCACGCCTGACTACATCTCACCGGAGATTCTGCAGGCAATGGAAGACGGCATGGGCAAATACGGGCCCGAGTGTGACTGGTGGTCCCTGGGCGTCTGCATGTATGAGATGCTCTACGGAGAAACACCGTTTTACGCAGAGTCACTCGTGGAGACCTATGGGAAGATCATGAACCATGAAGTAAGATGTGTTTCATATCCTGTTTCTTTCTGGTACTTGGCTCAGGCCTAGAGGTAAAGAGAGCCCACCTAGAGGGAGGGCGATCAGTTAGGAGACTGTTGTTCAGGAAGAGATGATGGGGTTTGGACCAGGCCAAGGAGAGAGTTGGGCGTAGGATCAGCACAGCTGCTGACATGGGAGACTCGTGGGCGTGGGTGGAGGTGAAGCTTTGAGGGTGTCCTGGAGCTCCGTGGTGGAGGCTACTGTTATTGCTAGAGGAGAAGCGGGTTTCTGTGGACTGATGCAGACATCTGTGTGGCCGTGTCAGGTAGGGGGGCACCTTGGGACGACTGGTGGGGAGGTCCAGCTGGGCACTTTGACCTGTGGCTCTAGATTGTCTTTAGAGACCAACTTTGATTCTCAAATCTGTTCCCCAGAAATCAACTGTTATAAGTGATCACATGTCCCCACCTGGCGGAGTCCGGGGTCATTCATCTTTCTTTGATCCTATTTCTTTTCTCCTCCCTCTTTCCTTTCTGAGCTGTTTGTTTTCTCACTTTGAGGTTGCTTTCTAACCATCTTTCCTTTGTTTTCTTTTTTATTATTATTTCCTCTTCTAATGTTTTTTTATGTTTTGCTTTTCTTTATTCTTCTTAGTCAAATATGTCCACTGGCAACTGCACTCTCTACCTGGACGTGTATAGCATTTCCCTCCACCTGCACATGTGCACACACGTGTACGCACACACATCCCCAATGTTCCTAGTTGTGTGCCGACCTGGCCTCCAGCTGATGTCCCCACTGTTTGTTTATGTGGAGAGTAAATTAGTACTAAAGCGTGAATGGTTTTCCATTTAACTCCAAATCAAAGCAAAAGTTACACTTCCCAAAAGCATTTTTCCCAAGGTGGAAATACATTTTTTAATTTATAAATTAATATATTCTCCCTGTAAAAACTTGACAATGCACAAGTGAATGCAGTAGCTGGTGAAAATCATCCCATCCACTTCTTAGTGACAAATTCTGTTAAGGTAACACCGAGGACTTGGTTAATAGAAGAGCCTGCCTGCTGCCACTGCACGCTGGTCACGTGTAGGGCCTGGTCAGGCGTCCCACGAAGTTGGTGATACTGTTCTTTTTTGTAGCTACGAAGCAAGTGGTGGCTCAACTCTCAGGCCCCTCCGCCACGCTGATTAGCGGCCCAGGCAGATTGAAGCTAGGTGTGCATGAGTCTGTGTTTAGCTACTTGGCGTCGCGTTACACATAAACAGGGTTTTTGTTCCTTTATCTTTGGCATCTTTCTGTATCAACACACAGAGTTGTGCTCTTCTTTTTGTGTGTGTGTGTGTGCCGTGTCTTTTTTTGAACAAGTCCATTTTTTGATGGACCTTTAGGTAATTTGCAGTTTTCTTGATCAAAATACAGTGTAGTCAGGGAGCATGTTATGTTTTCTCATCGTGACTGTGTAGAATAAATTTCCCGAGGTGCCGCAGACACTGGCATGGTGCACTCTGAAGAGGCCGTGCCGATTTACATTCCCACCACAGCATGTTGGCAGCATTCTTTGCCACCTTCATAGGTGAAAATTTCCCGTTGTTTTAATTTACATGCAGTGTAGTAACAAGTCTGCCATGAATAAAACCAGAAAGATTAAAGATTTTCTTGTTCACCTTTCTGGAATTAAAATTCATTAGCTTTGGTTTGCATTTAGTTAACATGAAATAACAAAATGTTGCTTTGGAGCTGTTGCTTCTACTTTTTTCCTGTGATGTCTACACATCTTACATTTTTCTGAATGTGTCTGCTTGTCCACTCATCACCCCCTTCCCCACCTCCTAGGAGCGATTTCAGTTCCCGTCCCACGTCACAGATGTATCAGAAGAAGCAAAAGACCTCATTCAGAGACTGATCTGCAGCAGAGAGCGCCGGCTAGGGCAGAATGGAATAGAGGATTTCAAAAAGCATGCATTTTTTGAAGGTCTAAATTGGGAAAATATACGAAACCTAGAAGCACCTTATATTCCTGACGTGAGCAGTCCTTCTGACACATCCAACTTCGATGTGGATGATGATGTGCTAAGAAATACTGTAAGTGTAGAAGTTGTTTCATTCTCAATATTACTTCACAGTAGGTCTGAATATATAATATATAATATAATAAATATAGCAGTGTTATGTTGTAGGTGTTGCTTATCAAGTGAATAAATCTCAGAACTGTACTGATTTTTTGAAAAATTTAGCACTTGTCTCGAGACACAGTGTACCTTTTATTCTAGCCTTCAGCTTGGTCCTTAATGTCCCTTTTTATTTTCATGGTACTGTATACCTTTCAAAGCAATGTCACATATATTACTATATGAGAGCTTCACTGCAGCCCTGCCAATACTTAAATTTAAAGACCTCAAGACCCAGCATGGAGTGCGGTCTACCCTCCCGTGGGTAGTGTGTCAGCCTCTCGGTTTCTGGTCTGTTGCCCTACCTCTGAGAGTACGTTAAATCTTCTACCATCACAGGTCTCAGTGTCTGCCTTTATGTTTCTTTGTACAGTAGAATTTCAGGAGCAACAACGATGATAACAGATTTTGAGTCATTGCACTGATTTTTAAGATCATGGAATTTCTAAGTTGGGTCTCAACTGTGGGACTCGTCTGATGTTCTGATCTGGTCTGACACGGCATCTTTGCACTAGCCAGTACCAGTACCTTTGGTCCCAGAGAGTTTTGCTCATATCTTGTAGAATTATTTTGGCCTCGTCATACCTATATATGTGACTGGGTTTGGGTATAGATAAACTGAGGTTTAACCAAGTAAAAGGAAAATCATCTTTATTACTCCTTTTTTTGTTGTTGTTTCTAAAGAGACAGGGTCTTGCTCTGTCACCCCGGCTGGAACGCAGTGGCACAATCATAGCTCACTGTAACCTCCAACTTCTGGACTCAAGTGATCCTCCTGTCTCAGCTTCCTGAGTACCTGGGATTACAAATGTGCACCACCACGCCTAGCTAATTTGTCTTATTTCTTATACAGACAAGGTCTTGCTATATTGCCCAGGCTGGTCTCAAACTCCTGGCTTAAAGCGATCCTCCTGCCTCAGCCTCCCAAAATGCTGGGATTACAGGCGTGAGCCACGGCACCCAGCCTGTTACTCCTTAGTTACAGAATTTCTCATGCTAAAATAATGTCATTTGCTCTATATGTTTTATCCCTCACAACCTCTTGAAAATGAATGATTATGACCTTGGGAAAACTCTTAGTTTAACAGTTTTCAAGGAAAAACAGGTTCTTAGGAGAAACTATTAAGTACCTCAAGTAGCTTCATGAAAGAGTTAAATCTATTTGCATTTAATACTTGCTTTGATGGCTCCACATTCAAAGTAAGAGCTGAACTTGAGACCACATGGAGAAAAGCCTGAGGAAAGTATTATCATTCTTGAGGATTTTCTTCCTAGACTCCAAGAAACTATTTCCACACTGAAATTTGCCAGATAAATACCTTCTGTTTCTGTGATAAAGAAAGATCCTCAAACAGAAAAATAGAGTTGTTATAAACTTGTCTAAAATAGTCTACCTTTGAGTTCCAAATTTCCTTTCTGCCTCGGGCCTCTATTTTAGACCACGAACCCCCAGTCTCTGCCCCAAGCCGTCAGAGGGCTGCACCTGTCCATACTGTTGGTCTCTATACGCGGTGTTGTTAAATAGTGGATCGTATGGCCTCACAAAGTTTGAAGATCACTAGCTGGTCCAAGTTTGGCCTGTGCCATTATCATCATCCAAGTTAGTTCATTTATCCTCTTACCTGCATCGTCCATGCCGAGGGTAGAGCCAGGACTGAGAAACACAAATCTGCTAACACCATGCGCCCTGTAGACGACACCCTGGAACCGGCATTCCCAAGACCACGCGATTCTGCCAGCGCTCTCCTGACTGTCACCACGACTGTGAAATTCTTTCCTCTTCTTCCCTGTTTGGTTGAATGTGGATTTCATTTGTGTCGTATATGTTCTTACGCAGGAAATATTACCTCCTGGTTCTCACACAGGCTTCTCTGGATTACATTTGCCATTCATTGGTTTCACATTCACCACAGAAAGGTATGTCTGGATTTATTGTTCCCGGGCAGAACCTTCCCTTGGGTAGAGACACAGTCTGGGTGTGATTCTGTGCATGCACCTGTTCGTGCCAGGAGGGCCAGGACGGTGTTGCTCAAGGGAGGTGTGGGAGGGTTTTTGTCCTTTCAGAATGCATATCTGATTACTACAGGTGAAAATGTGTATCAGGATTGGCAGACTTTTCTATAAAGCTTTAAATAGTAAATAATTTAGATTTTGTGGTCTCTGTTGTATATTCTTTTTTTTACAACCATTTAAAAATGTTTAAATCATTCTTATCTCATGGATGGTACAAAAACAGGCCGTGGACGGGATTTGGCCCACAGGGTCATTGGCCATGGCCAGCAGCAGAAGTTTCCACACCTGCTCAGCTGAGAGCCACCTTTCATTAGCGCACTCTGGTCCATGGTTTCCATTACTGGGGCTGGAGTACAGTCCCTGACATGAGAAATCGGAAGAGCTGAGAGTGTGTGCCCATGTGTGGCTCCAGCCCCGTGGGCATGAGGCCAGCGTTTGTGTCTGTCAGCCTGTGTCCTGAATGGGCCTCTCTGCAAAGCTGTGTTGCCTAAGGGGCACCTCAGTCTTAAAGGGAAACAGGGGCCGAGAGGATAGGGGCCAGGAAGGAAGGCAGATGAAACCCCCACAGTGCCTAAAGGAAGGTCACAGAATTTGATTCCCAGCATCTTCTGGTAGCTGATACCTAAGCTGAAAATTTCTTTAAGAGAGGGATACTTCTGCTTGAGCTTGTAGAAAATCTCTTTTGATGTGAGATGCCATGGTTAGCACTTCAGCCAAAGTGATGGCTCATGCCCTCTAGCACATAGGAAGTGTTCTAGGTAGACGTATTGATGTATTAACCCCGAGCGCAGAGATTCTTAACTTCTCACTGAGTGCTTGTTGCACTTGTGGGTCCCAGCCCCCCATTCCAAGGCTCTAGTTTATGGGGGGGGGCAGGATGTCCTCCGGTGACAAACTCCACAAGGCTGGAATGGCCCAGCACTCTCGGACCACCTGAGTAAATACTGACTGGGCCTTTCTGTAGACGGATACGTGTGTACCAGGTGCCTTTATTGGACTCAGTATAGGAGCTTAAAAATGTTTTCCTGATGTTGCTGTCCATAAAGAGCTAAACAGAACTAAATAACTTGTAAAGCAGTCTAAGAAGTAAGCTGTTAAATAAGAGAGCCCTCTTTGGCTTTAGTCTGTGCCTGTGATGTGTATGTCCTTGAGTCATTGGTCCTTGTTTAATCGCTTGGCCACGATGGTCCAAGTGCCAGGGTTGGCAGTTTAGTCTGCAGGGAAGATGAGCCCCCGGGGTTCAGGAGCTGTCCTGGACTGCTCAGCCAGTCAGCGGCCGAGCCAGGCACCCTCGATGGCTGGTGCAGCTCTTGCCACACCGCTATCTCTCGCCAAGAGCTGGTGCTGTCCTGTAAGCCTTGCTGACTGTGTAAAATGCCACCTACTTTTGCATTTCTAGATAAGTGTTAGTGATGATATAGATGTTCTATTCCCCCCCCCTTGTGGAGGCGTTTTCCCTGGCTTGCCAGGGGGATGCCGTTTTCAGTGTCCGTTGATCATCCAGGCACTTACAGTAAGGAAGGTTCTTGTCCAACTTTGACTCCATAAACAATAAAGTCTTTTCCCAGGTATTTTTGTTTGCCAATTTAAAAAAACTATCATCCCAGGATGTTTTTAAATGCTAATAAAATCAACATAAATTCTCAGCAGATCAGAAAACCTGTTGTTTTATTTCACAGCTGTTTTTCTGATCGAGGCTCTCTGAAGAGCATAATGCAGTCCAACACACTGACCAAAGACGAGGATGTGCAGCGAGACCTGGAGAACAGCCTGCAGATCGAAGCTTATGAAAGGAGGATACGCAGGCTGGAACAGGAGAAGCTGGAGCTCAGCAGGAAGCTGCAAGGTGAGAGGCAGAGCCGGCCGTCTGCAGGCCGGGGGCCACCACCACGGGCCTGCTTTGCACTCACGCTGTGTCTCCCACCCCTCAGAGTCCACCCAGACCGTGCAGTCCCTTCACGGCTCCACGCGGGCCCTGGGCAATTCAAACCGAGATAAAGAAATCAAAAAGCTAAATGAAGAAATTGAACGTTTGAAGAACAAAATAACGGGTAAGTGTTTTAAAGTATATCTGCTTTAGTCTATATTCTTGGGCATTAATATTTTAAAATAACATTTTCAGAGAGTCCTTTTTATAAGGTGGAAAAGCAGAAAAAAAACGTATGCTTTAGCAAGCCTGTTTAGAGTTCTGATATTTTGTCAGTATATTTAAAATTATTTTTCCCAGGTTGGGTATGGTGGCTCAGGCCTGTAATCCTAGCACTCTGGGAGGCCAAGGTGGGAGGATCGCTTGAGCTCAGGAGTTCGAGACCAACCTGAGCAAGAGCCGAGACCCTGTCTCTACTAAAAATAGAAAAATTAGCCAGGGCTCGTGTCATGCGCCTGTAGTCCCAGCTACTTGGGAAGCTCAGGCAGAAGGATCACTTGAGCCCAAGAGTTTGAGGTTGCTGTGAGCTAGGCTGATGCCACAGCACTCTAGCCCAGGCAATAGAGTGAGACTCTGTCTCAAAAAAAAAAATTTTTTTTCCCCAACTTGCTTAGCTTTATTAATAATAATGTGTGTGTGTATGTGTATTTGAGATAGGGCCTCACTCTTTTGCCTGGGCTAGAGTGCTGTGGTGTGATTATAACTTACAGCAACCTCAAACTCCTGGACTCGAGTGATCCTCTTGCCTCAGCCTCCGGAGTAGCCGGGACTTCAGGCCTGAATCACCACACCCCCTAATTTTTTCTATTTTTTGTAGAGATACGGTCTCTCTGTATGTTGCACAGGCTGGTCCTCAACTCTTGACCTTGAGTGATCTTCCCCCCTCAGCCTCCCAAAGCGCTGAGATTACAAGCATGAGGCACCACACCTGGACCCTAATAAAATAATTTTATAGTTACCAGCTAGAATCAATTCCTAATATTTTATCCAAAAACTCTCAGGTGATTTTATATTTCTCTATCTTAATTTTCCTCTTCTTAACTCTTAGATAGTTGCTAGATCTTTCTTTATAAAGCTTTCATCAGTGCTGTGCGTGTCCGTATTTTAGGTGCTAAACTATTGTTACCACCTGTCTCAGGTGGTTCCTAGGCTGTCAAAGCTTCCTAAAGACTCAAATCACTTTTAAGCCCTGACCCTTAACCTCACATGGCCTGGCCCTACAGTTGACTCATCTCTAAACCACAGTCTGAATCTGTCACCTTCTCTCCATTTCCTATGTGGAACATCATTGTTCTCCAGAATACTCCTTTGATTGAGTTGGTTATTCACTGAAACCTTTATTGCGCACCAAGAAAGGTCCAAGCACTGTGCTGGATCACACAGTTTAGAGGGACTAAGGCACACGGGTGTATGCTGCCCAAGGCTCGTATTCCCTAGATGAGAGAGCTGTCAGACAGATGATCAGATTAAAGTCTGGAGAGCCTGTGACACTGTGTGTATGTGAGAGAAAGTTCAAACAGCCTCTGAATGAACAAGATTGTGAATTATTAAATAATTTCCTATAAATAAGTCAGCTAACATAAAGTTCCCATATAATATCACTGCACAGAAAGGAACATAATTATATTTTATTTCCTCCTTTGCCCAGATTCAGGTAGGCTTGAGCGACAATTTGAGGACACAGTGGCACTTCGCCAAGAGCGGGAGGATTCCACGCAGCGGCTGAGGGGGCTGGAGAAGCAGTACCGTGTGATACGGCAGGAAAAGGAGGACCTGCACAAGGTGGGTAGCCTGGTGCTGCGAGAGGGAGGCTTACGTGACCTTTCGACGTTTTGTGAGCTTGAGTTCATACAGACATTTGAAGACTTCCTTGGAACGGGCATGTGGTCTGTCTCTGTGCTGTATGTATGCAAGACTCAAGGGCAGGCCTGGCTCTAGGGCCCCTGCTGTACCCAGTGGCTGCACAGCCCCTAAGTCAGCCAGCAGAGCTTGACTCCCACTTGTAGGTGGCCTTCAAGTGTCCTGCTTGTAGTGGGCACCACTCACAGCCATCACCTTCCGTCTCTACCCTGACTCTGCAGAGTAAGCAGCATCTCCCCCATTCTCCAGTGAGGATGTGCAGTCCAAGGGGCGTCATAGCATCTGCAGTGACACATGCTGTATCTGGCACCAGGGTCTTCCCCCTCCCTCTCCTCCACGCCCCTGCAATGGCCTCTGCCCGCTGCTCTCAGAAGGGACTTCTTGGTGGTGACAGGGAACTGCAAGTGACTATTCGTTAAGATTTGGGTGATACCCTCCCTATAACTCCTTTATAAGTTGATTTTCAGTAAGATATGTGAAGCTTTATGCTGAATGGCCATTATATTATAATAAAACCACAATTAGGTTCATGTTTTCTAAAATACCTTCATTTATACATGTAAGTTCTTCAACCTGTAGTTTGTGATCTGTTCTCTAAAATGAGCCAGATTTCAACCCAAATTGTTTTTTTAAGTTTATGTGTAGTGTCATGCCACCTGCAGTGATTCATCTCGAAGTGTGTCCTGTTGCTCTGGGGCAGTCACAGTAACTCTCGCTGGGCCAGGGCCCAGGAGGTCCTGCTCCCCATGTGGGAGCTGCCCTACCAGCTTGCTGCAGGTCTTGTCACTTCCAGTCTTAGACCAGCAGGAATGACAGTGACTGAACAGCCAGGTGGTTGACCACTGGCTGCAGGGAAGTCAGGGCTGTCAGCGTAGCCAGTGGTAAGGCCCAGGTGTAGCTCTGCTCCCAGAGGGACAACCGGTATCCAGACCTTAGTCTCTAGCGAAGGGCTAGCTATCCAGTGATTGTTCTTACGCAGTTCTTCACTTTGATTCAAATCCTATGCGTTTTCATGTAAATGTTCTTTTTTGTTGCTGCTGTGTTTAAGTTAACTAGATTGAATACCCACCTTTGTGCTTCATCCACCTCTGGATGACACTGGAAAGAGGTTGACATTATCGGGCCAGGCGTCCTGTGAGCAGGCTGCTCTGTTTGGTTGCAGGGTCTTTCCTGGTGTAGAGCTGTATTAGCACCTGTAGAAATTAGCACCTGAGCCTGCCTGGTCTTCCTAGTTGCATGTGTGTCTGGGGTCGGGCAGAGCAAAGGGCTTTTTCCAAGAAGGTCAGTTCTTAGATCTGTGGCTCTAATCTACACCCAGCATTGGCTATCACTTTTAATTCTTGGATGTGGTGTAAGACTGACGGTCTAGCCTTCTAAATCTTTGGTAAGCAAATGTAAAACATCTATAACATCTGTAATCTTTTTGTTCAGCAATTGGTTGAAGCTTCAGAGCGACTGAAATCTCAAGCCAAAGAACTCAAAGATGCCCACCAGCAGCGAAAGCTGGCCCTGCAGGAGTTCTCAGAGCTCAATGAGCGCATGGCGGAACTCCGCTCCCAGAAGCAGAAGGTGTCCCGGCAGCTCCGGGACAAAGAGGAGGAGATGGAGGTGGCCATGCAGAAAATTGACTCAATGCGGCAGGAAATCCGCAAATCCGAGAAGTTCAGGAAAGAGGTAGCTTTTTAGAAGTTTCAGGGATTGTATTGATTGGACTTTATATGATCTTAATAAAACAGCTTTGAAAACTTGGGCTGCATTACATAAATTACTTTAAAATGGATCTTTAAGTTGATCTGCCAAAGCATTTATTTTGTAATTCTTGTCCCTCAATATCTATTTGTGATTTTTTTTTTTTTTTTTTTTTTTTTTTTTTTTTTTTTTTGAGATAAGGTCTCACTCTATCATCTAGGCTGGAGTGCAGTGATGCAATCAATCATAGCTCACTGCAGCCTTGAACCCCTGGGCTCGAGTGATCTTCCTGCCTGATCCCCTCGAGTAGCTAGGATTATAGGCACGTGCCAACACACCTGGCTAATTTTTTTAAATTTTTTGTAGAGGCAGAGTCTTGCTAAGTTGCCCAGGCTAGTCTCTAATTCTTAGTCTCAAGCAATCCTCCTGCCTCAGCCTTCCAAAGTGCTATGGTTTAACAGGCCTGAGCCCAACCTATTTGTGAAATTATTAAAAGAAGTTCCTGTAGTGCTAATTTTAAAAATTCTTTTTTAAGTAAATAAAAAGTATTTATGTTGTCATGTAATATGGCATGGCTTAAATGAACATGAGCACCTGTAGTCCATATAGGAGTAAATGTAAGTAGAAAAACAATCGCACGTCTCTGGCCATACCACCCTGAACTCATCTGATCTCGAAAGCCCAACATGGTAGTGCCTGGTTAGTACTTGGATGGGAGAAAAACCATTCGCAGCCTAGTATACTTTAAGTCAGTTGCTTTAGATCAGTGGTTCTATAACTTTTGGGTTTCAGCACTCCTTTATCTCTTAAAAATTATTTGATGACCCTAAAGAGCTTTTATTTATTTTGGTTATAGCTCTTAATGTGTATCATGGCAGAAATTAAAACTGAGAATTCTTTTCATTACAGGGATAAACCCATTATATGTTAACATAAATAACATTTTTTTTATGACAAGTAACTATTTCTAAAAAAATTTAGAAGAGTGGCATTTTTTACATTTTGTAAGTTTTTAATATATATAGAAAACACCTGGGTTCTCATATATGTTTCTACATTGAATCTGTTATGCTATTTTGGAAAAAGTATACGAAGAAAACCTGGCTCCTACAGATAGGAGCCTTGTGGACCCCTCACAGGGTCTTAGACCCCCTGGGTCCTCAGCCCCCACTTTGAGAACTGCTGTCCTAGATGTTGTGAGTGCTCCGCTGTTAACAGGTGACATATTTTAAGCAATGCTTAGGATAAAATTCTATAAAATTTACTTGATGAATCCTGTGAATGAGAAGGCCTGGAAGCACAGGCTCTCATTCCTTTCACGTTCAGGGCTCTTTGTTATTTAGCCTCAAAATACCTGTTCGTTTTCTTCTTAGTTTATTTTGCAACCCAGATAGATTTGTAGTTGTAGCCAATCACAGCTCAGGTTAGAGGGCCCTTAATTAAGAGTTACCATTCCAAATCCTGCTGCAGTGATATGGCGTCGGGATCTGCCTTAGGACGGTTGGGGCGCAGGCGTAGATGGAGCCTGGCGCAGCGTGGGGCTCACATCATGCTCTCTCCTTTCATGTGTTTGACATTGTCCTTATAAAAAATGAATCTGTGTTCTACAGATATCAGAAGTACTTGTTTTCACAAATCGGTATCCTTTCTTGGAATTTAATCTCAAATTATCAATTTAAATTAGAATTTAACTTGTTACTAACCAGTCATTCCAGTTCAGCCCCAAAGTGCATTTCTCAACTGTTAATTATGATAAAATTTGATGAAGGGTGAAGAAATACAAAAATCCTTCAAGGTTTTTTTCTCTTAGAGATCCCTTGGGTGGCAAGCTAGCGGGTGACACGGTGCTTGTTTGGTGTTAATAAGAAGTGGCTCTTCTTTCTGCAGCTGGAAGCTCAGCTCGAGGACGCAGCTGCCGAGGCCTCAAAGGAGCGCAAGCTGCGCGAGCACAGCGAGAGCTTCTCCAAGCAAATAGAAAGTGAGCTTGAGGCCCTCAAGGTAGTGCTGGGTTGGGGTCTTTGCTTTTAACCGAGAAAGCTTTTCGTCCTAACGCTGTCGTGTGGAAATTATCTCACTTCGTGTGCGTGTTGGGCTGAGCTCCACGCAGGGCAGCTCCAGATAAGGCACAGGCCACTTGGGGGCAGGGGAGCAAGCCCTGCCTTCGCCACAGCTTCCATTCTTAAAAACCAAGTTCATTTCTTTCCTTATATAAAAGCTTCAGGCAGTTCTTTGTAAGTCCTAGTAAACTAACATCTTATCAGTTCAAATCTTTCTTCATATCCTGGTTTTCTAAATTGAGCAGAGTTCAGTTTTGGAAAAGCCCCTTCAAGCCCTTGGCCTGATACTGCCTGTGGAACAGAAAGGCTAGTTGTCCATCCGGGCCAGCATGGGGCCAGAGGGCAGCAAGAGACCAGGGAGAGGGTGAGCGCAGAAGGCTGCAGCGGTCACGTCTGGGCAAGGGGCTCAGAGGGCGGGTCTCCTGGTCAGCGTATCGCAGCCTGCGTTTCCTTACCTGTGAGGTGGGTGCCTTGGGGAACCCATGAGCTCTTCCTGCGGCACATATGCCTCAGACGTCTGTTCGTCTCCATCGTCTGTGTCACCCCCCAGCCCAGCCACCAACAGCATGGCTTGTGCAGACTTCGGCATGCCTGTGCCCAAGGCTCTGTATCCCTCGATCAGCTCCAGCCTCTTGCCTGGTCCTTAGCAACATACCTTGCTGCCAACACCAGTTTGCAGTGCCGTCCCACAACTCCTTCTGCCCAGACATGCCAGCCTTTCTCCGTGCCACGAGCACAGCCAGCATGTTCCCACCTTACTCCGGCCTGTGCCTTTTGCCCCTAGCCCAAAATCTCACTTCATAGGTCACCCCCTGCCTCGAACATGCCATCCCTAACCACCCCCTGTGTGCCCCCCATTCGTTATCATGTGGTCTGTGTTAGCATCTCATCTGTTGCTCCACTGGTTTGCTGTCAGTGTCCCCCACCCTCACCACATGAGAGCAGACCTCAGTGTCACCCGTCACTAGAAAGGGGCTGGGCATGGAGTCAGCCCTCAAAAGAATGTTGTCACGTGAATGAATGAACATCATGAGATCACGACAGTGTGGGATGGAACCTCTGGGCTCCCAGGCAGGTCCCCTCTGCAAGGCAGCTACTGTCCCTCCCTAAAATCTGGATTGTGTTACCCAGCTCAGCCATGTCATTTGGTGCAGCCCCGGCATGGGCTCATTCATCAGGAAGGTGCCTGCACATGCTAGGGATAAAAGGATAGCGTGGGCTTGGCGCGGTAGCTCACGCCTGTAATCCCAGCACTCTGGGAGGCCGAGGTGGGAGGATTGCTCAAGGTCAGGATTTCAAGACCAGCCTGAGCAAAAGCGAGACCCTGTCTCTACTAAAAAATAGAAATTAATTAATTAAAAAATATATAGAAAAAATTAGCTGGGCATGGTGGCGCATGCCTGTAGT
Source organism: Cheirogaleus medius (assembly GCA_008086735.1). Classification (NCBI taxonomy): domain Eukaryota; kingdom Metazoa; phylum Chordata; class Mammalia; order Primates; family Cheirogaleidae; genus Cheirogaleus; species Cheirogaleus medius. Next base: position 1,070,933 of record VBSM01001979.1, read on the forward strand.
CCCAGCTACTCGGGAGGCTGAGGCAGTAGGATCCCTTTAGCCCAGGAGTTCGAGGTTGCTGTGAGCTAGGCTGACGCCACAGCACTCTAGCCCGGGTCTCAAAAAAAAATAAAAAAGGACAGCGTGACCCTTGAGGGAAGACTCAGATTTGTCAAATTATTTTAACCTTTATCTTCAGATGAAGCAAGGAGGCCGGGGACCAGGTGCCACTTTAGAGCATCAGCAAGAGATTTCCAAAATAAAATCCGAGCTTGAGAAGAAAGTCTTATTTTATGAAGAGGAATTGGTCAGGCGTGAGGCCTCCCACGTGCTAGAGGTGAAAAATGTGAAGAAGGAGGTGCATGACTCAGAAAGCCACCAGTTGGCCCTGCAGAAAGAAATCTTAATGTTAAAAGATAAATTAGAAAAGTCAAAGCGAGAACGGTAAGTTTTCACGAGCTCCTCACCATAGGGAATGGGATTTCATACCCGTGCATGGTGTGAGCGCTGACCGAGTTACGGACTTTGAAGACTGTTTCTCTCGCTCACCTCCGCAGGCACAGCGAGATGGAGGAGGCAGTGGGTACAGTGAAAGACAAGTACGAGCGGGAACGAGCGCTGCTGTCTGATGAGAACAAGAAGTTAACAGCTGAAAATGAAAAGGTAATTAAAAATAGCTGAGTTTGCCACTTTGTATGGAAGTTGTAATTTTTTCATTCTAGAGTGCTGGAAGTTGGTGTCTTTTAAAAAATAGTCACTCACCATGTAATGACGTTTTGCTCAACAGCAGACCGCGTATACAGTGGGGGTCCCACAAGGTTATAAACCGTATTTCACTGTAGCTTTCTATGTTTAGATACACAAACACTTACATTGTGCTGCAGCTGCCTACAGCGTTCAGTACAGTAACATGCTGCACAGGCTGGTAGCCTGGGAGCAGGGGGCTGTACTGTAGAGCCTAGGTGTGTAGTATGCTGTGCCATCTAGGTTTGTGTAAGTACATTGAATGTTTGCATGACAAAATCGCCTAATGACGCCTTTTTCAGAAGGTATCCTGTTGTTACATGACACATGACTATATTTTAATTTTTCAGTGAGGTAATATGTTTGGTATTTTATGTGGGATGTTTTCATTGAGTTAAAAGGTGCTAATGACCTGAAATCACTAGCTCTGTGAGTTTTAGGTTTAGATTTGAATTGAAATGTGACTTAAGTTAGATACAATCAAAAAGTGCATATCATGAACTTAGTTTGGAAAAATCTCACGATTAAAGAAAACTTCTGAAATCTTTGAAAGAACTTCTAGTTTCAGTAATGCTAACGTACAGATTGATGAGTTACGTGGTAAAATTGTTTCTTTCAGCTTTGTTCCTTTGTGGATAAACTCACAGCTCAAAATAGACAGCTGGAGGATGAGCTGCAGGATCTGGCCGCCAAGAAGGAGTCAGTTGCCCACTGGGAAGCGCAGATTGCAGAGATCATTCAGTGGTACGTGCACCCTGTGAGACACTCCACTCTCGGTCTGCAAGGCGCTCTCGCCCCCGCCTCCGAGTGGCCCTGTCCCATACGCCGTGCCCCCCGTCCCATACGCCGTGCCCCACTCCATGAGGCTGGAGTGCGGGTCTCACTGCTATTTCCCCTGAACCTCTAATGCCTGGGGCAGCAGCTCTGTCCAGTGATCGTCACACGAGACTAAAGGTGCAGGAACACACCAGCAACCTACCGAAGGACCTGGGTTGAGCTGCACATGCCCCTCATGTTCTCCAGGGAGACCCAGAGAGCTGGGAACTGACCCTCTGCTCACAAAAGGCTTTAACGTATGGAAGATAACTGGCATTTTGGCTAACAGGATGCTGTGTCACTGTGTCCTGAGGAAGGTGGGAACATCCACCTTCTTATTTGGTTCCGCTCACGGGTGGTCGTACTTCATAAGACAGAACATCTGTTCCCTCCTCTAGGGTCAGCGACGAGAAAGATGCCCGGGGTTACCTTCAAGCTCTTGCTTCTAAGATGACTGAAGAGCTGGAGACTTTGAGGAGCTCTAGTCTGGGATCAAGAACACTGGTGGGTTTGTTCTAAAGCCTGCATTTTTATTACTAAAGATTCCCTAATGGTTTTATTGGAAGTATGAATAGGGCATTTAAGTACTATTTAGGGAATTCCAATGGCGGGAGAGACTTTTGTGTGGCCAGTGAACATTAATCCTTATTTGTTGAACTCTTTTAACATTTTGTCAGCTATGAGATCATCACAGTGTCTTTTAATATCATTGATTTATTTAGCAAATAATCATCGAGTACGAGACTCTGTGGTGTAATCTTAAATCCGCAGGACTGGGTTCTGCCCTCGGAGGCTTTGTTGTATCGATTTGACATTGTTCACTCGGTCAGTGTCACGAGTGGTCTGAACCCCCGAAGCACGGCAGGCCCTCGGCTGACTGAGCACCGTCCTGTCCCATCCTCCTCCTGGGCAGCAGCAACCCCACATGTCAGGGATGTCTTATTTCCATTTTTCTATGTCCAATTTTACCCTTTTTTAAAAAAAGAAAAAAGTTATTTTATGAATAATTTATAGAAGTAAGAATAAAGGGATAGTGAAAACAATATAGAGTTTTATCTAGAACTTAAATTTAGTAAACTCAAATTTTTATTCCACATTTTCTTGGTTTGAAGGTATATTTACCCAAAAGCAGCAGCACCTTTGAATGTAAACTTCTAGCCCCGCATCACACGTGGACCTGGATACACCCACCTTGTAAATACTGATGCCGGGCCTTAGATCCAGCTCTGACAGGTCCCGGCTCATCATGACTTCTCACTCTTCCCGCACTCGTGTCTTCAAAACACAGCACTTTTGAAAAACGTTAACAACTCATAATTATATTGAAGAAAAGAACAAGACCATGTTCTTTGCTCCATAATGGGAAAATAATTTCTTTTTCAGATTTTAGATTTATGAACACCAGTTAGAATGATCAGAAATTTTTTCATTTCCATGTTTTCTATTTTCTTCCAGTCATGTTTACACATACATTTTGCCAGCACTTACAAACTACATTAAGAAAATTTTGTACACAAACCTCATAAAAGATGGAAGTTCTTTTAGCAAAATAGGATGGTTGAGATTCTCAAATGGGATTTTGAGATAGTTGCAAAATATTGTGTGAACTGCTCTTCTGTTAAAGGAATAACTGGATGAGAATATATTTCCTTTCTGCCCTTAGAGGTATACTGTTCACTCAGTTGAGAAAATTCATCTAGCACATGTCATCTGAAGACTCACTGAGATTTCTCTCATATTTTATGTGGCTAGAGGGCCACGTTCTGTCCTCCTCACCCACTTCTAATTGTCTGATAATTGTGAAATGTCTTTCTCTGCCAGTTTTCTTCTCTTTACTGTTGTGGGGGAAAATAAAGAATTCTTAGTTGTGTTCAATGAAAGCTTAAAAAAAGGCTACCAATCTACCAACGTGCTATCTCCATACTTCTTCCATACCTCCTGCAAGCTGGTGTAATACATCGACAACCCAGGACGAAAACAGAAGAATGGTGTGATCCGACTGGGTTTTTTCACTCTTGCTTCATCCTTGTAGATCATCACTCTTCCTTTTTCTTACTATTTTAGTCTTTTTTTATCACAAATAAGAATGAGTAAAGACATAATTCCTAGGGTGGTGAAATAGCACAATATTTTAAGTAATAGGAAAAAGATAACTGAGACCTCATAATTTATTAGGTTTATAAAAGTGTCCAGTGGACCCATATAGAAATTGCACCGTAGGCCGGGCGAGGTGGCTCGCACCTGTAATCCTAGCACTCTGGGAGGC
>VBSM01001979.1:1074837-1100053 GCA_008086735.1 Cheirogaleus medius
TGGTGGTGCATGCCTGTAGTCACAGCTACTCGGGAGGCTGAGGCAGAAGGATCGGCTAGGCTAACACCATGGCACTCTAGCCCGGGCGACAGAGTGAGACTCTTGTCTCAAAAAAATAAAATAAATAAAAATAAATGTAATAGAAATGGTTTAAGATTAGACAAAGATAGGTTGCTTATTTGTCAGCACTAATTTAGTTTAACAAATAAATAGCTTAAAGTGTATTTTTGATATTTTATCCAATGTCTAAAGGATCCACTTTGGAAAGTTCGCCGTAGTCAGAAGCTGGACATGTCTGCACGGCTGGAATTGCAGTCTGCTCTTGAGGCAGAGATCCGGGCCAAACAGCTTGTTCAGGAGGAGCTGAGGAAAGTCAAGGACACGAATCTCACCTTCGAAAGGTACTTTGGGCTATGGTCCTGTCAGTGGGAGCTGGGGCCTATGTGACTTTGGACAGGCCCTGACACCTGCCGGCCCTTACTCTCCTCATCTTGAAAACAGGCACAGCGGTGCCTGCTGTCCTGCAGGCCATTGCCAGGGCAGTAAGGTCAACTGAAGAGAGCTCTGAGGAGTGTCAAGTGTCTGGCATTCAGTAGGTGCTTAATAAGAATCGGTGAGATGAGTGTGCACATGTGCCTCCCCTGCTGGAGGGAGAGTGCTTAGTGTTCTCAAGAAATGATGAGAGCAGTGCAGGTCCGTGATCTCTCTGTTGCATGCACGGGGTGCTTATGCCCCGAGCTGGGGAACAAGACTCATGGCCTTGTGTTAGACAGGCACCTCTCTGGCTTCTCACTCACCGTGGCACTTTTCATCAACTCAGAATTTTTCCTTTTAAACTATAGGTAATATTTTTAAATAGTGGCTGAAGATGGCATGCCTATTCCAAACTCTTTCCCTAACTTCACGCAGTTAGAAGAACACCATTTTTACACAACAGTAAATTCAACAAATATTTGTTGAGAGTCTACCATTTGCAGATACTGTCTTATATGCTCAGAATACAATAATGAGCTACTGTTTCATAAAAACCAGGCCTCCCAGCCTGTGGTAGTAGCTGTTGGGATGGGAGGACAGGGCCAGCTCTGCCATGCCCTGACACTTCTCTGTGAAGTGTGTAAGGACCCAGAAGTGACAGTGTTACTAACAGGATCACCAAGCCCCAAATCCTGTTAGTTTTAGGCTAAAAGAATTAACAGTAATAGCTGCTATTTAAATTTATTTCTTTTGTGCCAGGAACTACTATGAGAACTTTGTTATGTCATGGGAACCCACCTCGTCCCCATAGGGCAAGCACTCTTGTTGCCCCCAGTTTACACATGACCAGACCAAAGTGCGGGTGCACGGAGGTGATGTAATTTGCCCACCATCACCCCACTGAGAAGTAGCAAAGCCTCACTCTTAATAGCACGCCTCCTGCTCCCGATGGCAGCCTGACTTTCTCTGTCCCAGGCTACCAGCGCTCGGGTGGTGGTGGTGGTGCTCTCCCGTGCAGTCCACCATCTTGCCGATTGTGGAAAGGACGTTTATGGGACTGACAGCTGAGTGATCTGGACTGCGTGTCCTGGGAGGACAGAGGACTCACCTGGAAACAAGATTAGAAACATCAGAAACTCCATTAGGGCTTCATGAGATACACCTTGATAAGCCATGACTTAAAATCCATGTTTAAATGTTTATAATTTTGAAATGTTTCCAGTGTCCATAGTGTGCTAAGTGGAAGGCCCGGTGTGCTGAGCACCTGCCAGTTCTGGTACATTCCTAGCTGCTGGAGGAAACCCCACCCTCTCATCCCAGTATACCCTGAACCAGCATGTGGATGACCTCTTAAAGTCTTTTTTTTATTATTTTAGTAAACTAAAGGATTCTGAAGCCAAAAACAGAGAATTATTAGAAGAAATGGAAATTTTGAAGAAAAAGATGGAAGAAAAATTTAGAGCAGATACTGGTAAATTAAAATCATATGGTTCTGAATTATTATAAGCCTTTTTTAAATGAATGGTTTATTTTCTTTTGTCCTCTTTTAGATTACTAGTTTTTTAGTTATATAAAGCACTTATGTAATTCCAGAGTCAAAATTTGAAACAGTGTATTCAAAGATATTTTCCCCAAAGGTAACCAGTTTCTGATTTGTCCTTCCTTTGTTCCATCTAGAAAATATAAAGCAAATGCACACACACGGTCACGCGTGTCTTTGTACTCCCTGTTACACAGAAGGTACCATTTTGTGCTGGGGGAGACCATCCTGCGCCTCGTTTGCGGCTACACCGGACATCGGGTGGGCTGTGCCAGCCCCTGCCTGGGGTGGGTGCCGGGCTTCTCCCCGGCATTCACTACCATGGAATGTGCTACACTGGGTAGCTGTATGCATAGAGCATTTCATATTTTTGTCAGTGTAATTTGGGGATAGATTTCTAGAAGTGGGGTTACCTGTTCAAAGGGCAAACGTGCATAGACGCCGGTGCTAGGTGCTGCCAGATGCCCCTCCAGTACACTGGTACTGCCTGCAAAGTATGATTTCAAACTTGTGGACTTTTACCACTCATAATAGGTGAGAAATAGCATCTCAGTGTAGGTCTAATTTGTATTTTCCTTACAAGTAAGATTGAGCATCTTTTCATATGTATTTATTCTGTGAATTATGTATTTATATCTTTTGCCCATTTTTTAAAATTCAGGTTTTAGTGTTCTTAATTTCTAGAAGCTTGTTGCATATCAGAAATTAGAGCCTTTTGTTTGTGATCTAAGTTGCAAGTATTTTTCCAACTTTTCTAACTGGTATCACATCAAATTTATTAGTTAACTTATGTAGAATTGACACATTGATGACATTGAGTCTTCCTATCTAAAAAATAAGATATAGTCTTTTAAATTTTTTATTACCTTGACTGTTCTTTGTTTCTTTCTTACAGGGCTCAAACTTCCAGATTTCCAGGATTCTATTTTTGAGTACTTCAACACTGCACCTCTTGCACATGATCTGACATTTAGAGTAAGTCATTTTTTAAAAAGTGACAAGTGAATTTTTGATAAGTTAGAAATAATATAATATGATTTGACTGCCCACAGGACCACAAACACACCAGTAAATTACCATTTGATGTTCATCAATTATCTGACACATCATTGACCTGGCATGTTAAATGTGTAAGGTTAGCGACATTTAAGGTATTTGAACTGCTCCCAGAGAAGCTTTCTTAACTCAGATTAAGTGGAAATTAGATTTAAAAAGTTCTCAGTTCCTTCAGGGCAGAAATCTACACAGGCCTCTGACTGTGTAGCGAGTATATTAGGTAACTTTTTAAATACAGATTCTCATACTGCAGCAAATAATAATTTAGTCATGTTACCACTTTTGTGACTTCTATGTAGCTGTATAGTTCAGCCTCAGTGGTTGATGGAAAAGACCGAAGTGTTGGGGCTGAAGGTGGCACACAGGCTGAGTAAGCCAACCACGCGGGCCCCACCCCCAGCTGAGGAATTGCTGGTCTGCTTAGGAAGCAACTGTTGGGTGGGGGGCGAACCCCACCTCCCTTTATGTGCCGCAGGTTCTCAGTGGCACTCCATGGAGACAGTGCAGTCTTTCTCTCCTTTTCTGAAAGAATAAGGACGGACCCTTGCTAGCAACCATTGTAGCAGGCCAGAAAGTTAGAATAATGAAAGCAACTCTCACTAATAGAACAATGAAGTGGTGGTTGGTGGTGGTGGCTTTTCAACTTTTCATTTAGAAAATTTTGACCCTGCGAGAAAGTTGAAGGAATAGTATGTTGAACATGTATATATCCCTCACCTGGGATTTTGCCACATTTGCTTTCTCTCTCCACACACACATAGACTTTTCTTCCCTGAACTATTTGACAGTGATTTGTAGGCATCAGTGACACCAAAATACTTCAGCGTTTGTTTCCTAAGGTCGAGGACATCGACGGAGCCACAGTGTGATTGTCGCGTGTGCGATGCACTGCACTGGTGGCACAGGACAGTCCAGTCCAGATTTCTCTTGTCCCAGTGACGTTCTTCGTAGCTAGTTTTTCCTCCCGGTGCTGGATCCCATTGGAGATCATGATTGTATTTAGTTGTCATGTCTCTTTTATCTCCTTTAATCTGAAACAGTTCCCCCCTTTTTCTCCCTGTTTTATGATGATATGGTTCTATTATCCAGAGCAGTTGATTTGTAGACTGTCCTGCGCTCTGGATTTGTCTGATGTTTCCTCTTGATTAGATGCGCGTTGAGCATTTTGCCGTGAACTCCATGCGGGAGGTGCTGTGCTCTTCTCCCTCGCAGAGGTCGGCTTGCCCAGGATCGGTGGTCAGGCTGAGGTGCTGTCTGCCAGGGCTGCTGCCTTTGTGATTAGGGAGCAGTCAGGGGACCCTGCTGGTCTGTCCCCCCGTAGCCCTCCTCAGGGGTGCACTGCACCAGCCATGCTAGCCTAGGTCATTATTACAAAGTCCAAGCAGGTTTGTATTGTACACAACCATTCTGAGCATACACCTGTCAAAATGTTTAGTTTTTTTAATCAAATTGGCAATGCTTATCTTTTCCCTGAAGTCCTCAGTTTTGAAGAAGCAAATATATTTTTACTGTTAATTGCTCACTGGTTCTTTGACATACCTGTTGCTGCTCGAGCCTCGTGCCTGATCCGTCACTGTGGTGCTAGACACCGTCATGGTGAGGAATGAGTAAAGATGCCAAAGGAACAGAGACAGTGCTTATTTGCAGGATGGAGGTGTCCGGGGAAGGCATCGGCTTTTCTGTAAAATTAACGGGCAGAGTGGAGAGCGCAGTGGCAGGTGGGTTTCCAGCCAGTGGCGTCCGTCAGGGAGTGAGTCACAGCTGTGAACAGCACGCAGCACAGAGTTTAACACACGGGCAGAAGCCACAATCTGCATGCCTCGCTCTCCACAGCCAGCATGCCTGCCGTTTTTAATCCCTCTCTAATACTGCTGTGATTTAGGGGAAAGAGTATTTACTGTTGCAAAGAAAAAACCCTCGGTCAGAGTCTATGTTAGGAGTTGTTTCCAGATTCTGAGAATCTTTGAGAAGCTTCTATTCCACTTTGCACACACGAAACTTGTTGCTTAGTACTAGGAATGGTTTGCCACCAAGATTGAGTCAATATATTTTTGTGTCAGTGTTTACGGGGTGGGAAATGATCATTTTTGTTCCTCCTGTCTGTTACCACCAAGGACTCTCTCTCCTCTTCGTCTGCGTCTTCTCTGCTAGCCTTTTGGGAGGAAGTAAGTGACTGCTGGTGCCGGCTTCCTGTGGCTGTCACTCCTGTTCATGAACAGCATTCTCAGTTCTCCTCTTCCTTAATTTGCATCCTTTTGATTAATTAACCAACTAAATAAAACTAGTGGGGCTTTTACGTGGCTAAAATTAAATTGCTTAATATTCTTTTGCTCCTTGTTTAGCTAAAGATGGAACTCTAACTCATTTAACATACCTTATTTATGGAGCAAATCTGCTTACATTTTTTAGCTTTGATAATTGGCTAGTTAATCTAGCCTTTCCCTTGTGAATTTGTGTAGAAATTCAAATCCTGCGGCACACAGTTGTGCATGTGTCTTGTGTGCGCGCACTGCGATCCCATCTGAATTTGGCTCCTTCTTCAGCAGCCTAATTAATTGCAACTGTTGGAAAGCGTTTAGCTGATTTGGTTCATTGGGATTCTGTTGTCGACACAACATACAGCTGTAAACTGCTCTTCAGGTACCTACCCCGCTACTTCTATGCATTGGCACACTGTTTCTCTGCGCTAACACTTGGTACTAAGCATACTGTACAGGGGATGTGGGTCTGTAAATACTAATGGCTTTTGATGATGAACTAGTAGTTTCAGGAATACTTGTTAAAATCAGCTTGTTTTTTAAGTGCTTTGGTATCTTTAGCTTCAAATAGATCATTGTGAAATGAATTTGAAACTCTTAAGTTGTTAGAACAAAAGAAAACATAGCTTCCCTGCATCATGTAACTTTCAGGGAGTTTCTTACTCATGTTCATAGGCCCGCAGACCTCTGCTGATGTTAGACTTTATTCTTGATCCCTGAAATGAGGTTAAGGAGCATTTGGCTGCCGAGCACATTGGATCATCCCTGTAATCCCAGCATTTTGAGAGGCCAAGGCAAGAGAATCACTTGAGGCCAGGAGTTCAAGACCAGCCTGGGCAACAAAGCAAGATGCTATCTCTACAAAAAATATAAAAATTCACCAGGCGTGGTGACACACATCTGTAGTCCCAGCTACTGAAGAGGCTGAGGTAGAGGATCACTTGAACCCAGGGGTTCGAGCTTACAGTGAGCTATGATGACACCACTGCACTACAGCTTGGGTGACAGAGGGAGACCCTATCTCTAAAAAAAAAGTATTTGGCTAGTTGGTCTTAAGGCTACCAGGTTGAGATAAAATTACTTATGAATAAAGTAGAAGAGTTGACATTTTCTGGGTCCTCCCCTTTAAATGGCCAGGGCCAGAGGCTAGGGGGGAGGCCCATGGCTTCTCCGGTGGTAACTGTGCCTTGTCAGACTCTACCTGCCCACAAGATCACCACTCCAGCCTTAGAATCCAGTGGTCATCAGGGAAGGCAAGCCAGCTTGTCTGTGAGAGGACCTGAGGGTGACAGGATCCAAGAGTAAGAACCGCTGGGACTGCAGGGCCCTGATAGAATGCATGTTTTAAATAAGGAACATGTAAGTAGAGCCTGAATTCTATAGAATAAGTCCTTTCACTCCCACTATTTCTTTGTCTTTGTTTTCACAGACCAGCTCAGCTAGTGAGCAGGAAACACAAGCTCCCAAGTCAGAAGCGTCCTCATCAATTTCCGTGGCTGCTAGCACAGAGCAGCAGGAGGTAAGACAGTGCTGCCCTGTTGGTGCTCTGAGCCCTGGGGTCTGCCCTCCTGTCCACGTGGCACAGCCTGCCCTTGATGAACAGACGCCGAGGCTGGCTCACCTGTCCCTGCAGTACAGCTTGTAGCTGGACCTCTTCCCAGGCACCGAGGCCATCTTTCATTTTCACAGTTACTGTCAGTCCATCAGCCAGATGAGAGCGGCTGTGACAGCTGTCTCAACAGTGTAGCAAATTAAAAAGGCAGAACTGTTAATTATTGATAAATTCTAGAGAGAAATAAATCCCAAATGGGGTCTGGCGGTGCTGGGCTAGGCCAATGCTCACCTGTCCTGCTTGTCTCCCAGGACATAGCCCGGCCCTCGCAGAGGCCGCCCGCTGTGCCGTTGCCCACCACGCAGGCCCTCGCTCTGGCTGGACCGAAGGTAGGGGCCTTGCTTTTCACCCAGAGCGCCTTCTTAGTTGTTAGAAGATAACTTTTGTATAAATAAAATGAACTTTGTCATTTTTTATGCACACAATAAGACCCTCATGTTCTGTTAAGGATTTATTTAAAAAGGTGTATAATTCAGGACGCTGTTGGGACCCCGTGTTTTCTCAATTCCAGCCATGCTGCACAAACACATTTTAATTGGAGGTTCTCAGTTCAATCTCCCCATTCTCCTTTCCTCACCCCCAAACCACATTCCCCTCTCCAGTGATAACCACTTTGTGGTATGTATCTATCCACTTCCTTCTCCAAAGTTATTTTCACTTGTCTGTCTACACTAGAGAACCATGTGCTTATGGGTGAGAATTTTCTCCCCACCATACAGGGAGCGACACTGAACGTGCAGTTTTGAGCACAAACGCGTCTTGGACAGCCACGCGTGTTGGTGCACGCAGGTCTGTGTTATCCTTCCGGTGGCCTTGGCCCTGCTGCAGGGTCTCCTTTTTTTTCCTGTAAATGTCAACACTGATCATAAAAGTTCACTTGTGACAAGGCCCTGTGTCCCTAGGATGGGCTTTGTGGACATCGTCAATGTCGACACGGCCTCTGTTCATGATTTCACCCCAAGGCAGCCATGCCCGTTAGAGATGAGCTAGATTTTGTGTGAGAATAACTAATGGTTTGGCTTTTGGACTTAGACTCTTGGAGAGTCAGGGACCAAATTGAGAGGTCATTTATTTGGGTGACATATTGGATACGGAGCAGCAGCTCTGCAGGGTGCTTCACGTGTCACTCACGGTTGTGACGGCCACTCCCGAAGCCCTGTGCCCTCCCTGCCAACATCCCCAGCCTCATCCTGCCTCTGATCTCTGGAGTTGTCTTGGTCACTCCTTTGCTTCCTACACATGGCTTTGTCTGTATCCGTGTCCACCTTAGGAAGGTATTATTTTTGCTGTGCCGAGCTTTGTAAACCACTGTTCTGCCTGGTCTGTTCTGTTGTCAGTCCCATCATAACACGTCTGTTCTCCCAATGAGGGACAGTGGGTCTTTCCAGGAACTGTTCTGCTATAGATGTTTCTTGCATGTCTCCTGGTCACATATGCAAGAGCTACTCTGGGTGACAGTCCAACCCAAATTCTGGTGCCAGGCCGGCCCCCAAGATCTGGTCCTGGTCCTCTGGGAGACCAGGAGCTTGCACCAGAAAGAGTGTCGGCTGTGCCACCATGGCACTCCTGCCCAGCAGTCTCTGTGGTAGCAGAGCTCACCAGAGGAAGCACATACTGGTCTATTCTTTGGCTCAAGCTCTTCAGGTGGTTTAACCACTCTTTGATTAGCCCTCTTAGGGAACACACACACTGCGAAGAGAAATTGCATATTTTCAACTTTTCAAGATACTGTCCAAGTTGTTTATAAATTTGATCTCAACCAGATTGATCCAGCTTTCCTCAAAGTTTGTGACTGGCCTTGATGTTGTTCTTTCTGATGTTCTCCCTGCAGCCAAAGGCTCACCAGTTCAGCATCAAGTCCTTCTCCAGCCCCACCCAGTGCAGCCACTGCACGTCCCTCATGGTCGGGCTGATCCGGCAGGGCTACGCCTGCGAGGGTGAGTGTCGGCATAGGCCGGGGGTGGCGGGTGCGGCTTCACCACCTAGCACCAGCCAGCCCAGGGCAGTGGTTCTCACCCAGGCAGGCCAGTCTGAGGTGAAGTTCAGTTGTACGTTATCTAAGGGCAGGGTCTTTATTTTTATAAATTTTGAGTAAAGGTTTGCTGGCATGGATCCCTGCTGCGCTGGGACCCCAAGGTGCTGCTGTGGCTGCCTGGTCATCTGTTGAGAATTACTGTAAAGTACACTGTCCATGGCTATTAAAATCAGAGAGCAAAAAGAACTGTAAAATTTTCCTTTATCAGATCATCTGCCGATAACCACGATAGTCTCGTCTCTGCTTCTAGTCATTATTATTAATATTAATATTTTTAAGGTTCTGTCCTGTGCTGGGATTTGGGGATGTGGACTCGTCCCCCTCACCCAGCCCTTTCTGTGGGTGGTAGTCGCCCGATGGCGTAGATGAGTACCCAGCCCGTGAGCTCGCACCTGGCCATGTCGGTGGGTGTGTTGCTCTGCAGAATAGCTGCTATATTTTTCTTCATTTTATGTGATAGCAGAAGCATTTTCTTTTGTTACTGCAACTCCTGTGCGTTTCGGTTGGCTGCCAGGACCCTGCGCATCAGGTGACCACTGCCCTGTAGTTGACTGCGGGTGGGTCCCTGTGAGGAGGTCTGGGGACTCGGCCCCGTGGGATGCGGCTTGCAGTTGAGCCTTTGTGGTGATACTTGGTGCTAATGAGTCTAGCTCTCCCTCTGAGTGCTCCTCTGAGCATGTCGAAAATTCATTCAATACCAAAATCCCTGAGCTTGTGTGTGGCTTGTGTTTCACAGACTATTTTTGTCTTAGTGGATATCTGGACGTCTCTTGGTGATGCGTTAAATTGTCACCTCAGGCTGTATGTTCTACAGTGACTTCTACTTTGCAGGAAGCCAGTTTTGAGGTTAGTGTTCTTTCTCTTTTCCAGTGTGTTCATTTGCTTGCCACGTGTCCTGCAAAGACAGTGCTCCCCAGGTGTGCCCAATACCTCCTGAGCAGTCAAAGAGGCCTCTTGGCGTGGACGTGCAGCGAGGCATAGGAACAGCCTACAAAGGTTACGTCAAGGTAGGAGGGTGCAAGGGACGCAGTTTCCCGCTGCGCCCGGAGCAGCTCAGCCGACACAACATAGTTCACGTCCCACCAGGGCAGCCCTCGGTGTCTTTGATGTGTAATGGCCACTAACCATGCGCAGCTGCTCTCGAAAGCTATCCTGCCTCTGCATGAAGTGACCTTGGTGCCAGTCGTGGGAGGCCTCACCTCTTGGGAAATTAGTTGGTCAAGCCAGCGTGGCCACTGCTCTGAGTGACCCGGGGGTCCTGAGGACTCCACACAGAAACACACAGCATCCATCAGGGGTTCCCTCGTTCCCTGCCTCCTGGGATGAGCGTCTGGCCAATGGGCAAAAGTTTCAAAGCTAAGTGTGTTTGGAAACCACCATGCTTGGACCGTCTCTAAGTGCTATAGCCTGTCCAGCTACCACATTGCAGACATTCTGTGTTTGGTATGAACACACCTGTTTGCCAAATTGTCCACCATTCCCCCTGCATTACCTCCTGTCATGCACAGAACCCTCCCCAGCACTGCTCTGAGCCTCCCTGGGCAGGGACCTATGTGTCCAGACACAGCTCTGGCCACCAGCCTGGGCAGGGACACAAAGGGAGCTGTCCTGGTGAACTGGGAGTCAGGCAGCAGCTGGAAGGAGGCTGTGACCACATCTAATGGGGCCTGGTGGCCTCCTCTGCCCACCATCCGCACACGTTCTGACCGGCCTCCCTGGCCCAGTGGAACGCAGTCCCTGCTTGTCTGTAGGTCCCAAAGCCCACTGGGGTGAAGAAAGGATGGCAGCGGGCATACGCGGTTGTCTGCGACTGTAAGCTCTTCCTGTACGATCTGCCCGAAGGGAAGTCCACCCAGCCTGGGGTCGTCGCAAGCCAAGTCTTGGATCTCAGGTCGGTGTGTGCGCGGCACTGTCCTTGTTCTCTGAACTGTGACTTACTTATTTGTAGCCACAATAAGAGTTTGTTGCTTGGTAATCTTTCACCTCATTTTTACATTGACCTTAATTGCTGTACTGTTCCAAAAACAGATACAAGCTTAGTTTTGACTTAAATACATACTATAAACTTTTCCTGCTTTGGATGTTTTTGCATTGAAAAATTTGCCAAATAGGCATTTATTAAACATAAGAAAACCACATGCCCAAGAACAAGCAGAAAACATCTCAGAGAAAAATTGTGCAGCCTGTGGTGGTCCATGCTTTTCAGATACCTGGGCGAGCACTCTCAGCATGTAAAAGAAGTCTAGAGCCGGGGGCTTTGTGTGGCCACAACATTCACTGCATGGTACCGTCTCGTACTGTCCTCTTGGCAATAATAGTGCCGTCCTGGCGTCAGCTGCACGGAGAGTGTGGGGCCTCTTCCTCCCTCCGGTTGACGTCCCTGAGCCTGCATCTCCATTTGTGAGATGTTGACAGGGTCACGTCACTGCCACGTAGAGGGTTGTCGTGAAGGTTGACACGTTGCGAGACAGGCTATGCTCGACAGGGCCCTCCACGCAGAGCTGTGGCTGCAGCCTCCCTGTCGTCTCCGTATAATGGTATGCCTAGATGTTGTCAGCATCTCCCAGTGCCACGTGGGTCGGCTCCTGCCAGTGCCACGTGGGCCGGCGTCGTGACTGTGGTCGGTGTCTGGTCTAGGTTTGGGCCCAGCCTGGAGGCTCAGTCTCCAGCAGTGGTTCTTGGGGCTGGGCTGCCTCGGGGTGCCCTGAGGACAGCCAGGGTGTATTGGATCCTTTGCAGCATTCAGCTTCCATGTCCCTTGCTGTGCACGTCTTACCCTCTTCTGTACAAGTGGTCACCAAACGACTGCCTGGTTGCGCCAAGTACGGGCCAAGGCAGGACTTGTAACTGGGACAATGTGACACACGGCAGCAGGGCTTGGAGACCTGCTGGCCACTGCAGCACCTACAGGGGCCTCAGAGGGTGTGTGGGCTCCATCCGGGTGTGTCTTTCCTCACCCAGGTAAAAGCAGGGCCTGCTTCTGTTGTAGGGTACACATGGTGGAGTGTCCTTTTTTGCCAGGGTTGTGACAGGACAGGGCAGCCTGTGTGTCCCTCCCAGTGTGGTGAATGTTTCTTTCTTACCAGAGATGAAGAGTTCTCAGTGAGCTCGGTCCTGGCCTCCGATGTCATTCATGCTACACGCCGAGACATTCCGTGTATATTCAGGGTATGAATTATTCTGTTTTTTCTTTTCTATTTGTCAGAGAACATTGCATTAATCATTAAAAAAAAAAAATCACCTGGTAAATACAGTGATTCTTCTGCACATTTCATAGCGCCCCAGTGCGGCTTAGTCCTCTGCCTTCCCGACTGGCTTGGGCCCTGCTGCACGTCCCGCCCTCCGCGCTCTGCTCCTTGTTGGGGAGCCTCCTCCCCTGCTGCACCCCCATCCTACCTCCGAAACTCCTGCCCACTTGGCCTGTACCTCGGTGGCTCTGGCCACAGCGTACTTCCTGCTAGAAGCAGCTTTGATGGATACCACGAGGAATGCGCTGGAGCGCACGGCTTCCTCGTTCCTCCTCTGCGCTGCCCGTCAGGGAACCTGCTGGCTGAGTTAGCCCCCACTGCAGTAATGTCGGATATTGCGGCATTAGGAAGTTTCTGGAAGATCGTGGATCAGGGAAAGAAACCCCCCACCCCCATGGGAATTTTTGTAAACACCGTAAAATTTGGGTGACTAAAAAACTAAGTCTGTGAATCATTTTTTACTAAATCACATCTCTATTCAGAAACAGTCTCTCGTGTACAGTACAGAAATTGCCTCACTGCTTAAGATGATGGTCGCAGCACCCAAGGCGACCGTTTCCTAATAAGCGCTCAGGGAGCGTGATTTGATGAGAGTATTTCTGTTTGAGGTCCTGTTTTCCCTGGACACATTCTGAGAATCTAGTTTTTAATTTCAATAAGATTGTTTAAGAAAGCAAGTTTTTATTATTTTATTTTATTTTTTTTTTTTTTGAGACAGAGTCTCACTCTTTGCCCGGAGTAGAGTGCCGTGGCGTCAGCCTAGCTCACAGCAACCTCAAACTCCTGGGCTCAGGAGATCCTTCTGCCTCAGCCTCCTGAGTAGCTGGGACTACAGGCACGTGCCACCATGCCCGGCTCATTTTTTCTATATATTTTTAGTTGGCCAATTAATTTCTTTCTATTTATAGTAAAGACAGGGTCTCACTCTTGCTCAGGCTGGTCTTGAACTCCTGACCTTGAGCGATCCTCCCGCCTCGGCCTCCCAGAATGCTAGGATTACAGGCGTACGCAGCCACCGCGCCCGGCCAGAAAGCAAGTTTTTAAAATGGGCAGTTGCATCTTAGTTTTGGAAAGAGCAGAATTAACTAAATTCCGACCAGGAGAGGATTTCACAGGCCTATTTTTAACTCTGCCCCCTTCCTGTTTGCTGCTAAGAGCCACCAGACGCAGAGCCCCGCGTGACCTTTGCTGGGCAGGGGACACGGAACCGAGGCGCACAACCCTGCCCTGGCCCGGGAACCCCAATCCGCCAGCGGCTCCTGCACTTCATCACCTCTAGTGCTAGCCGGCTACAAGCCAGGGCGCAGGCATCTGGTGTGGTTTGGTTGTCTTACGGCTCTTCTGTTTTTGTCTGTTTTGTTTTCTATCATGAAGGTGACAGCCTCTCTCTTAGGTGCACCTTCTAAGACCAGCTCACTGCTCATTCTGACAGAAAATGAGAATGAAAAGAGGAAGTGGGTTGGCATTCTAGAAGGACTCCAGTCCATCCTGCATAAAAACCAACTGAGGAATCAGGTCGTGCATGTTCCGCAGGAGGCCTACGACAGCACGCTGCCCCTCATCAAGGCCGTCGTGACGGCTGCCATTGTGGGTACGTCCCTGAAAAAACAGCGATTCAGAGGTGCTGTGATGCCCAGCGTGAATGTGCAGACAGGTTCAGACCACGGCTGTGTCGTGCGTTTGAATTCATAGGAAGTTTCTCTGCACACTTTAAGAAGCAGAACCCACCCTTGCACAGGCCCTTGCGTATTCCCAAATCCACAAATTCTCAATTCCTGCAGTCAGCCCTGCAGAACCCACATGTACAAAAAGTTATGTTTGGTTGAAAAAAATCCGTGTATAAGTGGGCCTCGTGGTGTGAACGTCTATTGTTGGAAGGTTGCCGGTGCTGATTTTGTGTACATTGTTCTTACCCCCACCCCTGCGCAGATGGAGACAGGATTGCGGTTGGCTTAGAAGAAGGGCTGTACGTCATAGAGGTCACCCGAGATGGTGAGTGAGCGGGGACGCGGTTTCCACCCGGGGTGTCTCAGGTCCAGCCTGGCTGCTGCCGGCAGGCACAGAGTCAGCAGCAGGAACTTCCGAGGGTTACCGTGAGATTCACTTGATGTGTGAATTGAGTCACCGTGTCCTAGAACACAACAGGAAAGGCAAACAGCTGAGAAAAATAACGTGCAGAAGACATGGTCAGCAGTCAGCAATGTCCGTGGCGCAAGTGCTGGTGCGTCAGCGTGCGGCCGTCACTGAATGTGTGGTGACGCGCGCAGGGTTCGCATTACAGCCGTTGAGTGGGAGGGGAGGGCCAGGAAAAGCCCCCAGGAGGAGAAACAGCCACGTGATTCCCGGACACCATGGCTTCACTTGAGATAGATTTAATTTAGTTCACGTTTGGACACTTCACTCTTCCCAGTGAGGAAGGTGGAAATATCCTTGCACTTGCCCACCCTACAGCCCCGAGTCTGGGGATACAGACGTCAGGAGACTAGGGCTGGCCCTGGGCCTGGGGCAGGGTCTCCGGGGCACATCCCCAGGGATAAGGTGATGTTGCGTGTGAGCGGTGGGCCCTTCCCAGCGAGCCTGGGCGTCTCCGAGCAGTCGGTGCTGTGGAGCAACAAGGGCGAGCGTGCGAGCAGGTGAGGCTGCAGCCGGATTGTTTAGTCCTTCACTGTCCACACCAAGGGCTCTGGCTCAGGCAGCCCAGGGTGGAGATCCTAAGCCAGTTAGAGTATGGGGTTAGTTCGGGCCGTGTGAGGGCTGGGTGCTTTCAGAGAGTTTGACTGAGGATGCCCAGTGAGGTCCGAGATGACTCTGTTCCCCACATGCAACCCGAGGGGTTTTGGTCCAAGGATGAGCTGGAACAAGGTCCAGGTCCACCCCACAGGCCACACTGTGCATGGAAATGACACACAGCCCAGGCGGAAGCATGTCCCAGCTAGAGCCCTGGGTGTGTGTGAGGGTGTGTGAGAGTCCCAGCAGACGCGGGCTGAGGCGCATTAGAGCAGCGACTCCTGGGGGTTCCAGAGTGAGAGCGCGTGTGCGGCCGGTGCAGCGGGTGTGTGTGTTAGAGCAGGCTCTCCAGGGAGCCGCCAGGCGCTGCCGTGAGGGCGAGAACGAGCTCAGGCTGACCGCAGCGGGAGGGAGCCGAGGAGGGTTCAGGGGCATTGGGGCGGGTCTCGAGCTGCGCGGGACACTGACGTGCCTGTCCTGCTGCAGTGATCGTCCGTGCTGCTGACTGCAAGAAGGTGTACCAGATTGAGCTCGCTCCCAAAGAAAAAATCATAGTCCTCCTCTGTGGCCGGGGCCACCACGTCCATCTCTGTCCGTGGTCATCCTTTGATGGAGCAGAAGGCAACTTTGATATCAAGCTTCCGGAAACAAAAGGCTGCCAGCTCATTGCAACGGCGACGCTGAAGAAGAGCTCTTCAACCTGCCTGTTTGTTGCCGTGAAGCGGCTGATCCTTTGCTACGAGATCCAGAGAACTAAACCTTTCCACAGAAAGTTCAATGAAATTGTGGCCCCTGGAAACGTCCAGTGGATGGCCGTGTTCAAGGACAAGCTCTGTGTTGGCTACCCTTCTGGGTTCTCTCTGTTGAGCATCCAGGGAGATGGGCAGTCTCTAAACCTGGTAAATCCCAATGACCCCTCGCTTACGTTCCTCTCACAACAGTCTTTTGATGCCCTTTGTGCTGTGGAGCTCAAAAGTGAGGAGTACCTGCTTTGCTTCAGCCACATGGGATTGTACGTGGACCCGCAAGGCCGGAGGTCACGAACGCAGGAGCTCATGTGGCCTGCGGCTCCTGTCGCCTGTAGTATGTATATGTTTTTCTGTTGCATATCCCTGTTGCTGCTTCCCACATCAACAGTCGGCATGTGTCCTATTTTGCTTTGGTTTGTCTTCCAGTCTCCTTAGTCAAGTAGGCACAGGAGCATCAGGAGAAGTGGGCTCCGTGGTTTTCCAGTAGACCCTGGGGTCCAGACCGGCAGTGGGTGGGCAGCAGGCGGCCGTAGGCTTCACCTTATGAGCAAGCTGCCCACTGCCCTGTGCCCCTCTCCCCAGCTCACGGGGCTCAGCCTTCCAGGGGTCCCTCAACAGCAGAGCCCAGCAGTGGGCACAGGCCGCTGGGCAGAAGGCTAGGTGAATGGACACAGAGACATGGCGGTTACTCTTTTTTTAAAAGGCCTTCCTCATGATAATCCGTAAACTTACACAATGATAAAAACAAGCTGAAGCTTTTTGATGGCCAGAAACAATTCCAACTCTGGTGTCTAAGCTTCAGTCCCTCTTGAGACAAGTGTTTTTTTTAGAGTGGCGGGAGCTGTTCTGGAAAACAGCTGGGTTATTAATTTGCTTAGTTTAAGTGACTTTCTGTGTGAGTGGTGGCCCTGACAGAAGTCGGAAGCCCTGACTCACTTGGGGCGTCATAGAGGCCCGAGAGCTTTGTGAGCTGGGCGCTTGAGTCTGGGCTTGATGGGTGGGTGCTTCCTGCCCAGCCTACTTTTAAGAAACCTTAAACGTTGAGCTCCTTCTGTGTGATATATTGGAGTAGCCGGCACCTTCGCATCAGCAGGTCAAGAGAGAGCAGAGACCCATGTCAGACCAGCAGGCACACGTTGGTTCTGAAATAACAGCAGATGGGGGTTACGAGGGTGGGAGGTGGGACGTCATCATTCTCCTTAATTACCTAAAGCTAAAACCTTTGGTCTGCCTTGTTGCTGGCCTTGCCAAGCTGGTGGCATAGCCGGGGCGTCGGGACCAGGTACCCAGGCTGTGAGGGAGCCACCAGCTTCAGCTTGCAGGGCCTCGCTGCAGTGGCCTGGCTCTGTTCCTGCACGGCCAAGGCCACTGGTGGGGCGGATGTACGGGCGGGCGGGGTCGGGCCTGAGGCCTGGGGTGCACAGGAAAGGGGCCAGTCCCGCTGCCTCCGCACCCCTCATCCTGGCCTCTCCCGCCACATCCATCCTCTTCGTGGGCAGCCAGCACGGGTCAAAACCACATAGGATTCCTGCTTGTTGGGTCTTGTCTTCTAGCACTTTTAAGTTTTTGTAAAGTTTAATATCAAAAAGGACCCAAGTCACTGTGATGTTTTTCTAATCTTGGCCACAGGTGAGCAGCATGGACGCCCAGTGTTCTTGCGTTCTCCACCTTGGTGGGTCTCCTTTTTTCTCTGCCCATGGGCTCAGTACAGACACCAGGTTGATTTTAGAGCTGGCAAGAAATAATTAAATAACCTTTATCATGGAGAACTGCTTGTTCTGAGCCCGTGGTTAGCACTTTATGCACGTGGCCTCACCTGCCCTCCTGGTCCCTTAGGGCAAGTGTCATCAGTCTCGTCTAGAAGAGGAGACTGAGAGTTATAGAGCTCATGTGACCTGCACAAGTCACACATCAACTCTGTCAGACTCCAAAGCCCACATTCTTTCCACTATAATACTATCTTCTCGGCTGAAGTTTTTCTTTAGACTGGACACCTCAGTTTATCACTTTATCCACAGATTAGATTACTTCCTGGTTCTTTGCAAATGAAGTTCCACATATTCCGAAAGTAAGGGGGGCTTCCCCCAGAAGTCCCCTCTGTGTGGAGAATGGTCCTCTGAACATTAATTGAGGGTCCACTTTTGCATAAGGCACTCAAAGAGGGTGTCTGAAATGCCACTTCTGAGGCAGTTTGGTGACCGGTTCCAGCATCTTTTGTTTACTTCCCAGTTTTGTTTTCTTTTTTGTATTCAAAAAAAAAAAAAAGGACTGATCATGTAGCCTGTTTGGAATTTGTGATAGAAACGTAGCAGAAGGTTTTAAAAAATGCATCTTCAGTTAGTAAAGTATGACATGAAACAGATTAACTTTGGCCCCTGGAGATTAGAAGAGCCAGGAACGACAGCTAAGCTGGAGCTCTCTTGGATTTTACCACCCTCCACCTTCAAGCTCTGCGTTTCCCCAAGGAGATGCCCGGGAACCACGCCAGGGTGAGGTTGTGTGTGTACAAGGACGTGTGTGACGGTAGTGAGCGTGCCATCCGTGGCAGAGTGCTGGGGGGAGGTGGGCGACACTGCTCCTTTCTGGCCGGCAGATAGCGCAGCTGTGTTCTTACTGCTGTTGTACATGCGGGGAAATTCCCCTTAAGCTCCACGTGCCAAATGGGCCAACAGTCCTTGGTTTCACACCTCAGGCACTAGAGTGACTTTCTGTCGTAACCCGACAGAGACCATTACTCATAGCAGAGGGACGAAGAAGGTGGCGCGAACCACAGGGCTCCCTGAGGGAAAACGACTCTCACTTGCATGCGTGTCCAGACCAGCCTGCAAATGATGCCTGCCACGTTCTTGAAGGACCCTGGCATGCAGAGAAGTCCAGTGGCCTTAGCATGGTGTGGGGACTGGCGGGATGGCTGCCCGGAGCTCAGCAGTGGTTTCTGGGTGGAGGTTTTAAATAGCTACCCAGAAACCCGCCTTCTTGGCATCTGTTATGGAAGGAATGAGCCTCAAAATGCTGAGCAGTTAGCCCTTACCTGCATTTCAAATGTGTTGAGCCTGAATGACTAACCTTTTGCAGTAATCATGTCTCGTATAAAAGAGCGAAATGGAAAGGCAGACTTTTAAGAGTTGCCTTCGCCATCTGTACTGTGGTATCTAAATTGTTACTTAGAGCAGTGAGGCAGGTGGACATTGAGTGTGTGTGTGAGACTCTGAAATGAAGATGATCTCCAGAGTGGAACCTGAAGCGTGTGATGGCGTGGTCCGGGTGAGGGTGACCCGGGTGAGGGCCGTGCTGCCTCCTCTGCACTCTTTCAGTCCCCAGGTGTGGCCTTCAGGACTGGCAGCAGGTGAGTTCCGGGCGCCCGCCTGACTGCTCACCTGTTCTGCTCCGTCTGCACTAGGTTGCAGCCCCTCCCACGTCACAGTGTACAGCGAGTACGGCGTCGACGTCTTCGACGTGCGCACCACGGAGTGGGTGCAGACCATCGGCCTGCGGAGGGTAAGGCGCCTCCGCACCCTCCTCGCTGCGGGCAGGGTCCTCCCAGTCCGCCCCAGGGCATGCGCTTACCTCCTTCCTCTGGTTCCGATGCAGATCAGGCCGCTGAACTCGGAAGGCACGCTCAACCTCCTCAACAGCGAGCCTCCGCGCCTCATCTACTTCAAGAGCAAGTTCTCGGGTAGGCCCTTCTCAGCAGGTGGGAGCGGAGGGAGGACAGCCTTTCCGACGGCCTGCGCTGTCTGTCGTGGCACAGGTGGCCTTTGTCTTGCATGAAGGACTTGCACTGCAGCCGCAGTCACTGTGCACTGTCCCTCATTGCGCAGGAGCCGTCCTCAACGTGCCAGACACTTCTGACAACAGCAAGAAGCAGATGCTTCGAACCAGAAGCAAAAGGCGATTTGTCTTCAAGGTTCCGGAGGAAGAGAGATTGCAGCAGCGACGGTAGGAGCCGGAGCCCACAGGGCCAGCTCCGCCTGGCGCTAGCAGGGGATGGATTAGAGCCAAGAGGATTTTCACATATTCATGAATCTCAAACATTTTTCCCCAGAGAAATGCTTAGAGACCCAGAATTGAGATCCAAGATGATATCCAACCCCACCAACTTCAACCACGTGGCTCACATGGGCCCGGGCGATGGGATGCAGGTGCTCATGGACCTGCCTCTGGTGCGTTCCGGGCCAGGGCGTGGGGGAGGCAGGCGGGGGCTCCATCCCCTCCTCTCTGCAGGCCCCGAGTCTGCGCAGACCTCCCCACAGCGGGGCCCACTGAGGCCATCCGGTCCTCCTCGGCACTCGGCTCTGACCTGGAGCATCTGTCACGTAGTCCCATTCAGCCGAAACTCCCTCCACGAGCATTTCTTCCTCAGGAGGCCTTGTGGGCTTTGGCCCCTGTGCCCTTCCTGGGCACTGTGACGCTATAGGCCTCTGTTAGTGTCTGTCACCATCTCAGCCTGTTAGTGTTTCATAAGGGAATTAGCTACTGGATGATGATATCTAAATAACACCTTAGTATGAGCAAGTAACATACTTTTTCTTTTTTAGTTAAGAAAGTGTATTTTCTATAGGATCTGACTTGGCCCAGAGTTGCCAATTCTTAGTTCCAAACTGGCCCAAGGCCCTTGTCCAGAGAGCCCTCTTGTTCCCAGTTTGCTCCTTGAGAGCTGGGGCCATGACTCTGCCGGGCCCCGCCCGGCCCTGAGCGCTCACCCGCTGCTCTCTGTGCAGAGCGCTGCAGCTCCTGCCCAGGAGGAAAGACCCGGCCCGGCTCCCCCCGGCCTGTCCCGGCAGGCTCCGTCCAGGAACAAGCCCTACATCTCGTGGCCCTCGTCAGGTACCGAGGAGGCGTAGCTCCTATGGGGGGGGGCTGGTTGGTGGAACCCCAGGCTTTCAATTCTGTTCTGGAATTTTTCCCCTGAGATAAAAGCTGTTCTGGTTCTGTAGGTGGATCGGAGCCTGGGGTGACCGTGCCTCTGAGAAGTATGTCTGATCCTGACCAGGACTTTGACAAAGAGGTGAGACTTGCCCAAGTGCAGCAAAGTGGCCCAAGCACCTGCAGGGTCCGTGTGCGGAGAAAGGTGCCTGGTCTCCCGGAGCAGCCCCAGGGACAGCGGGGAGTGGTTGGCTGAGCCTGTGCTGCCAGAGGAGAAGCAGCCTGGTGCTGGCCCTGCTCACACCCTCAGGCCTGTGCGGAGGGGGCGAGGCTGGAGCGGAGGAGGGTGGAGACCCTTCTCCAGCCCAGCCTGAGCCACAGCCTCTGCCAGACCCAGGAGAGGCAGCTCAAGCCAGTGCTGAGCCACCTCTTGGGCCGGGCTCCCTCGAGCTGCTGAGAGCACCGTCTCCTTCAGGGGTCCTGACTGAGGCAGAGACTGTCACACCGCCCCACCAGGAACGAAAGCTTTCCACCCACCCAGCTCCCCCGTAGCCATCTCCTCCTGGTCTTCCCTGTGGAGTTGAATAGACTTAAATGTGACAGGGGTGGTTGCTTTGGTCTGGGAGGGCCTTCCACGATCGCCTCTGCTCTCCCCATCCTTTTGGGACAGCCACTTGGCCTCAGGGTGTGGGGGCCAATTCAGAGACCAGACCTTGCTCCTGTTGGCAGCATCCTCACGTGTTGTGAGGCCTCGTGCTCTGTGCCTTAGTTTCCCCTGTGTGCAGGGGGACGGGAGTGCAGACAGACAAGGTGGGCAATGGCCAGCGCTGAGGCCGAGGAAGCAGCTCCCTCGTGTCCCGCCCTCGGTGCTTTCTGCAGGGGGGAGGCGGGCGGAGGGGCTTTGCCCTGGCTTTCACTGCTGAACCGACAGCAGCTCCACCCCACGTGGCCTGGTCCCTGCTGTGGTCGGCATTTCTTCCTCTGTGACATCCACCTTCTCACCACCGTCTGCCTCTCCCTGGGTGCTTTATAGGGGCTCTTTACGAACTGTGGTTAATATCAGTCCCAAATATTGTTCCCAGTATCATTAATCTTTTAATTTTAAGGTAACAAATATTCTCTGAGTCTCTTCCAAAGCTTTTAAGGATTTTCTCTTCTGTGTGTCACTCCGTCTTGGAAGTGTGAAAGGTCAGGGTGGATGGTGAGCGCCCGTTCGCTGCCTCTCGGGCACTGGCCAGGGCTCCGGGACTCTGCTGGCCCAGGGCCCATGTAGCACAGGCCCTGTGCTCCTGCCCGGGTCTCCACGGAGACTCGTGTCACCTGGCTCAGGAGGTGTTTTTCTCTCCTAGCTTGGAAGAGTTTCCAATAAGGATGGGTGATGGATACTGATCAAGATGCTTTTGTAGCATTTTCCAAAGAGATCTTCATGGTTTTTTTCCTACCACCTGTTGATATCATGAGTCATTGTAGTAGATTTCCTTGCATCCTTAGAATAAATCCGCCTTGGTCATGAAGTGTTATTTTTATTTTTTTTAAGAGATAAGGTCTCGCTCTGTCTCCCAGGCTAGAGTGCAGTGGCACAATCATAGTCACTTCAGCCTCCAACTCCTGGGCTCAAGCGATCCTCCTGCCTCAGCCTCCAAAAGTGCTGAGACTACAGGCATGAGCCACCGTGCCCATCTGTGAAGTGCTACTCTTTTGGTACACTGGTAGATTGGTAGATTCTGTTTGTTAGCATGTTGCTTACAGGTTTTATGTCTGTGCTTATCAGTAAAATTGACCTGTGTGTTTCTTTTTCTTTGTTGTCTTTGGCCAGCTTTGTTTTCAGGGCTATGCCAGCTCAAGCTCTGAGTTAAGAAGTTTGTGTCTCTGAGTTGCCATAACACAGGAATTTTCTCTCCTTGAAGGTTTCATAGGCTTCCCTTTAAAACGACCTGCAATTGGGGCCGGCTACAGTGGCTCATGCCTGTAATCCTAGCACTCTGGGAAGCTGAGGCAGGAGGATCGCTTGAAGTCAGGAGTTTGAGATCAGCCTGAGCAAGAGTGAGACACCATCTCTAAAAACAGAAAAAATTAGCCGGGTGTGGTGGCGCATGCCTATAGTCCCAGCTACTCGGGAGGCCGAGGTAGGAGGATCACTTGAGCCCAGGAGTTTGAGGTTGCTGTGAGCTAGGCTGACGCCACTGCACTCTAGCCGGGCAACAGAGTGAGACTCTGTCTCAAAAAAAAAAAAAACCTGCCTGCAATTGGTCACTTTTAGAGGTTGGTCCCTGCCCCCTTATTTTGCTTTTTTTTTCCCTCAACTATTTTGAAAAATTTCAAGCCTCCACAAAAGTTGCAAGAATAATAGTGTGAATAACCCATATGTGACTTAACTCACTCATTTTGCCCTGTTTAATTTTTCTGGAAGGACCAATTGAAAGTGAATTGCAACACCAGGGCACCTGGTGGTACCTCTGAGAGAGGGCCTCTTCTCCCACACCCAGGAGAGTCATGCTGGGCCTGCACCGCCCTCCCAGGGACTGTTCGTATGTCCCCCAGCTGGCCAAGGGAATAAGTAAATGCATGTCAGCAGTTTTTTCAGTTGTCCCAATAATGTCCTTTATAGCACATCTTTTTCTGGCACGAGCCCCAGTCCATGGTCACATCTCGCATGTGGTTGCCCTTCACTCTGGCGCAGGCGCTCGGCCTGGCTGTCACCCACCTCTCTATGTCACAGGAGGCCCTCAGTCTGCTTTGTCCGAGGTTCAGACCCAGGCTGCGGCACCACTCAGAGGACTTGGTGGCCCTCGGGGTGCTGCATCCTGAGGCACACAGCGCCTGTCTCCTCTGCTCTGACCTTGTTCCTCCTTTAAACTTCAGTGAAATTCATAAAACATAAAATAGCCATTTTAAAGGGAACAACTCAGTGGCCTTTGGTACATTCAGTGTTGTACAGTCGTCACCACTTCTGTCGCATCAGGAACGTTCCCATCATGCCACGGTAAACACCCACCCTTGCAGCACTTCCCCATCCCTCCCCTCAGCCCTTGGGACCGCCCGTGTTCTGTCCGTGGATTCCTTTCTGGACATGTCACAGAAATGCAGTGAGGTGCCTTTTGTATACAAATGGGTATTTGGCCTTTTTTGTCTGGCTTCTTCCACTTGCATGTTTTTGAGGTTCACCCTTGTAGCATTTGTCAGTGCTTCACTTTTGTTGGTAAATGTTATCCCATTGTTTGCAGAGACCACAGTTTGTGTTCCCGTCACCCAGACAAACACCGGGCTACTTCCATCTTTCGCTGTTGTGAATAGTGCTGCCATGAACATACGTGTATATGCGTTTAAGTACTTGTTTTCACTACTTTTGAATGTACACCTACGAATGGAATTGCTGGGTTTGTATAGTAATTCTGTGTTTAACTTTTGGAGGTACTGCCAAATTGTTTTCTACAGGGCTGTACCAGTTTACATTCCCACTGACAGTGTGTGAAGGTTCTAATTTTTCCACATCCTCACCAATACGTGTTATTTTCTTTTTTCTTCTTATTCTTTTTCCTAATAGTCATACTAGTGGGTATGAAGTGGTCCTGATTGTGGTTTTGATTTGCATTTCCCTAATGACTAATCATGTTGAACACCTTTTCATGTGCTTGTTGGCCATTGCTGTAGCTGCTTTGGAGAAATGCCTACTCAAGGCCTTTACCTAATTTTAATTGGCTTGTCTTTTTGTGGTTGAGTTGTAAGAGTTTCTTATTCATTCTGAATACTAGGCCCTTATCAGATACATGATTTGCAAATATTTTCTCCCATTCTGTAGAATGTCATTTCACATTCTTGATAATGTCCTTTGATGTATAAAAATTTCTAAGTTTGTCTATTTTTTGTTGTTGCTCATGCTTTTGGTGTCGTGTCTAAGAATCCATTGCCAAATCCAAGGTGATGAAGATTTACTCCTGTTTTTATCTACGTTTATGGTTTGGGCTTTTATATTTAGGTCATTGACCCATTTTGAGATAATTTTTCTATATGGTGTGAGGTAAGAGTCCAACTTCATTCTTCTGCATGCTGATACCCAGCACCATTTGCTAAAGAGTCTGTTCTTTCCCCATTGGCACCCTTGTTGAATCAGTTGGCCACAGGTGTATGGATTTATTTCTGGACTTCCATTCTATTCCATTGGTCTGTACGTCTCTCCTTGTGCCAGATCCGCACTGTTAAGTAGTCCATTTCAAAGTAGTATGTTTGGGGAGTGTGGGTTCTTCAACTTTTTCCTTTTTAATATTGTTTTGACTATTCACGGCCTCTTGCAATTCCATATGAATTTGAGGATTGACTTTTCCATTTCTGCCCAAAAAGCCATTGGAATTTCAATAGAGATTGCATTGAATCTGTAGATCTCTTTGGGAAGTAATGCCATCTTAACATTATTAAGTCTTCCACTCCATGAATATTTGATGTGTTTCCATTTATTTAGGCCTTATTAAATTTTTTTCAACAGTGTTTTGCAGTTTATACTATACAAATTTTTCACTTCCTTGGTTAAATTTATTTCTAGCTATTTCATTCTTTTGGATACTGTTGTAAATGGAATTATTTTTCTGTTTCTTTTTCAGATTATTCGTTGCTGGTGTATAGAAACACAACTGGTTTTTGTGTATTGATCTTTTTT
>VBSM01001979.1:1107601-1204212 GCA_008086735.1 Cheirogaleus medius
GTAGCACCCCCCACCCTGAAAGGGGCGTCCCTGAGTGGGAACAGTAGGTGGGTCCAGCGGTCAGAGGGTGGCCCAGAGAGGAGCTCACACGAGCCAGGTGTCAGGCACCGCCCCTGGCCCTGAGCAGCCATGGGGTACTGGGACCACTGAGGAGAAAGACTGAGGCAAGGAGTGGCGGGTCCACACTGCAGGTGCCGTGTGCAAGGGCCACAGAAGGCGCCTGACCACAGGCACAGGTGCCCTGGCCACGGGAGCACACATGTGGGCACAAGCTTGCAAATTGGTCAGGACTTCAGCAGGAAGTGGGAGAAGCAAAAGCCCCACAGAGTTTCCTTGAGAAACTAGGAAATCTCGTGGCAGAGCTGCTTCAGGTAAGGCTAGATCCAGGGGCTTGGAGTTTACTCTTAGGGCTCGGTCTCTGTGTCTGTCTGTCTCTGTTTGGGCCCGGCTACCCTCCTGTGTTGGCTCCCCTGTGCACCCAGTGTTCTCTCTGTGGAGGGAGGTGGCCCGGGACGGCTGGATTCACCACCTCCCTGACCAGGCCGTTGCAGTAGGGTCTCTGGGAGGTCTCTGACTGGTTCCTGTTTCCAACCACTGAGGCAGGGATTGCCGTGCTCTGCCAGCGCTCAGCTCTGCCCGGAGGTACGGGGACACCAGGGGCGGCAGCCCTGCCGGTCCACATAGGTGGGGGTGGGGAGAGAGGCAGGTGGACCTGGGAAATCGGCAGGAAAAGGAAAGACCCAGAAAGGCCCTGAGGCAGGAGGCTGGGGGATGGGGGAGGGAAGGCCAGGGCAGCGAGTTGGGGGCATGTTGTTGCTGGAGGTGGGTCGGAGACAACTGAGAGGGGAGCCCTGGAGGGTGTGAACTGGGGGGTCTCCACTGGCTTGGACGGGGCGGTGCAGGCAGGGCACCCCTGCTGGTGTCTGGCCATGGTCGGACCAGGCCCAGCCCTGTTCTGGATTAAATGCTGTGTGAGGCAGCACAATTCACTTAGCCTCTCTGTTTCATTCCTTTCCCTGCAAAGTGGGGGAACCAGTGCCCTGTCGGCCCTGGCCTGGGGGGAGGGGTGGGAGCGCCAGGAGCCGGGGGCGCGGTCTGGGGCGCGGTCGGCCTCCACCACAGGTGGTGGGGAGAGAACGCCCGGGGCTGTCCCCGCCCAAGACACTCCTGCTTGCAAGAAACTCTTGCAAGGTCCAGGCCAGGGGCCAGCCACTGTCCTACCTCTGCCTCCACCCCCTCCTTCCGGATGGGAGGGTTAATTTGTCACTTTCCCTGTCCTTTGCGCTGAGGGGGTTTAGGGGCGTTCTCAGGAGCTACCGCTGGGCGGGGCACTGGCTGGGCACTAGCCAACACTCGCTGCTGCTCCCGGGCAGGGTCCCAGCAAGGCTGGCTGGGCCAGGGCGTGTCAATGGATGTGACCCGAGGGCACTTATGAGGGCAGTTTGAGGACCAGGGCTGGACGAGAGCAGTTTCCCTGGCCTGTGGGGACATCCCAGCAAGCAGGCTGTCCGTGCTGGGGCCGGGGCCACACGCACTGCCACAGTAAGTCCTCACTGCCCCACGGCAGCTGTCAACTCAGTGACAGTGCCCCAAGCTCCATGGGAGAAAAGCGGAGGAGGTGGAAGCTTCTAGAGCCCAGGCCATGGCCCCCGTGTGGTCTCCCACCTCCCACATGCTATAGCTGGCTGTAGTTCTCGGAGCCGACCTGGGCCACCCTGTCTGGGTGTTTCCCTCTGGGCGTGTGGCCTCAGACCCTGGGGCGGGTGCCAGCACTGTCCCCTTTGACAGAAGAGGAGGCGGGTGTGCCCCGTGTGCAGTGCCCCGCTCCTAGCACCCGCCTGCTGCAGGGGCCGGCTTGTCCCTGAGGCCCGAGCCCCAGCCTCCATGCTGACCCTGGGTGGGGGCCACTGGGAGCGGGAATACGTGAAGCCACTGCTGGAGTGAAGGGCGTGGGCTTAGGGCAGTTCGACAGCTGTCTTCTCCCTCAACCTTTACGTTCTAATCAAGGATTAAGAGCCCCACGCAGCACTGAGGCCCTGGAAGGACACAGGCCCCAGCCTCATAGCGACTTGCCATCGCAGGGTCACGGCGCGGGCAGCGCTGACACTTCTCCCACACACCCCATTGGTTCTCCTGGTCTTTTTATTTAATGAGAAATAGTCGGTTTGGGATCAGATTATGCAACTGGGAACACCCTGGACTTCCCAATCTGGAATCCAGCCTAGGCTTTCGCCACCTGTGACTCCTGCAGTGTCTCACAAAGCACCCGAGCAGGTCCGAGTGTCGCTGGAAGCCGAGGTCTCCGAAGGCCAACAGAGCAGGGGTGGCTGGGGGTGCATGGCCCGACCCAGGCTGCCAGGCCTTCCTCTCCGGCGTCACTTGCACTACTTAAACAGACCCTTCAGAACGCCAGCCTGTCTCCCTAAGTAGTTTTGAGTTTTAGTCCAGGCTCTTCCCCGGTGTGGGTCCTCAGCTGGGGTCTGGACACGTGGGGACTGCTTCGGCTTCCGAGCACAGAGACCACAGCACCTCGTAGCGCTGCCCAGAGCCGGGCGAGGGACGCACTGCGCCCGCTGCCGCCTCATCATTTCCTTCATCGTGCAGAGCGGTGGCCCTGCCCTGGTCCCCCTGAGCTGAGCGGCAGGCAGAGGTCACCAGGCAGCCTGGCTCCCTCCCAGGCCTGGACCACGACCCTCTGTTCCCAACGCCCGGTTATGAGCAGGGCAGAGGCGGGTGATGGCGTCGCCTGCACCTGTGGGCTGGGCTCAGCCCCTCCTCCCCCTCGAGTGCTGGACATCAGGTTGGGGGCAGGAAGCCCGAGTCCCTGGGGGGAGCAACTCAGAACCCCCCAATTTCTCATCCGCCTGCTGCTTGCTGCTGGATGACACGGCCTGTACAGAAGCCCGGAGCTGACGCTGGCTCCATGGTGTCCCTGTGGCGCCCTGAGCAGCAGGTCCGAGCCCAGCAGGTCTTCGGGGTTCCTGCCCATTTCCTTTCCTGCAGGACCCAGAGAAAGAAATCCCGAAAGGGAGAAAGAAAAGAACCGAGTGTCTGAAGTCCTGGCTGGCCAGACCCCCGTGTCTGTGGCACACTGCCGGATCTCCCTGTGTTCTGGTGTGGTCGAGGCCACCGGGGGACCCCTGCCTTGATGCCTTGGAAGGTGGATGGAGCTCAGGCCTCCACCACAGGGTGTGAGGACGTGGGACCCCCAGACGGAGGGACAAGGTGGTATTCCTGGGGCAGCTCCTGGGAGCCAAGGCGGCCACAGGCTCCCGTCGTATGTGCAGGGTGGGGACTGCCTGCGCCCTGGGAGGACTCTCTGGTGGCCCATCATGGGTGCTGCCAGCCTGGGCACGGTGGGAGCAGGGTGGACCTGCAGAGAGGGCCAGGCTGATGGGCCAGTGCAGGCCCCCAGGCGAGGCCCTGGGACCCTGAGGGAGGACCTCTGTCCCTGGGCCCACACTGTCCTGCTGCCTGGTAGGCCACACTGGAGGCCAATGGCATCTCCTGTGGACCTGGCCCCTGAGCTGTGCCTTTGGAGGGCAGGGAGGGGCCGAGCAGGGCACTGCAGTGGCTACAGGAGACACAGCAGGTGGGGGGCAGGACACTGGGGGAGGGCCGAGTGGTTCCCCCCACCTGATAATCTGGGGGCCTTCCAGAGAGATGCAGGGCTTCCTGACACCAGGCCTAACCCAGACGACCACTTGGAGAAATGAAGACGGGCCGCAGGGGCAGTGTCGGCCCAGGACCCGCAAACACCCAGTCAGGGGCAGCCGCTTGGACGATGCCGCCCAGAGAGCCCACAGCCACGCGCTCGTCAGCACTGGCGTTAGCTCAGCGACAGCCCCCTCGTTTCAGAGTCGGGCACTGTCCTCCCATGCTAGAGGAGGAACTTGAGCCTCCACCACAAAGTGGTAGAGCGGAGACTGGTCCCAGGTCTGTGGGCCGGCATCAGGGCAGGAGGGCCAGAGGTCCTGTTCTGGACCAAGCCACAGACTTGAGAGCCTAGCCCTCAGGACTCCCTCGAGGTCAGAGCCATCGCCTGAAGGAAGATGACAGGCTACAGGCAGCACCACATGTAGCTTACAGGTCCCTTGCTCAAAACTGCTGAGGATTTCCAGATGGCAGCAGCGGGACAGCCACACAGGCCTCGGCCCAGGCCACGTCCCAGCGGGAAGGAAGGCCCCTCACCTGGAGCCCAGCCTGTGAGAGACGCTGTGGTAAGAAGCCAAGACTCGGTAGTCAGATTTATTTTCCTCTAATAAGACAGTTTAGCATTTCAAAGTTTCGCATTCTACAGTCTTACAAACTTTAGTTATTAGCATCAGAAACACAAAAACATTGCAAGACCTCAAAACACAAATAAATACCAAATAAAACCACACATAATATACAGTAAACAAAAATATAAAACATAATAATGCTATCAGAAAATAAGACATGTTGCTAACTCATGAACAACATGATTATTGCTGAGCAATAACTTATACTTTTTGTTTTTTCTTAGAAGAGCAGAAAAACACAGGACGTGAATCACTGGTCACAATCACTTGGACTGTCAAGATGGGTCCTCACAGCGAGCGGTTACTACAGACGGCAATTTCTAAAACAGGCAGATTAAAAATACAGAGTCAAATGAGAGACAGGCCTTCTTTGGTCTTTGTTTTGGGTAATAGAACTGAACACAAGAAGTGTGCCGTCAGAGAAAAGAATGCAAGTCTAAAAACGTTACATAATTGTCTACATTGATTTACACTCTTCCTTTATCACAGATGTCGTTCTGTAGATATTTCTTATAGAAATCCTTGGAAATAATGCCAGCTTTTGTGTTTTCCAATTAAGTCATTTAGTTTGCTGTTGAAGGTTATCTTACTTGTTTGAGGGGCTAAGTTATAAAAACCAACCACCACTAATTACAGGAGTGGGACAGCGATCCTGGACTTTTAACCTCGTTTTCACGGCGAGAGTTCACAAGACAGACTCGGACACAGCACAGCAGGAGAAATGAAACACAAGCTCTGCTCGGCCTTGAGGGCCTCCTCAGCCACGCACACCTGGCCCCAAGGTGGGCCACAGCGCGGCATGCCTGCCCCGCGATGGTGTCCAGGACACCTGAGACAGGTGGAAAAAGCCCCCAGAAGGTTTCCAGGCCTCACCTCACACCCCCACCAGCCCAGCTCCCTAATGTCACAGTGCTTGGGACAGTGAGCACCAGCCAGGATGAAACAGTGATGAGGCCCAGGCCACCTGCCAACAGTGACCCCATCTGACACAGACCCTAATGGGCACACTCTACTTTGGAGAAAACAGAGCTACTGAGATTTGCAAACGGAAGACAGAACCATGATCTGGGGCTGAGAAGTAGATTTGGGTGACAGACCCTCATTCATCTCACAAACACCAAAGTGAAGGCGCTCTCAGGACTCTCCCTGGCTTTCCTTCTGCAGTCTAACAAGATCTGGACTAAAAGTAAAAAAATAGTATTTCACAGCTCTGCCCGAGCCCTTTTCAATGCACTAATTACCCCAAGCAGAGGGAGGCATCCGGGAGGGCTGGGGAAGTGGCAAGAGGCCCCCCAGGGAGTCTTACGCTGCCCCCTGCTGGGCTGGAGTGTCTGTGGCGGGTGCCACACGTCCACGTGCAGAGAGGAAGACGTCGCGCTCTCCCTGGTCTCCCTTTGGGCCCCTCAGGACTCTGCTGTTGTCTGAAGATCCATCCAGATGCCCTTGCCTTTGCCAGACATTGTCCACTGGCTGTACGTGCCAGGCCCACCACGGGTGACCACCACAGGACGCTGTCCAGTGAAGGGGGCACTGTTGCTGATGACATCGGGATAGCAGGCGTCCACTGGGACACACGGCCCCTAACCCTGGAGCAGACTGGGGTAGTCTGGGGAGGCGGCTGGCTGTCCCCGTGGGACTGCTCCTGACACCTTATGTCCTTGCTGAGGTGGGCCTCCTGTGGCCACAGGTCTGCAGGGCCCTGGTGGAGGTAGGTGGGTGCCCAGGAAGCAGGAGCCACCACACTTCACACCGTGACTCCCTGGTGTCACAGGCCAAGGAGGACACGAAGAGGGGCAGGGAAGGAGCAGAGCTTCCCAGTTCAACCAGCCGTTTTGGCATCAAAGGGACGTGGTGCCATCCCTCGGCAGAGGCTGCTCTGGGAAGGAGTCATGGACTGGCGTCAAGACACGGGCCACTGAGCACTCTCCTCTGCCCACCTGCACGTGAACACACCAGCACGTCACGGCCGTAACCTAGGGCCCCAGCGAGACCTGGTCTCAGGGGAAAAGCACCACCTCCTTGCTTGGCAAGTCTCAGAACAGCTCAAACAAATCCTGTCTTGCTGCTTCTGCGCTACCTACGAACGTAGGGAGCCGAAAGCCAAGCTTATAAAGTCCCACTTAGGCCGACCCCAGTCCAGCCAGGAGCCAGAGCCAAGAGGCCTGGCCAGGGTACCACGAAGCCCCACGTCTCCCCCCTGGCCCCCTCAACCTTGCTGTAAAGGCCCCCACTCACAGCTGAGCACAGCCCAGCCCCACACCCGACTTCCGGCTACTCAGGCTCCACCGGCACAAGCCCTACAACCTGAGGGTCAGGCTTCTGAGCCCCGTCACGGGTCCACTGCAGCCTGTGTTTGGCTTGGCGAGGCCGCAGGAAGAGCTGTGCCCGTCACGTGTGCCTGGCCCAGACCACTGCAGCCACCAGCGACCACCTCCACCCCAGCATCCCCAAGCACACCCAGCAGCAGGGAGAGGCGGAGCCACAGGGTTCAAGAGAAACTGCTCAAGGGAAGTAGAAACAGGAAGTTGTTGTCATTTTCGCTAGGAAGGTGACAGGGTGACAGATTGGCTTAATTCATGCACAAAGGACTCCATGTTGGTTTCTTTAAAGTGTTGAACAGTTCTGTCCTGCTGGGAATTCTGTTAGTTTTGGTCAAGGGAAGCGTACACCAAGACCCGCGGAGCACATGCCCACCCCGCGCTCTGGCTGCCAGGACCCTGCAAAGTGGGGCGGGCCGATCCCCGGCCTGCGGGCAGCTGGGCCTCAGCATCAAGGAGACCACAGCCCGGCGCCCCAGGCGGCAGCACCAGGGGAGGGCACTGAGGAGTCTTAGGATGGAGCGACACAGGCACGCCCACAGCCAGGACAGCTTGAAACACCGTCCAAGCCACCTTCCCACATGTCCCGAGTACTGAGAGATGTACCCAGAACAGAGACCAGAAGGTACCTGCCCCCACGATACAATCAAACCACATCAAGATGAAGCTCATGACACAGGCCAAGCCTCACCCTGGAGGACAGTGCCGGTTACTCAAGTTACATCCCATGGGCCCCTCAGGTGGGAGGTCGGGGAGCCTGCTGCACCCCATCAAGAACATCTGTCTAGGAAGGGCTACTAGGAATGTCCCACCAACAAGCGATGGATGCTTCCCAAAGTGCTTCTGGGTGGCTCACACCCAGACCAGGACTTAAATCCAGAGAGGGGGAAACTTTTTTTTA
The DNA here is from genome assembly GCA_008086735.1 of Cheirogaleus medius. NCBI lineage: Eukaryota > Metazoa > Chordata > Mammalia > Primates > Cheirogaleidae > Cheirogaleus > Cheirogaleus medius. The sequence continues at coordinate 1,115,104 of VBSM01001979.1, forward strand.
CCAGACACAACATGTTGCTTACCCTAAAATTTGTTTGAATATTGTACACACTTTTAGTGACGGGAAAGGAAGTCACAGGTGTGTCCCTGTTGTTAATCCCTAGCCTCAGGAAAGCCACCTGAGGCCAGGTAGGGACTGCCAGGAGGTCCTCCCTCCTTCAGGCCTCCAGAGTAGAACCCAAGGGACAGGCCTGGAGGAGGTTGGTGACACCTTCGAGGGAAGAGTGTTTTCTGAGCTTTCTGCAGGAAGTCCTTCCTTTATGAGCAGGGACACATGACTCCTTTATGGGGACAGAACCAATGACACCAATTTGCCCCCAAAGCAATCCCAGGAGAGTGGAGAAAGGAAAGGCAGATGAAGGACGACCAAGCGTTTTAACCACGAAAGGGCATGGCAGGCGCGTGGGACCAGTGAGGTCCCTCGTGGAAGCACAGGGATGGGTGTGTGACAGGAGGGCACTTCCAGCAGGCACTGGGGCGAAGGCACACCCAGGACAGATGGCAGCACCAGAGACAAGGTGGGCCACCAGGCACCAGCCAAGCTGTCCCCGCACGGCCATGGGGAGAGCCCAGAGGCAGGCAGTCTGAAGTGCGCGGCCCGGCTGGCCAATCATGGGCGCGGCTGTTGGACAAGTGGCACAGGTGTGGTTCGCACGCATTGGTTTTGCCTAAGAAGCACCCGTCACGTGTAGCACCCATCAGTGGTAAGAGCACCATGAAGCGTGGTGCATAGCAAAAGGGGTACAGGGCAGGGCTCCAGGCTTCTCATCACAGTTGGACCTTTGAGAGACAGTAAACAGTGAGTTGAGAGAATGCCGTCCGGGCAGGCACAGGCTGGGACAGCAGGCCCTGTGGCCACCCCTCCTGCCAGGGTGGTGGTTTAGGAATGCCCGTCAATCAGCTGGGGCAGGCTCCCAGAGCAGCGGTCTCGAGAATGCTCAGAGGGTTCTGCTTCGAGCTGTGTGGGCCCCACGGCCCAGGTGGGGGCACGGAGAGGCTCGGCTTCTGCCCCACACCTGCCTCCCTCAGGGTGGGACCAAGCCGTACTTGGACCAGGCTGCTCACTTTTGGGGCCTAGAGATTTGGAATCTGCAGTAATTAAGTAGTGGAGGCTCCAGAAGCCAACGGTGGAGCCTGGCTTCCCTCAGCAGGTACGGAGTTGTCTGAGGGCCTTGTAGAGACAAGGATCTAGTGGTGGAGAGAAAAGTCTGGTTAAACTAGCACTTTCTAGAATTATGCTGAATGCAAACCCAGGGTCAAGAAGCAGCATGTCACATCTAAGGCACATGTACCGTATGCCACCATCTCTATGCAAAGATGTTGCTTTCGGAGATCATTAACAAAACGCAGCAAGATGACAGAATGAAGAGACACACCTGCCAGGCCCTCAGCGCAGACCCCTCCCCACCCCCGCACACTGGACACAGAGACCAAGGCCGGTGCTGTCAGCCACAGAGGGCTCGTCTGAACACATGGGGCAGAATTTTAAAAACTACAGGATTTTGTCAGAACTCCAAAGTTCAACTAATGCCCTATTTTAGGGTGAAAACAATTATAAATCTGAAAATGATGCACAGCATCCATGAGCAATGTTCCTTTCATAATAATTTTGAAGTAGTGTCATTAACTACGACAGATATTGAAGGTTTACATTTCTAACGAGAAATAACAACAGATTGAATATTCTCTTTCCTATCACAAGTGATAACCAGTGTTTGATATTTTACATTTTCTTCCAAGAAATATCAGTCTATCAACGTTTTAAAATAAAATGTTTGCAGTAACAATTATTTGTAGAACTTTAAATTAAAAAATGATTCTGAATTTAGAGACTTTCAAAAAAAGACCTAGGTGTACTTCAGGGTCTTCTGACAAACAAATTATTAAAACAGAGACCAGATGAGGCCTTAAAAATAGACAATATACTATATTTGAAACAAGGTTGCACTCTTGAATTTTAGAATGAATATATCAGAATTGCGTTATTATTTCATAAATTCTCCTTTTACTTAACATGCTGACATGTCCAGCTATCCCCACATGTGTGTGTGTTTTCTTTTTTTGGTGTTCAAGTTTAAGGAAGAAAAATCATGTTTCTTTTGTTTAGCATATATGTTTTCCACCTTAATTAACTAGATCTTTAAAAATGAAAATGAAAACCTTCGCTGACAGCAATATTTATCTCGTTGAAGGATAAATAATTCTTCAGAGTGAAGTGTTACTAGTCTATAGAAAACATGTCAGGTGTGTGTTCACGTGTGGCTCCTCCCACCGGCCGTGCGTCCACCTTCTGCGGCTTCCTCCGTTCCACAAGGTCCTTTTCTGAGCTTGAGGACCTCAGTGAAGACAGACTGGTTCAAACCCCCCAGAGGAGTTACCTTCTGCTAAATCCTCCTCCCCAGGTACTCGTCAGGGATCAGGCAGATCCGAAGTATCCACTATGACTTTAATAAAAATTGTATCATCTTTAATATATGTCCCATTTTCTAGAACAGTTTGGGCCACAAAGACTGGGCAGCCAGAGGCGATATTCATCTCTCCAGTGGGCTTCTTAAAGCTGCTGCTGTTGGGGTCAGGCTTGAACGCGTCTCCCAAATGACGCCGTGAGGACCCCTGATCCATCAACATGAGCGTCACTTTTTGCTTAAATGGCCAAGGAAGCAAAGCATCATACTCTCCACGCATAATGACAAAAAACAGCGACAAGTGCGTCCCTTTTCCCATCCCATCCCCGTTCAGGTAGACCCTGGCGCACATCTTATAGCCAAAGTAGCCAGTGTAGAACGGCTGGCTGTAAAGGGACAGGGTCTTCCCCATGACGGCCTCCTGCTTCCGCCGCTTGTAATCTCGGATCTTCCAAATTAGCACGCCATTGTAGCTGGCGGTCTCAAGGACCTGGAACCGCAGGTCCATGTCGGCCAGACGGATGTCGTGGACACTCAGCATCTGGTCATGCCGGCTCAGCTGGGACTCCAGCAAGCCTACCGTAGGTGAGGAGAGATTTGGCGAATGAGACATATGAATGTCAGAAAGGTTAGAAAAGCAAATCCATGCCAGCATTGTTTTATTATTATTATTTTTTAGAGCCAGGATCTCACCACGTTGCCCAGGCTGGCCTAGAACTCCTGGGATGAAGCGATCCTCCTGCTTGGACTACAGGTGTGAGCCACCACCTCACCTGGCTCACACCAGCATTTGAATTAAACAATAACATAAAAATCACTGTGGCTGCTGGAGGTGAGAACAGCAAAACACCACAGAGATGCCCTGAAACGTCCCTCCTCCTACAAGAGAGCCCAGGCTCCTACACCACGTCTATCCGACACATGTCCGTGGTGCCATGGCTGGAGGAACTGTCAGGCCACAGCCTGCTGAGATGGGATGCCCTGGGGGGTGGCCCTGGGCCTGCGTGTCACAGGGCACCTTACCGCAGGGTCCATGACAGAGTGAAGCCTGCCTTGGCGGGAGCTCCTGGGGGGCAGAGGAGAGCTGCCCTCTTGCTCACACTCCCTGCCCTCCAGCCTCCACGCCACGGAGTCATCTGTGTGCTCTGAGTCTAAGCTGCTCCCGTCTACTCCAATCCGCGTCCTGTGCCTGCTAATCCAACCCCAGTTCGCTGCAATAATCCTCGTTCCCTTCCACCATAATCCTTTCCATGCAAATATTCACAATATTCTTTCAGTCCCCAGAGCCGCAGGCCCCCATCTGCTTCTGGATATCAGGACCACGCTGGCTGAGTGTGCGGGGGCCGTGCCCCCCATGCCCTACCAGCTCCTGTCCCTGGGGCTCTCAGCAGTGTGGCCTGGAGCGCCCCGACCAACAGGCCCTGGCCTCACTCTCTGCCTGTCCCCACTCAGGCCCGTGCTGTGGGTCACCCCTGTGGCCCTGTCTCTCTTGGGGAAGGCTTCCTGTAGGGGCACCTGCCCTTACTCTCTACCACACTGGGCCTCCCACGGAGGGAACAAGCCTAAGCAGGGAACGTTTCTGTCTTTGCTAAGGGAATCTCTGCAGGGAAGTCATCACATCGCTGCACGCGTGTTACCTGTAACTGGAAAGAGCTGTTCTAAGGCAGTGTGCGCCCAACGGTTCAAGCCAAGTCACTCGTCTGGAACCCGGGACGCCCATCTCTGCTCCTGCCCCCGCCTCACCTGTGTTCCGAGCCACCTGCCCAGCGCTCTTGTCCACGCTCTCCAGCTCAGTCACACGGTTTTGCAGGGACTCCACACTGCTCTTCATGCTATCCGCTTCCTCCCAGTTCTGCCGGAAGGGACGGATCTCTTTGTCGAGTTCTTTCAGTTTCTCTGCTTGGCTGTCTATTACTCGCTTCCAAACCAAAGGTGTGAAAAAAGAAACAACCAGTTAGGACTCTGAAAACGCCAAGCCACCTCCCATCAAATACAGGCTGGCCAGGAGCAAAACAGTCAGCCACAGAGGCCCCTGGATGAGGCCACCCACCAGTGGCTCCAACTCCAGGTGGGGCAGCCTGAGCTGGCACTGCTCCTGGGAGCTCCCTGGGGACAAGCTTGTGCTCTGCAGGGAGCACCTGAGGTGACCCAAAGCCAGATGGAGGATGATCATTCTTATAGATCACTACGTCTTATGTTCCACTATGTCCAGTTTTCTTTGCCAATAGAGAACCATCAGGACAGACAAGTGACAGGCGCCAAGTGCTCAGATGACCAGATGCAATACCGCAGATGTACGCTCGGGGCAGGCTGTAGCTTCTGCCTGGGCTTCCTCCCTAGGAGCCTCCCAAGGGTCACCTGCTCTCACACATGCACACCAGGGCGCCAGTCAATCCTGTGGCTCTCCTGTCAGATGCCTGGGTCTGACCTCGCCCCCCCACCCCATGTGTCTCCTCCCAGGCTGGCGGCCCCTCTGCAGGCTCACCAGGCTCCCACGCATCTTGTCCGATGCCCTCATGTACCTCAGAGGCCACAGGTACTGTCCTGAGGGTCCCTGCTTCCCAGCGGAAGGGACAAGGTAGAGCGGCCTCACTCCCTCAGTGCAGGACCTACAGGGTCTCAGGTTTGGGACGCCAGAGTCACACCTTGTGGCCTATTGCCCCTTTAAACATCTGAGAGCCCCCTACCCCACTGCCGGGTCCAGGGTGGAAGTGTGGCCCTGTCTCTGTTGCTGCAGAGGGAGTCACAGAACTGTACCAGGATCCTGGGAGACCGGACCTCACTGGCTCTACACGGCTGGCGGCAGGAAAGGGCCCCGAGGTAGGTCCTCAGGCCCAGGGTGACACCAAGGGAACCAATGCCGACAGGACTGGGGCTCCTCCTCCACCTGCTCCACCCTCAGGCCGCCAGCTCTGCGCCCCCCACCCCCCAGAGAGAGAGGCAGGAAAGCAGCAACGCTGCTGCAGACACACGAGTGGCTGCCAACAGCAGGCCTGACTCTGTACTCTCTGAATTTAAATAATTTAGAAAGCCTTTTTCCCCCAGAAACAGACCATTTATATTTATGGAAGGATGAGAATCGTGCTCCAGCTCTGGTGGCCCAGTCAAGGTCTTGCTCTATTGCCCCGGGCTGGAGTACAGTGGCTATTCACAGGCACAATCACAGCTCACTGCAGTCTTGAACTCCTGTGCTCACGTGATCCTCCCTTCTCAGCTTCCCAAGTATCTGGGATTATGGGCGTGTTTCACCATGCTGGGCTACTTTTTCTATTTTTCTGTAGAGACGGGATCTCACTATGTTACCCAGACTGGTCTTGAACTCCTGGCCACAAGCAATCCTCCCAACCTGGCCTCCCAAAGTGCGAGAATTACAGGCGTGAGCCACCAGACCCAGCTGGTTTTCACTTCTAAAAAGAATATGCATTTTGAAATAAGCTAGTGAAGGCTAGAGACTTAGTGCCGGTGCAGTTGAGGGATGGCCCAGCCCCTCTAAAGCTGAGGCCGCACCAGGTGCTCAAGGGAACAGCCCCAGGGGCCCACTGAATTCACTTCTCCTTTTGGGTCTATTTTTAAACCTTTATGTTTCAGCACCTTTGCTGGCTGTTACTAACCATGAAGGAATAAACATGGCAGGTTTGGATTACTTTTTGGGGGGTAAAAACACAGTGTTATTCTTCCTGTTCTTTCTAAGAAACCTGATGTTAGCCAACGTTTAAAAACTAAGGATTATTTCTCTAAAGAACATCTCTTTCTGTATCAATGTACCTTTATTTTAAACAAGTACATATGGCCAGAGGAATATTTTATTAGTTCACAAAGTCTGTTTTTAGGGAATGGTATTAGTGACATTAAGGAACATCCCACACCACAATGTCCTTTTTTCCTGTGTTGTTTCCTGTACCCCCTTCACCACCGTTCCCAAGACGATGCATTCTGAATGAACATCGGGGTCCTCCCTGCAGTCCCCTGCTGATATCATGAACTAGGCCAATGTGGGTGCCAACGAGGAGAAGAGGCAAGTTAATGAAAACTTACTCAACCGAGGTCTAAGAGGCCATCTTGTAACATGGGACACCCAGGAGTGAACCACAAGTCACGGCGTGGCCCCCGACAAGCCCCTTTACACCTCAGGGCCCTGGTGCTGCGCACAGCCAGGCCTCTTGGCGAGCCCGGAGCCGGGGAGCCCGAGGGGAGGCTTCTGCACAGGGAGGCCGCCCCAGCGCCGCAGGGCACCAAGTCAGGGACACGCACAGTACACAGCTGAGGCTCAGTCAAACGCGGGAGTTCCCACACAGCAAGGCAAAACACACCGTTTTTAACATAGGCCTTTCATTTGTATGAAAGGCCCAGTTTCAAAGCAGAATGCAGATCTAAGTCAAGCTTTCTCTGTAAAATGCAGCAAACACAATTTCATTCTCAAAGAGCACACCCGCAGCCACTGCAGTTTCTATAAAAACAAATCTTAAATGCAGGTGTGGAATTTTATTAGAAAAAAGAATTCTGAGATGAATGGTATTGGCTGCACTCCACAAACAAACCCTCATCAGACGATCTGCTTTCAGAGACCCAGCTGCCTCCCACACGCACACCTCCGGGCCTCGATCACACTGCTTGCTGTCCCTTCCCTCCCTCAGGCCACTGGGACCTTGGCACACCAAGGCTGTCCAGTGAGACAGCCTGGCGGAGCTGTGGAGGCTGAGCGAGGGCCGTGTGGACCGAGTGCTGCCTGCCTTCTGTTCCGGCCTCGAGCTGCTCTGCTGGGCCCTGCAGACCCCTGACCACGAGAACCACCTGTGCATCTAGTCCTGCTGGCAGCAGGAGCCTGGGGGCAAGCTCACACCCGGGCTGTCTCTTTAATTGAGAAAAACAGGATCTCTGGGAAGTAAAATATTAAGACAGCCCTTGCTGGGCCAGCAAGAGCAGACATGCTCTTAAATCCCACTCCCCTAATGCACCTCTGCCTGTGCCCCCACCAGCCGCAGCCCGGCCATCAGATACTCTGCACCATTGTCGGGATTTTAGGGTCTACTGAACAGTCAGACAAGGAAGGAGACAGCCCTGAGTGGCTGTGCTATTGTAACCAAGGTGGTCCACACGCAGGGCTGGAGCAGCACTGAGGGTAGGGGTGGGTGAGGGAAGGCTTCCTGGAGGAGGTGGCATTTACGCTGACATCTGAGGTGTTTGAGAGGAGCTGGAGTTGGCCAGGAAAGGAGGGTATGGGGAAGAGGGAGCAGGGACATCTGTGCAGGAGTGTGGCACCTCTCAAGGAAAGAAGAGAAGGTCCATTTCATTGTGTACAGAGAGTGGGGCAAAGTTGGGAAGGTGACCTGTAGTCAGTCACAGGGGTCTTCTGGGCCACAGTGAAGAGTTTAAGGTAAACCCTTCCAACTGAAGGGTTCTGAGGTGAGGACTGGAATATGAGGGGGACGTGCAAGTGGGCTCCACCGAAGAGGGTGGAAGAGGGTCTGGAGAGCAGAGCGTGGCTCACCGCAGCCAGCGCCTCTGCACAGCTGGGGGTTGGCATCAGTTTCCTGACTCTCTCCTCGCCAGGCAGATGCCAGCCCCACAGTGCTGCTGAAGGTAAGGCTACACCCCACCTTTCATAAAACCTCACAGTTGGACGCCCTTCTACGCAGTCCACTCCCATCAAATGGTGCACAGGGTGAGGCGTTCGCAGCATCCTTCACGCAGCCCCTGATCCTGCACTCAAGGAAATCACGAGCATCCAGCTTGCGCTGAGCTCCTCTCTTCAAATACGGCCGTTCTCCTCCACGCTTTCCCTTCGGTGGAGGAGGGAACCCTCCTACTTACGATAGGTCAGGGACACTGACAACTGCCACCATTACTCAGTCTCCACTTCTCTGGGCTTGTATGACTCAGTTTCCCCCTTTCTTTCTGACTTAACACCTCACTGGTTTGTTCAATTACAAAATCACACACAGTACAGTGTTTAAACTCTACTAAAAAGTAAAGTAAATGAAAACTTTTCTGGCTAGTTGAGGAAGAAATGAAAGAGATGCACGCACATGAAATCTCTGAGGTTTTGAGCAGTGTATTTGTACATCATTATGAATATTCTAAATGTTTTGCTATATATGAACCCACTACTTATTCATTCTCTCTTCTGCTGTGGGTATTTTTATAGGAGACTGTCTGGCACAACATTAATTTCTCTTGCCTTTCCACCTGCCTCTGAGCCTCAGACCAAATTCAGTGGCTGCAATTTTGAATAGCTGAAACTGCTCACCAGGCAGTACTGCAGGTAAGGGTGGGCCACGGCATGGACAGGTCACCGTGGACGACCTCACCAACACACTGGTGGGACCTCAGCAAAATGTGAGGGGCTTCCAGCAGGAGGCTTGCTGGTGTTTTATGAGACACTGTACTTTTCTGGCTTGATTTAATACTAATGATGTGTGCCTTTTCTAATACAATCTGATGTGCTTTTTCCTTTTCACTCTGAGTAACTAGAAAGTTTAATACAAATGAAATTGATTTAATAAATCTCCATGCAATTCAAGGCATTATGACCAATCTCCAAATGCCAAAATGGGAGAAAAGGCATTCTCCGACATGCCACCACTCTGCGCTATTAGAGATATTTTCTCTTACAGATAATTTAGGGAAACACATCATAAGTATAAGTACTGAAAAACCACTTCAATGACATCGTGATTCTTCTACCAATGCGTGTGATACACGTGGGACTTGCTGTAACAAATGTACACTACGGGTAAGTTAATGTGCAGGTCGTAGCTGTGATAATCTAGTCACAAGCACCTAATGGAGCCCTGTGTTGGTAACAGAAATGAGCAGCAACATTTCATCAGGCCCATCCATCTATATAGTCACCTTTATCCAAGTGGCAAAGGTTTATTAATTTGTTTTGGAGGTTCATGTGGATCACCATGGTGAAATAAAGTAGGGTGAGTATGTGTGTCACTAGAAAACTCAGTAGTTTAGCTTCACTTCACTTCAGGAAGTGCAACTCTGCAAACAACAACTACCCATGAACAATAAGAAATCTTAAATAATAATAAAACCTGCTAATTTTTAAAATGCAGGCTGTAGGCCTTATTTCTCCTGCAGAGGATCAAAGGCACAGAAGAGAGGTGATGGGACTTGCTCTCCAGAGAAAAGGCAGTGAGAAAATGGCCAACCTGCAGCTTCCCAGGCTGGGTCGGAGCTACCCCCAGCCACCTTTCCCAAGTCTTCACTTAAGCAAGAAAAACAAGTTGCTTCTCCGCTTGTCCAAGGTCAAGGCTTCAGCTCTGAAGCCCTAATGGGGAACAAGGACTCCTCCCCTTTAATTCAGCCACAGCCTTAAGCTTATTACCTGTAAATGAAGTATTTTGGATTCATTATTTCGAAGCATTTCCTTTTGTCTCTCAATTTCAATTTCAAAGCTACATATCTGATTGTGCAAACTCTGTATGCTCTTGTTTTTCTCTACACTTTCATTCTGCAGCAAGGAAACCTGAAAAAGAAATTTTTAAACTAACGTAAGAAAAAGTGGTTTTAATATTAATTAACAACAAAGATAATGATAGTAATTAAAGTTTCACAATATAGGCCTTCTACTAGCTTACTGAAAGGAGTTTCAGAAGAAAAAATCCCTTCACACGGAAAATGAAAGTCTGGGTATTTTTTTTTTTTGAGACAGGGTCTTGCTGTGCTGCACCTGGGTAGAGAGAGTGCAGCGGTGTTATCATAGCTCACTGCAACCTCAAAGTCCTGGGCTCAAGCCATCCTCCTGACTTAGCCTCCCAAGTAGCTGGGACTTCAGACAGGCACCACCACACCTGGCTAATTTTTCTTTTTTTTTTTTAGGAGAGACGGGGGTCTTGCTCTTGCTCAGGCTGGTCTCAAACTCCTGAGCTTAAGCCATCCTCCCTCTCCTTGGCCTCCCAGAGTGGTAGGATCACAGGTGTGAGCCAGTGTGCTGGGCAAGAAGTCCTGGTAATTTAATAAGGAATCCTATAAACTATGTTTCTCAGGATCTCTCTCAGTAATTAGGGTGAGGCAAAGTGCAGTGGCTGTTTGAATCAAATAAATGAGATGCTAATTTTTAAAGTTTTCGCCCAAGTTTTTACAAGAGTAGCTTTCAAATTTTTGCAAAGAAACATAGTAAGAAACACATTCTTACATTTCACCCCATTTATACAAACATTTGTGTGTGCATATACCTGAAAAATAGGTTTCACAAAACCATACTTGTCCTAATTACTTATGATGTACCCTGGTATTTTCTATTTTATTCTATTTCATTTTTGAAAAATGCTAGTCCCTGGAGGACATTATGCGCAGTGAAATGAGCCAGGAACAGAAAGAAAAATAGTACATGATCTCCCGTAGGTGTGGCATCTAAACAGTTAAACTCGCAGAGGCAGACGGTAGAATAGTGGTTACCAGCAGCTGGTCGGGTAGGAAGGATGGGAAGGGAGAGGGACTGGGGAGATGTTGGGTGAAAGGTAAAAAGTTTCATTAGACACAAAGAATAAGTTTTTGAGATCTACTGCACAGCATGGAGACTATAGTTAACAATAACGTATATTTCAAAATTGCTAAAAAACAGATTTTAAATGAAGTGAGGTGATGGACAGGTTAATTAGCACAATTTAATCATTCCATGTTGTATACATGTATCAAAACATCACATTATACCCTATGAATATTTAAATTATCATTTGTCAATTTTAAAAAATGCTAGTCACAACCCACTAAATTATTTCGCATCCACCAATCGGCGTGACCCTGCAGTTTGAAAGGCCCTCCTGACACAACGAACAAGCACAGAGAGGATAAAAACTGCACAGTGCTTCACTTCACTCTCGGGGCCAGCTCTGAACCCTCAAACACAGGGATGGAGCTGACGCCTGAAGAGACCCTTCCACAAAAGCTCAGCAGAGTCACCTATAACCCCCATCAGTCAAAGGAAGGATCTGCTGAACAAGCATTGCCAAGTTCACCTTTGACCTTTCCAAAATCTCTGAAAAATAATTAGCTCCCAAGGACCAATGAACACCTGGTCTTAAAAGGCGTTGAGATGAGTTTGAGGGTAACTCTTTTTTTTTTTTTTTGAGACAGAGTCTCACTCTGTTGCCCAGGCTAGAGTGCCGTGGCGTCAGCCTAGCTCACAGCAACCTCAAACTCCTAGGCTCGGGCGATCCTCCTGCCTCAGCCTCCCGAGTAGCTGGGACTACAGGCATGCGCCACCATGCCCGGCTAATTTTTTTCTATATATTTTTAGTTGGCCAATTCTTTTTCTATTTTTAGTAGAGACGGGGTTTTGCTCTTGCTCAGGCTGGTTTCGAACTCCTGACCTTGAGCGATCCTTCCACCTCAGCCTCCCAGAGCGCTAGGATTACAGGCGTGAGCCACCTCGCCCGGCCTGAGGGTAACTCTTAAAAGGCTTCCTTCCTCACAAGATTTCTACAAAGGGCATTTCAACCCTGGCGAAATGCTCCCATCTATCAACAGATGGGTCTGCTTGTCCTTGGGATGTTGCTGCCACCCCAGAAGATCCCGAGCTCTGTGATGGAGCTGATGTGTGCCTCTACAACAATGAGCCTTCCAAAAGCATCAAGGCCTGGGGACTGGCCTCAGCCATGGGTCACAAACCTGATGGCCCGAGGGCATCTCAGGATGAAATTGGGCGTGATAAAGAACGGATTTCTGATGCCGTTTAAGGATAACCAGCCTACAGATAAGTGTCCTTTCTATACTGGACACAATCTGCTAAGGCAAGAAGCACCTTTAGAAACAATCACCATCTATTTTTTATTTTAAAACAAATACGAATTTATTTTTAAACAAATACAATGTCAAACAGACAAAATATGACTTCACTTTCCTAGGATTTTACTCAACAAAAATCGACTTTCCGTCCTAAAATACAATGCCTGCCATGTCCACGAACTCCTAGAATGGTCAACTTGCACTAATGCAGAACGGGCCACATGCGGCATCGCACGGTGCCTGTCTCACCTACAGCTGCAGCTCACTCACTGCCATCTGTCATCAATGAACACCATTCCCAGACTCATCATTGTCACCCCCACAAAAAGAGACACCATTTATGCCAACTCCTTACAAAAATCTCAGCAATATCTCTAAAACCACTGACAATTCTTTTTCTGCAACAAATCAAGCACTTGAGTATGAGCAGGAGCAACTTACAGCAATAAACACAGACCATGCTGTATTAAACTCGACTTTTTTCATTTAGGGACTTCCCTTATTTAACTTTTAATTTCTATTTATTTCTTTTAATCAAAGAACCTATCTCCTGGGTGCAGACTGCCACTTTCACACCTCTGTTAGGCAGAGGTCATCTGCACAGGAAGGTCCGCCTGGGAGGTGTGTCTCCATGAAGCAGCACCACACCCACACGGCAGAGGAAACAGGGATCCCTTGGCTGGCCTCCTCCAAGACCTCCTGCACCCAGAACATCCTTTACCCTAGTCTACTTTCACCTCCCTTCGATTTAAGCTTTCCTAAAATATAAAATGGTTGTTTTTAAGTCCACATTTTACAAAACAGTTCTTCTTTAGTTTGATCACAAATGTGAGGATCATCAGCCTTTTTGAATCAACATATTCTATTTTCTATGACAGATGAACAAAATAACCTAAGAGATTCCCTACCCAATAACACCATAATTAGAAATTCCATTTTAAGAAAACATAAATATCTCCATTCTTTATCCAGCCTTTACTTTTGGACCTAGTGAAGGGTAGGCATGCACCTTCTCAGGAACATAAGCTGAGGCTCAGTTGACCAACGGCCAGGGCCAGAGGTTCCACTCAGATAGATAGCTGGGGAGAGACTAATCCTTGAGCAACCTCTCATGCATCTCCGCGGCAAGACACTACAAAGCACCCCACACTCTCAGGATTTCCACTGTGACTTGGCTGCTGACAGTTTAAACACACGAGGTATTCACAGAGCAAGAACTTGCTGTACTGTGTGCAGGCAGGTTACTCTGGCATGTCCTGGGGTCTCCAATGATGTGAACCACTCACTTAGAATGGGGAGAAGACCATAAAGCAGGAAGGAAGGAGATGAATTCCCCACAGGAACTGAGCCCAGAAATCCACTTGGTGACAGACAGCACTGTCCAAAATCATACTGGAAAACCACATACCTCAGAACCACTAAACTATTATGTAACTAGTACAGATATAACAAAACTAATTCTTAAAATGAAAGGAAGAACCTTTTAAGTAAGAAACACACCATCTATGAGAGACAAGAAGCCTTGTGATCGATGCCTATAATTTTTAAAAGGCAGAAACAGAATACATTATTCAAAAAGAAGGGAAAAAAGATTTATAGGTAAACCATCACTGAACTCAGCAAATTCCATGTGCTCATGGCAAAATCACCAACAATCTATCCAACACGAGTCTGATGTCACTGTCAGACAGAACTCTTCTGCTCTGCATGTTCGTACAACACCCCAGCTTTTCATTGCTTTCCAACTTCAATCAAGCACTTATATTAAAAAACTATTTTAAGTTAGATTTAATGAAAATCTTTTAATTTAAAATTTTAGACTCTTTCAAGTACATTTAAATTTTAAACTGCTTGGAGGTAACATTTGAAACAAGATATTCAAATCTTTAGAAAACTCAAATGTCCACTCCACTGGCCACTCTAATTCATTGTAACACCCTCCTAACTGCAAGTTTTCAATAGATGTTTGTTCAATATATTTTTTTAATTTTTGTTTTTATTTTTGTAAATAAGCCACAATGGGAGATCCTAGAACAACTTCTTCTCTATTAATTCTTGAGGTTTTCATCTCGTCCTCATGAAAAGGCGGCCCTGGTGAGCTGAGTTTCACATCAGAGAACAAACAAACTACCAGAAGGATTGACAGGAAGGTGGCTGCTGGTGGGCCCACAGCCCCTGCAGCGTGAGCCTCTTGAAAACAGCATGGGAGGAGAGTAAGTCTGTGTGGGAGGTGCTCCTGTCTATGTGCTTAGTGCACCAACTTTTCACAAAGTATCAACAGAGACAACTAATAGTAAACACTAGTGATATGGAAATGTTTTTTCCTATTTGTCTCTCACAAAAGACAGACTGTAAAGCAGTTAATACTGGTAACTGTCCAGATCAAACTTACTCTGTAAAGAGCCAGATAATAATGGGTAGGGGGAGGAGTGGATGGGTATATACATACATAATGAGTGCGATGCACACCATTTGTGGGATGGACACGCTTGAAGCTCTGACTAGGGGAGGGGGGAAGGGTAATATACATAACCTAAACATTTGTACCCCCATAATATGCTGGAAAAAAAAAAGTGAATGGAGGTCAGCATGTAGTTCAACAGGATACCAGCAATATTCTACATAGAGGCTAGGTCTCAAGTGAAGGCTATATGGCACACAGTCACAGCTAACCTGTGAAGGACATGTAGTTTGAACAATAAAATTTCTTCTCTCTCTCTCTTTTTTTTTTTTTTTATGAGACAGAGTCTCACTCTGTTGCTTGGGCTAGAGTGCCGTGGCGTCAGCCTAGCTCACAGCAACCTCAAACTCCTGGACTCAAGCAATCCTCCTGCCTCAGCCTCCTGGTAGCTGGGAGGGACTATAGGCATGCGCCACCATGCCCTGCTAATTTTTTCTATTTTTTTTAGTAGAGACAGGGTCTCGCTCTTGCTCAGGCTAGTCTTGAACTCCTGAGCTCAAACGATCCGCCTGCTTCGGCCTCCCAGAGTGCTAGGACTACAGGTATGAGACACTGTGCCTGGCCTGAACAATAAAATTTCTAAAAAAGAGCCAGACAATAAACATTTTGAGCTATGAAGTTCATACGGTTTGTCTCAACTCTGCTGCTATAGAGCAAAAGCAGCCATAGATCATATGGAAATGAATAAGGGTGGCTGTGTTCTAAAAGAACTTTATTTACAAAAAAACGGGGAAAGGTTGGAAGTTTGATAATCCCTGTGCTGGATAAATGCTAAAATAACCACAATGTGAATGGCGGGAAAAAAGCACTGTCTGCTTGCTTGGCAATTATAAAACAAAGAACAAACCAAAACAAAACACCTTCATTTATGAGCTCAAGATCACACGAAGAGAATTTACTTTTCTGATAATCTCTTGATGCTGTTTCTTTTATCTAAAATCCATTAATAACTATAAGAAAGGTTTTCTTCTTTAAATAATCTGAAGACATTATACAAACCTACCTTCTTCTCTAGGGAGCTGCTCCACTCCTTCAGCAGGTTGACGTGCTGCACTGCGGAGCTGGCCTCGTGGGCCTTGATCTGCTGGTTTGTGCCCTGCAAGAGCAAAGATGTGGGGTGTTAAGTCAACCTCACTCCCTTTTGTAGAACAGGAAGGGTAACATAATGACTCTAAAAGCAGCACTAAAGGTCACAGGGAATCTCAGCCCCAGGAGGGTCATGCTAGGGCCACCTAGCTACTTTGTGCAGGTGAGGGGGCTGCGAGGAAGAACAGAGAACTCCAGGAGAAAACACTCTGCAATGTTACAGTGAGAATCTCAAGTTCATGTTCTTTATTCCTCGAGCTTCTTTTTTTTTTTGAGACAAGATCTTGCTCTGTTGCCCTGGCTAGAGTGCAGTGGTATCATCATAGCTCACTGCAACCTCCAACTCCTGGGCTCAAGCCATCCTCCCAGCTTGGCCTCCCAAAGTGCTGGGATTACAGGCGTGCGCCACCATGCCCAGCCTCCTCAAGTTTTTTATCAACTGTCTTATCAAGGTTTCACATTTATAATACCAATAAATTAAATTTTAAACTCATTCTCATTCCTTTATAAATAACTTTTTCATTAAGAATATATTATAATTGGAAAATGTTTAGGTGCCTGCACCTACAGCTACATACTGCTAAACAGCCTACTGAACATGTAAGCAAAGAAGGAATCTAAAAAATTTACTTAAGTGTTAATTTATTAATTCAAATACGCTGCATCCAAAAATATATTTTTCCTGACCATTCTAAAAATATTTAGAAAGTTACATACAAAAC
This sequence comes from Cheirogaleus medius, assembly GCA_008086735.1. Taxonomy (NCBI): domain Eukaryota; kingdom Metazoa; phylum Chordata; class Mammalia; order Primates; family Cheirogaleidae; genus Cheirogaleus; species Cheirogaleus medius. Next base: position 1,131,515 of record VBSM01001979.1, read on the forward strand.
ATAAACAATCTACAGAGTACATAAGATGTAGACCATTTTAGAAGTCAGGAATAAGCACATGAAATTGTACTTCATTTATTTAAGGAAATAATTAGTGTGAAGAAATAATTTGTTTTGCTATTGAGAAATTAAGTAGTCACAGAAAGCATTTTAATGATCTCCAAAACATATACTCTGTACATAGAATATTCATATATATATGTTGATATAAGTATTGCAATATATAAACATATATATACACATACACAGAGAGAATGAATGATACTACATACGACATAACAGGGGGAGGCTCAAGTCTCATTGGAGACTAAAGCAAAGGAAAGGCAGAGTCATTCTTACTCTTAGGCCGTTCACTTTCTCACAAAGTACTAAGATGCCAGTATCTCTGTACTGATTTCGTAATAATGTATTGGTGGTACATGAAATTAAATATAAAATACTTTAATTGTAATATATACTGCCTTTTGATAGTTTTAAAATTAAGATATACATTTAAATGAAAACTCAGTTCCAATTCACTAGCAATCTCAGATGTGTTAAAAAAAAACAATAACAAAAAAACAGATGCAGGTTTCTCACACTACATGTGTGGCAGCAACAGAGACATCCTCCCCGCACTGTTTTCCTGGGAGGTGTGGTTTCTATGCGCTGTGCTATATTTTGAGCCTGTCCCCAGCTGGGGTCAGAGTCAGCACAGGCTTGTACACAAAATGCATTTATGGACACACTCATGTGTGATCCTCATGGCTGTGTACTGACACACACTGCTGAAACTACGTCCGGTTTGATATTCATTTATATTCAGGTAACAGCTAAAATTCCATAATAATCTATCTAGAAGCCCCACCAAATGTCATTCCTGTTTATCCCATTACTAGCTGGTCTTGGATGTAGTAGTTCTTTTATCGTATTAATTTCCACCTCAGCATAGTGTCTATCTGAAGTCTCAAAACACCACCGGACTGGAAAGCAAGCACCCATGCCTGCTGCACGCGGCTTTCGCCACCCATGCGACAGGGTGTTTCAGTTTCATGACAAAGACTAAAAGAGTCCAGAACTTGCATATTAAAATGTTAATATAATAACTTTCTCTCATGGCAGAATGTCAGTGACTGGGAAGGACAAATGTTGGATACTGACCTGAAAAACGCAGCCATAGCGCTTAAAACTACAGGTGCTGGGGGCATTGACACACTCTGACAAGTGTGCACTCAACTGCAACGGGAAAGAGACGTGAGTTGTGGCACAAACGTTTGCATGAAAATGTTCAAACATATCAGGGCACAGATAGCATCTGGGTTTACTATTAAGAATGGTGTTTATCAGCTATAGGTGTGTATATATCATCTGCTTCCTAGACTTCTATGCAGTAAATATATGGTATAGTCACGTGATACACATATATACGCCAATATACAAAAATACATTTACTATAACATTTCCTAAACTTGCAGTTTCTTTAGAACAAATTGTTTAAAATGTGACATGCCATCTGTAGTGCCAGAATTAAAAAAAGAAAAAAAATGTAAACTGAAATGCACATTTAAAGACTAAAAACAAAAATTGCATGAAACACAAAAAAATAGAAAGCATTCAGAATGCAATTGGGTCACACACCTAATATACAGTACACAAAAATAAATATTTTTTCAAAGCAAGCTTAGACTATGTACCCTTACTCATAATATTTGAGATAATTGGAGATGAGTTTTTCCTTCATCTAAAGAGACTATTTTCCTTCTGTGCCGCCAGAAACTCATGTAGCTTTTCAAAGACCTTTAAGGTCATTCTAACCATATGAATCTTAATACTGTCACTCCTAACTGATGGCAGAAAAATTAGGAGGGACTGGGAGTAGATAACCCATTTTGCAAGGAAAACGTCCCTCATTCAGCTCAAATGTTGGTGGGTCAACAAATAAAAACCACTACCAATGCCCCAACAAGAGAATGGGGAATTGAAAAGACTACATTTTAAAGATACAGTAAGATGCATTAGGCTAATAAAACTGAAGGATAGTTTCTTCTTTCATTGAAGAAATTCTCATCCAGAAACTCTAGGGATAGATCTTCTTAATTATCCTTTTTAAAACTGTTATTTGAAACAGGGTCTTGCTCTGTTGCCCAGGCTGGAGTGCAGTGGCATCATCATAGCTCATTGCAACCTCAAACTCCAGGACTCAAGCGATCCTCCCACCTCGGCCTCCCAAAGTGCTAGGATTACGGGTGTGAGACACTGTGCCCAGCTGGGATAGCTCTTTATAGAAAACAAAATCAGACCCTACTTAGGAGAGCAGGTGCGTGAGTGCAGCACATAGTGGCCTGAACCAGTTTTGCTATGTGCCAGCATGCACATGCTCCGAGGCTCACACACCATCCCTGTCCAGCACAGGTAGGTTCTGCATCTTCTCCTCAGTCTACCAGGACAAAGGCAGTCCTTTCCTCTAGGTCAATGATTAAGACAAAGGAAAAAATGAATCCCGGACCTCTCTTTGCCCTTTTGTGATAGCTAAGGAGGCAGGCCAATGTGGGAATGACCTGAGGGACTCAGGTGACTGCCGCCAAGGCTACCCATCGTGGAAGGTCTCTGAGTCAGGGCAGAGTCAAGGTGGTTAAGGGTCTAGCAGCCTAACATTCTTGCTGCTCCTCCAAACCCAGCCTGGGCTGCATCTGGAGAAAAGTGACCACAGGACACACAACAGGTGATCGGCCTGGAAACGCAGTGTGAAGACTGCATGTAGCGTCATTAATCTAAAATTTTAAAATATACTTTTCCAGTGCCATTAATGTGATGATGAACTTAAGCAGCTAACACTTCTAATGTTAAAATCAGGGACATACTGAATTTGACATATGTTATCTTCAGCATACTATTATAAATTCAGTATTGTACCTTTTCCTAAATTGATTTTATTATCAGTATTCCCAAAGCCGTACAGAATTTATAGGAGCTTTGGAATAGAGGGAAGAGTAATCTATAGCCCAATAGCACCTATCACCAGAAACCCAAGAGAAATGCAGGTTTAAGGGTTTTTTTAAAAAATGAAATTATTTCAATAGCACAGACTTTACTGTACATTGACTTTAACAGAGGGACTGTCCAGTTGTGCAAATAACTTACATGCATTTTCCCCAGCCCTTCCCAGAGGCACATTGAGGGCCCAGAGGCCATTATCATCGGGCAAGATCTGGCCTCGCCTATCAGCATCAAGGTCCTGAGAAGATGCACCTCAGATGAGAGTGGCTCTCGCATTCCTCCTGCACCCCAAGTCCCTGGCCCTCGGCCCACACAGGCCCTCTCGCTCAGTCAGGGACATATGAGGCTGGTTTCCCACCCCCCAGTATCCAGTGGTAAAATTTCAGGTTGCTGAAAAATGATCAGGTGAGCAGGCTCCTTAAAAGTGACTGATGGGGAGTCCAGGGGCCACTGCCCCTCCATCGAGCCCAGGGGAAGCCCAAGACGGCTTCTGAAACAGCAACGAAAGGGGCTCCAGGTCAGGATGGACACAAAAATGTTAAGAATCCTTGGAATTTTTCCATCTGGATATATTCGGATCAAATGAAGTTAATGCAAAGTCTACCTGTCTCAAAAAAAGTGCAGCAAGGGTGGTGCGAGACCACGGCCTCCGGGAAGGCTGCACAGCTGCCCCGCCAGTGGCTGCGCTGTGGGGGCTGCCCTGCACCTGCCTCCTGCCCAGGGCCGCCCCACCCAGCCTGTGTGGTCAAAATGGTTCTGAAGTGTCTCTAAGTTAATTCGCTTTCTTGAGATAATCTTATAGCAATTCCTATTTTACATATTTTAAGATAGCTTTTTTAAAAAACATAAAGTATCATCTTTGTACTATAGATAAAACAGTCCCATTTTCTCAATTCTCAATACTATTTTTTACTCTGAATATACCACTGTGTAGCTGTTGACTGCTTGCTTCTGACTTACAAAAAATAATACGAGGCTTTTCATTATTTTTGTTTGCTTTTCTGTCATATACATTACTATCATGACCTGGGAGAACGTCACACTTCAACCTCTTAAAGGAAGTCCCGAGGACTCACAAATGCCTGACCAAGGCTGGCCGTGCCTCTTACCTCGCTCCTCAGCAGAGTCTGGACACTGCACTTGTGAGGACAGGACACCACCACGCAGGGACACTCGGTGTCTTCGTGTTTCTAGAGAGAAAGACAGTGTTGTCAGCTTTGAAACACAAAATCTGTTTTCCTTAGGTCTCCTCCAAGGGCCCCACATGGACCCAAAGTAAGGGTTGTGCACGCTGTCCTAAGTGACATCTCCTAAGTGACAACACTCATATTCCTTTTGTTTGAGTCATTATATTCAAAAAGTTTGAGGCAGGGCATGGTGGCTCACACCTATAATCCCCTTTGCGAGGCCAAGGGACAGCCTCCATCTGAATGGGCAGGTGTGAGGGCCAAGGACTGTGGCGGAACCCACTAAAGGGAGGCGTGTCCTCAGGACTCCATAGGGCTGGGTCCTTAGAGGCCCTCAACATCCACAGGAGTGAGTCCACTGCCATCCCAAGCTGATTAGCAGGCACGCGACTGGGCCAAGCTGACCGGCAGGCCTCCCTCAAGGAAGATGCCACATGGGGACACCAGGGTGTCGGGCACAGACTTCCACCCGCTCAGCTGTGCTCAGATCCAGCGTTCCCAGGCCCCACAAACCAAGGCTTTGTCTTTCAATGGGAACACCTCGGGCAAGTGGCCTCACCTCCCTGGCTTCAACCCTTCACCTGAGCATGGGGAGTGGCTGGACCTCGCTCCCAGGGGTGCTGAGGGCTAAATGACCTAAATGAGGGCAAAATGGGCTTGGAGAGCTGAGTGTAGGTTCAGAAATGTGATAACCGTTCTATGGATGCTACGCTCCTCCCTGAACCTGCCCTTACTCCCACTTTCATCCACCTGGCCAGACACAGTGGCCAGTGCTAGGGTCAGCAAAACAAGGACAGCTAGGATACAGACAAACAGATAATCACCATGGCCAGGGGAGACGGAAGCTCAGGGTGCTGCAGAGAATGGAATGGGAGCCAGGGCTCAGGGAAGGGAGGCTGAGGGGGAAGGGAGGGTGCAGGAAGTGTTTGAACAGGGCAGGGCAGGGGATGGAGGAGGAGAGGCTGGGGGCCGGCAGGGCAGACCAATCAACATCTTTGTATGGAGACTTTCACACATCTGTGCAAATTTCTAGAAGTAGGTTCCTGTGGTGTCAAAGGGCCACAGGTATTTAAAATTGGACCTTGAAATGTTGACCCACCCCCCTCTGATACTCCTACACCAATCTCCACTCCCATGTTGTGGGAATGCATGCCCCCACACTCTTACCAATTCTATCATACTTCTTAATCTGGGACCTGCAAGTGTTTAGCAATGTGTAGTTAAGCATTTTTTTTTTTTTGGACACCGAAATCTCTTTTACTGGGGGGAATGGGCCTCCTGGGGGCAGGCCAGGGCTCACTGGAGCTGAGTCCTGGGGCTACATCACGTTGGGTCGCTCTGGCAGGCTGGAGAAGGGCTCCAGGGCCTCAAAGGCATCATCTGCCCTAGAGGCCAAGCCCACCATGGCTGGGGCCTGTGGCCCTGCTATTTGGCTGGTGAAGCCACACTCGCCTAGTGCCTTGCCATCATCCAGGAGCTGGTTGTCCTGGTATAGCCACTGCTCGTCGGGCGGCCGCTTCAGGACACACTCCACGATATGCGTAAACTTGAACACAGTGCTCGGCTCCCTGGCGTCCATAAAAATGGAGGTCTTGTGGCACCGGATCATGACAAACATGTCATCTCAGCGGCTGCCTCTCCCCTCAACGCACTGGCACAGACGCACTCCACCCCATTCCCTGTTAAGCATGCTTTTGATATCTACTCATCATTTATATTTCCCTTTCCTGTAAATTGCCTTTTCATAGCTTTGCCCACTGTAGTGGACAGAATGGTGTCCTCCCCAAACTCACATCCATCAGGAATCCCAGAATGTGACCTTATATGGAAATAGGTCTTTGCAGATGTAATTAAGTGAGATAAGAACACACTGGACTAGGGTGGGCCCCAAATCTGATGACTGGGGTCCTTAGAAGAGGCAAGGACATGCACCAAGAAGACAGTCATGTGAACACGGAGGCAGAGGATGAAGTAATGCAGCCACAAGCCAAGAAATGCCAAAGACCGCTGGCAGCCACTAAAAGTTGGAGCTGGCTGGGTGCAGTGGCTCACGCCTGTAAGCCTCACACTCTGGGAGGCCGAGGCAGGAGGATCATTTGAGCTCAGGAGTTCGAGATTAGTTTGAGCAAGACCCCGTCTCTACTAAAAATAGAAAAATTAGCCAGGTGTGGTGGTGTGCATTTATAGTCCCAGCTACTTGGGAGGCTGAGGCAGGAGGATCCTCTGAGCCCAGGAGTTTGAGGTTAAAGTGAGCTATGATGATGCTACTGTACTCCACCTATAGCGACACAGTGGGACGGTCTCAAAAAACAAAAAAGCAAAGCTATGGCTCATGCCTGTAATCCTAGCACTCCAGGAGGCCAAGGCAGGAGGATCGCTCAAGGTCAGGAGTTCAAGACCAGCCTGAGCAACAGCGAGACCCTGTCTCTACTAAAAATAGAAATTAATTGAACAACTAAAAATATACATATATATATAAAAAAAATAGCCAGGCATGGTGGCACATGCCTGTAGTCCCAGCTACTCAGGAGGCTGAGGCAAAAGGATCACTTGAGCCCAGGAGTTTGAGGTTGCTGTGAGCTAGGCTGACACCACGGCACTCTAGCCCGGGCAACAGAGTGAGACTCTGTCTCAAAAACAAAACAAAACAAAAAAATCTTGTTAATCTTCCACTGACTTGTAAGAACTCTTTGCATATTAGTAAGTCCTGTCTATAAGATTAAACGTAACTCTGATACACAAGCACGTATGTGCACTTGAGTTGTACAGCACAACTACATAGTGAGCCCTATGAAGCCACCACCGAGGGACAAAAATGTGACTGGTAAGTTCCATATACCTGCACACTCCTCTCCCATCTCATACTCATTTTCCTTCAAGGAGTAACCACTAAAAACCACAATCTTGAATTTTGTGTTTCTATTTATAAAAAAGTTCCATTACACATATATGTGTGCCAAATAAAATATTGTTTCATTTTGATCGTTTCTGAATTTTAGTAACATGGAATTCTACTGTAGGTGTCTTCTGCTACTTGGCTCAATATTATGCCTCTGAGATTAATCCACATGTTGCAAATGTTCCAGGTCGTGAACGTTCACTACCCTATGATACATCTCTGTTGTATAATACTGCTGCAATATAATTTTCACCACTGTATCACACTCAGTCTACCAGGCTCGCCACCACTGAGCTGTTTAGTCTCCTGCTGATGAGTGCCTGAGATGTTTCCAGAGTCCTGCTGTTCCGGTTATGCTTCAACACATGTCCTGGTGTGCATGTGCAACCATTTCTCCTACCCATCTAGGAAAGGAACTGCTGGTTGGCTGAGTACATGAATGTCCAGCCTAACAGTACATTGCCAATTGTTTTCCAAAGTGGCTAAACCTACCTATGCTTCCACCACATACATTTTCCTATAGAGCAAGATCTTAATCCTGATTTCAAAAGTTAACAGAGATGTTTAAAGAGACTGATACTCGATAATTTCTAGACTAAATGTAAAAGGTCAGGGGTGGTGGCTCACGCCTATAATCCCAGCATTTTGGGAGGCTGAGGTGGAAAGAATGCTTGAGACCAGGAGTTCAAGACTGGCCTGGGCAACACAGTGAGACCCCATCTCTACAAAAAATTTAAAAATTAGCCGGGCATGGTGGCATGCACCTGTAGTCCCAGCTACTTGGGAGGCTGAGGCAAAAGGATCACTTAAGCCCAGGAGTTTGAGGTTGCAGTGAGCTATGATGATGCCACTGCACTCTAGCTTGGGCAAGAGAGCAAAGCCCTGTCTCCAAAAAGAAAAAAAAAAAAGTATAAGAAGTTTTTTTTCCTAACACTTTCAATTATGCCAACCTATAGATTAAAAAAGAAAAAACTTGAGAACACCTGATATACTGCATATACCACAGTTTAAACACAGAAAAGAAATCCTCATATGAACCCCAAGGATCTAGAGTTTCAACGCTTTGTCAATGCATATTTTATCAACATTTGATGCATGTGATATACCACAAAACATAGAGAATGTAGGAAAATTACAATGACCAGGGTGTTAGGTCTGCCTACTTTAGATGGTTGCTCTTCTCAAAAATAAATTTAAGACCTGAGGGGATGAGACTGAGAGTATTAGAGTTGAAAGAACAAAAGCCCTGGGAATCAAATCATGCCATTGCAAAGAGAGGAGGCCCAGGACAAGTCACAGAACCTTCCCTAGTGTGAAGGGAAGCACATGAGCAACTGCTCTGCAGAGTCAAGGAGGGGAAACACAGCAGGGACCTCCAACACGGGTGCTTGTTACTACTACTACAGGCCCTGAGAGAAAGCAACATATGCCTTCAGATGCAACACTGTTAAAACTGTTTAAAAATAGTTCTCATCATAAGAGTATAGCAAGATTTATAAGGTATATTTATCTGTACAACTCAGGTCCCAAACGTGCTAGTTAGCATTCTGTGCCTTAACACTTACTGTCCTCCCCCCCCCCCCCCCCCCCCCCCCCCCCCCCCCCCCCCCCCCCCCCCCCCCCGCCACCGTCATCTTTAGACCTGCTGTCCCCAACCCTCGGGCCACAGACCAGTACCAGTCCATGGCCGGTTAGGAACCAGGCTACACAGCAGGAGGTGAGCAGCAAGTGAGTGAGCGAAGCTTCATCTGTATTTACAGCCACTCCCCACTGCTGGCACCAACACCTGAGCTCCGCCTCCTTGAGCTCCGCCTCCTTGAGCTCCGCCTCCTGGCATCAGATTCTCACAGGAGTGCAAACCCTACTGCAAACTGCGCATTCGAAGGATCTAGGTTGCGCGCTCCTTATGCTCCTTACAAGAATCTAACGCCTGATGATCTGGGGTGGAGCTGAGGTGGTGATGCTAGCGCTGGGGAGCAGCTGCAAGTACAGATTATAATTAGCAGAGAGGTTTGAGTGCACAGAGACCATAATAAATTAATTGCTTACAGACTCATATCAAAACCCTTTCAGTGAGTGGCAAGTGACAATTAAGCTGCATTTGGTGGCAGGTTTTAAGTCAGAATCTGACACTTAGTTTTGTCCGTGTGTGGCCCACACATTATTTTATTTACCACTTCTATCCGTACCTCTTTCCAGCACTGCACACCTCTCTCAGTCACAGTTTTGGTAAGCCCACAAGCTAACCCTAGCAAAAATGAATAAAAAACAAACCGCTGTAGAGCTTCTTTGGTAAAAGGGGGAAATACCCAAGATAGCAGAAGACTCTAAGACTGCCAACAAAATAAAAGCTGCATTTAAAAGAAAATACCAAAGGTCCTACTTAAATTATGTGTTCATTGCAACAGGTGATTTCACACTCTCCAAGCCTGCTATGTATAACATGTGGTGACTGGCTACCCAATGAAGCCATGAAACATTCAAAACTGCTTCATCACCTGGAGACCAAGCACCCTGCATTAACAGACAAGACTTTGGAGTTTTTCAAAAGAAAAAAACATGAACACAAGCAATATTTGAAGGCCACCACTTCATCAAATGTGTCTGCACTGAGAGCATCATTCCTAGTGGCTAACCACATTGCTAAAGCTAGAAGCCCTTTACTACTGGTGAACAGTTGATCCTGTCTGCTGCTAAGAACATTTGCCATGAACTTTTAGGAGAGGCTGCAGCAGTTCAAAAGGTGGCACGTGTTCCTCTTTCGGCTAGCACCACAACTAGATGAACAGATGAAATAGCAGAGGATACTGAGGCACGATTGTTAGAGAGGATTAATGAGTCACCTTGGTAGCTATCTAGGCTGATGAGTCTCCTGATGTTGACAACGAGGCAACAATGCTTGTTTTTGTGCAATATATTTTTCAGGAGGATGTGCATGAGGATATGTTATGTGCACTTTTGTTGCCAACCAACACCATGGCTGCAAAACTATTCAAGTCTTGAATGACAACATATCAGGAAAACTGAATTGGTCATTTTGTGTCAATATATGCATGGACAGAGGGGGCTGCCATAACTGGACAGCTTCCTGGTTTCACTACAAGGGTCAAGGAGGTCGCTGTGAATGTGAGTTTACACACTGTGTCATCCATAGAGAAATGCTGGCTAGCTGAAAAATGTCACCTGAACTAAACATTTTGCAGGATGTGATTAAAATTATCAACCACATTAAAGTACATGCCCTTAACTCACGTCCATTCACACAGCTCTGTGAAGAGATGCACACAGAGCACACACGTTTTCTCTTATACAAAGATGTGAGATGGCTTTCTAAAGGTACATCGCTGGCCAGAGTTTTTGAGTTATGAGAGCCACTCCAGAGATTTCTTGTAGAAAAACAGTTACCACTGGCAGCACGTTTCAGTGACGCAGAATGGGTTGCAAAACTTGTTTACTTGTGTCACATATTCAACCTGCTTAACAAACTCAATCTGTCACTTCAGGGGAGAATGACAACTCTGTTCAAGTTAGCAGATAAAGTGGCTGCATTCAAAACCAAACTGGAATTATGGGGGCAATGCGTGAACATTGGGATTTTTGACATGTTTCAAACATTAGCAGAGATTTTGAAAGAGACTAAGCCAGGGCCTATTTCTCCCAGTTGGTGCATGATCACATATCTCAGCTTTCAGAAAAGTATGAGCATTACTTTCCAACAACAAAAGGCCCAAACTAGGAAGGAATGGATCTGTGAGCCATTTGTGAATAAGCTAGGTGCAGTGACTCTGTCGGTGCTAGAAGAGGATCAACCACTTGAGATCGCAAATGACGGTCGCCTTAAAAGTATGTTTGAGACAATTTCAAATCTCTATACGTTCTGGATTAAAGTCAAGGCAGAATATCCTGAGATTGCCACAAAAGCACTGAAAAAAAGCCGGCTTCCATTTCCAACATCCTATCTTTGTGAAGCTGGGTTTTCTGCAGTGACGGCAACCAAAACAAGATTACAGAGTAGACTGAACATAAGCAACACACTTCAGGTGTCACTGTCTCCCATCACGCCGGGAATAGGACTGTCTAGTTGCAGGAAAACAAGCTCAGGGTTCCCACTGATTCTGCATTATGGTGAGTTGTATAATTATTTCATTATATATTACAATGTAACAATAATTGAAATAAAGTGCACAATAAATGTACAGTGCTTGAATTATCCCCAAACCATCCTGCCCCCCATCCATGGAAAAATTATCTTCCATGAAACCAGTCCCTGGTGCCAAAAGGGTTGGGGACTGCTGCTTTAGTTGAAAAATTCAAGACCGAGATCAAATCAAATGCTACCTCTTCAACAAAGCCTTCCCTGATCCCACCAGGCCAAGCTGGTCCTTCACTGCTGTATGCTACTCATGCTGCAGTCACAGCACTCCCATACTACAATAGGTCAACTCTGTACGTGACTATAACCTGAGGAGAGAGACCCCAACTTATTCTTGTGTGCATCCTAAGCAACGAGCACAGGGCCTGGCACCCAACAGGCACTGAACTAACGTTTTGTGAATTCGTGTTCTATGCTGATGTTTTAGAACCTCTTTTATACCTTGTCTGCTGTTCAGTTACCTATATGGTGTTTAGCTGACATGCTCTACAACTCCTTCTCAAACAAAAATTAATTGCTGGATTCTATTCTGCAAATAAAGGTAATTGATTTTTGCAAGAAGCAGTCTAAGTCTGATAGCAATATACGAACAGGCATAAGGCCTTAAGTACTGTTCATTAGGTATGTGTCTCATTCACTGGAATTTAACTACTGGAGGAATTATTCGATCATGACAAGTACTATTGCTATTTCTCAAAGGGGAGGGCACAGCTCTAGCTCTTAAGAGTTCTTAATAACTGGAAAGGTCTACAGTATCATACAAAAAAAGATTTCACAATGAAAGAAAGTCACAGGCACAGGAAAGTTATAGGAAGGTAAATATGGAAATTATAAACTAGAGTATGTCTCCTTTCATCATGAAAAGTAAAGAAAACTTTCCCTAGATTTTGGTAATTAATTGCTCCAGAATATCTACCAGGAATTCCACAGTGGCCCTCACACCCTGGCTGCGCTTCCTTGGTCTCTCCCCTTCTACCATGCTGCCAAGTCCAGAGACTGGCACGTGCCCAGGCCCCGTGAACACTGGCCCTCCCCTCCAGTCCCAGGGCCCCAAGGACATCAGTTCACACGTATCTGCAGCCTGGACCACTCCCTGCGCCCGTTCTCCCCTCAAGCTTGCTATCCTACACTGAGCCCCACCTTGGCAGGATGCCCCGGTCCATCCCAAGTGCTGGTGTCATCCTTCCTTCATACTCCAGCCACTAGCCAATCCTACGGCTCCACACTCAGGCGCACCCCGTACCACTGCCCTTCCCCCAGCACCATCACCTGGCCTGGTGCTCTCCTCTTGCCCGCTTGCTACTACCTCTGCTCTAGGCCACTAGTGCCCTGCTCTCACCCTCTGGCTGGCTGCCCCCACCACCTTTGCATCTCCCCCATGTTCCCGGTAGTTCCTGAAACCCACGGCCAAGGCAGCTCCAGCTCAGAGCCTGTGTGCTCCTGCACTGTCCTGACTGCCTCTGAGAAGCTGGCCCCGATCACTCTCTTCTCTTGACATCAGTTGACTTTTTCTTCACAGGACTTGTCACTACCCAGCACTATATGTTTGTCATTTAACTCTTCCCCCTAGAAAGTGAGCCCCACCACTGAATCCCCAGCTCCTGGAATGGTGTCCGGCACATAGCACCTTACATACTTGGTAAATGTTTGTTCAATGAATGCACCCTCAACATCTCTCCTTTCCTCTTTAATTTACACAGAAGTGATAAGATCCCAACACACACACACAATATAGAACCGTGCCAAAATAACTGAGGTATGAGAACACTCTAAGTTCTCATCTCTCCCCAGGATAGACAGCTGCATTTCAATACTGCAGGATAAATTAGCCTATTGTAGGTGATGATTATGTCATAGAGCTGTAAAAAGATCAGGCGATCCATCAAAATTCTGAGGCCATTTTCTGGGACAAGTTAAAAATTCTACCTTTTCTGAATAAATATTCTTCATTTTTTTGACACCTCAAATGATATCCAATCAAGGCAATGGAAAATGTTAATTACATAAATCAAAATAGGCAAAACAAATAAAGCCTAACTCTGAACTAAAGTCAGATGAAAATTGCTATTTATGCCTATCTTTTCTCTTTATTCCTGTGAGAACAGTCATTTGGAAAGTGGTTCTGCGGAGCAATCACATCTGAAGCGAGCAGAAGGCAGGTGAAACAGGAAGGTACCGCACCTGCAATGTGATCATGGGGACTTGACTTTTGCAGTGACTGCATGTGGCCTCCCGGTATTTACAGGCCTTTTCCACGTGATCACGCAGGTCTTTTCTCAAGACTTTTTCTTTGCAGTCAGCACGCACACATGGAAGCTCCTCGAACTGGCAATCATTTTTTAAGTGCATCTGCAAGACAAACCATTAAAAGTTCTTAATTAACTAAAAAATTCGACCTGAAATACATTCTAACCTCTATGCAGTGAAATCCTACTGAAAGGTTTCTGTCATTAGACCAGTTTTTCAGGGCAAAGAGTGACAAATACACCAAGAGACACTGAATTTCATATTCTATTCAGTGATTCCTCAAACTATACTGCTGTTGAAGAATTAAGTCAGCTGTCCCCCCTGGATAAATAGATAGATGAATATCTGCTAAGAACTTTGTTGTATTCTAATTCAAATATCCTTCTAGGATAAAATATGATACTAACCAAAAAAAAAAAAGTAGAATTTTATGGTAAAAAAAGGTTTCTATGGGCCTTCCAAAATTAAAATCCAATTCAAATTTCTTTCTATTAGAGTGTTTAAAAACCAGTTGACAATTCTGCCAATTATGTTGTAAAAATAACAATTTATACTCAAGTGGTTTTGACTGCTCCATGTTTGGTTGGGTTTGGAAAGATTAATGTAAACATGGTCTCAAGGTGCCACACCACACCGACCAGCTCCTCCACTGGGCACAGTAAGGGGCTCTGTTCCTTCATGTGCAGGCCTCTGTTGCCACTTCCGTACGTACCAACAGATGTCCCAGCGTTAACTGTTCTGCACAACCTTTGCTTTCATTCCGACAATAGATCTGAAGAGCTAGAATCTCTCTCTTGCAGCAATTATCCTTAAACACCTGAAATTGAAAGATCATTATTTTAGAGGATTAATATTTCTTAATCTCCACATGCTGCTACTTTGGACAAGGCAAAACCACTTTAAAAAAATCAAGAGAGCAACTCTTAAGTGGACCTCAGAAAGCATTAAGGACCATCTTAATTTCCACAAGTAGAATGAAAAAGCTGCCCCCACTAAGAGACACAATTTAAATAATATAACCTTCACTATTATATTTTATTAGTTAAGCCATAAGAAAACGAATTATATTGAATAAAGATCACTCTGGAGAATCTAAACATTTTTGATTAACTTTGACATAAGCTCAGGACAAGGGCAGAGGAGGACCAAGTTCATCTCTGACTCTGTAGACTTCCAAGAGCCAGCACTGAGCAGGTGGCCGCAGTGGTATGCCTCCCTCCCAGACGACAAGGGCAGAGTCTCATACAACTCAACACACTTTTTATATTACTTGCTAGAAAAATGGACAAACTACTGTAAGATACCATATTTTGGGGGGTAATTGAAACCAAAACTTTCATTTTGGTTCCTTCTAAAGTTATGCTGCTATAACTTGTTTTTCACCAAAAATAAAGCATTAGCCTACTATTGGAAAAAACCTCTTTTAAATGCATATAGCAAAGAATGAAGTTAATCTAATAATGAAAATGTTTCCTTTTGAAAATGTAAACCTTTCTGCCTTTCTTTATTTTTCCCTTAGAAAACAAATATTCTTACTCTAACAACATAATCTATAATATCTTATTCTTTGGGCATTTCTAAGAAACTCCCACCTGTTAACACTCTGTGACAGTGGAAAAATAGACGGGGAGTTTTATACGCCTTCCTCAACTCCACGCAAAGAAATAGAATCTACAGCTGTTAAGATTAAAAATAAACTAATTTGGGCCAGGCGCGGTGGCTCACGCCTGTAATCCTAGCACTCTGGGAGGCCAAGGCGGGCGGATTGCTCGAGGTCAGGAGTTCAAAACCAGCCTCAGCAAGAGCGAGACCCCGTCTCTACTAAAAAATAGAAAGAAATTAATTGGCCAACTAAAAATATATATAAAAAATTAGCTGGGCATGGTGGCGCATGCCTATAGTCCCAGCTACTAGGGAGGCTGAGGCAGCAGGATTGCTTGAGCCCAGGAGTTCGAGGTTGCTGTGAGCTAAGCTGACGCCACGGCACTCTAGCCCAGGCAACAAAGTAAGACTCCGCCTCAAAAATAAATAAATAAATAAATAAATAAATAAACTAATTTGGACTCAAAGCTAATCCTTCATAAACATGACTTTTTTAAAAAAGATCATGACTTAAGGTACCAAAGTCAACAGAACCGATATTTCTAACCAGTAAGAAACAGGCTTCCTTTTGTCCATTAAGTTCCTTGAGTCATTTGAGTTGAACCCTCCAGATAAAAAAAAAAATGACTGAAAACATCAGAATAATAAAAGCATAGAATTTTAGAGTTGAAAAGGACTCAGATTACTTACTCTAAATGTCCCTTTTTATACATGAGGACTGGAGGCCTCACATCCCTTGGTAACCTTGTGAGTGGGGTATCTAGGTCACTTGGGGCCCAAATATTAATAGCTCCACTTTTCCCATGGGATCCATGCTTTTAGCCCATCTCTTCTATGATTCTTTAACAGAACTAGTTTTTCTTCAGCTACCAATGTCATTGAAAAATAAGGACAATAATTCTAAATAATGAAAGATACTAAAAAAATCATTCTAGCTGATTGTTTCAACCTTCTCTCTGAGTCACAATTGTTAGATACATGTTAACAAGTTAGCATGGTACATGTTAAGGTAAGGTCTTTTGTGTTTTTTTTGGAGACAGAGTCTCACTCTGCTGCCCAGGCTAGAGTGCCGTGGTGTCAGCCTAGCTCACAGCAACCTCAAACTTCTGGGCTCAAGTGATCCTCCTGCCTCAGCCTCCCGAGTAGCTGGGACTACAGGCATACGCCACCATGCCCAGCCTAATTTCTTTCTATTTTTAGTAGAGATGGGGTCTTGCTCTTGCTTAGGCTGGTCTCGAACTCCTGACCTCAAGCGATCCTCCTGCCTCAGCCTCCCAGAGTGCTAGCATTACAGGCGTGAGCCACCACGCATAGCAGGTAAATGCTAAGGAAGAAGAGGTACATGGAGAGGTGACCAATTCCATCTCTAACTCTTCCAGAGCAGGTTACATCAGATGCCCTTGTTCCCTGGCAGCCCAGGGGCACCTTGTGCCAGCAACCCTCAAATCACTGCACTCAAGTGGGCTGTCCTGACTAACAAACCCAACCTACAAACTGCTTTAGACAGGAAAACTCCAGAGGAAGAATTTTATTGTACAATTTAATGACCTACATTTAAAAATTGTTAGGTTCATTAATCAAAATATCAGAACCACACATTTTTTATTGATATTTTAAATATTTTAAGAATGAATTGTTTCAAACTACAAGTGTGCCTGGCAGGGTTTGGCAGCACATGGATGACCACCTGTCAGAGACGCCACGAGAGGGGACTGGCCCCAGGAAGGAAGCTGGTGGGCAAGTTTTCAGAGGCTCACGCTCTGAGCGTGCAATGACACCCATGGACTCTCGCTGGGGCACACACACCGTGGGGGGAAGAGAAGGGACTAATTGCACTTGAAGTTTAATGACTTCACGGTAGTACAGGGGGTGGGAGGGCAAGAGAGAACACATCCAAATGAACCACTCAGACTAGCACATGTCTGAAGGCAAAATCTAGTGTAAGGGTTGAGTATCGGCTACATGGGATAAAGACCCGCAGTGACAGAAGTGCCCCAACCAGAACAGCCTTGCAACAGACAGGCACCTGGGCACTTGATTCACATCAACTCCCTGATGCCTCACGCCACCTCCAGGGGGTCTTAGCAGGTGAAGAACCTCGTGGAGTTCACACAGCAGGGCAGCAGTCAAGTGGCCCCAACCCTGCCATCTGCCTAGGTGCTTACAGTACACAGTGACCTGCCTCGGAGCCTGCTCCATCAGTCATCAAAACCAAGGTAAAACCGAGTGCCAGAGTGCTGAATGCAAACTATTACAAAGTATTACCCAGCTTAGAACATTTGACAAAATGACTTATTAAAAACCCAAGAATACCTTATCTTTAATGATGTTCTCTTGACACGCTGTACATTTTGGACTTGAGGAGCTGAGGGGAAACACACAACAATTACATTAGAGCGAGTCCCTTTCTCACCAGAACTCATGGAACCACTTGCTGCACCGTCCAGCCTGCTCTGCAGCTTATAGCAACCAGCAGAGCTTCAGGGTGCCATGGTGAATCTGGTTCAAACACGAAGCCATAGGAGAAAAAGGCTGCATTTTTTAAAATAGTAATTTTTCAAAAGGAAGTTACTAAGTAGAACAGTTTAGCTCAGTCCCTCTTGGAAAGCCCCTTTCGATTAACGTAAAAGTGAAATTTTATTTCAGAAACCAAAACTAGCTATCTGTGGAGGACCTCTTCAGTGTGAGCAGCCACAGTTTATTAAGAGAGCATTTAAATGCTCTTGCTTCTTAAAAACAGCCAGTCCTTCCTCCACAAGCTATTTTTCTTCACTGTATATTGAAAGGCCAATGCCAACTGCACAGGGAGGCCAGCCTCCCTCCCTCGGGGCTCACTCCTCCCCCCAGGTCCACCATATACCCAGGGTCCAGCCCCTCCCCCATGAGTAGGCCTGTCTCAGCTCAGAGGTGCAGTCCAGGTTCTTGTGTTAAAGGAAATAAGGTGCTCTGAGGCTTCTGGGCTGTTACTAAGCTCAACTCAAGTCTTACTCCACCCACAAGTAAGGCAGAGGTGAGTTGACTATTTGGGATAAGTGGGTTAAGGCGACAGAGAGAAGTACTGAGAGGAGAGCAAGGGTGACGATGGATGACAGAGAGGGAGGCAGGCTGGCTGCTATACTTGGCCTGGGGCTTGGGGCAGCCCAGGCCGAGTGGGGGCCAGGAGGAGGAGCTGGCAACCCTTCCCCGGCTGAGGTGCCCTGGCGGCAGCACCTGAGTTGAGTGGGCCCTGCAGTAACCCCAGTGCCCAGCACGATGCCCAGAAAATACGAAATACCTGTGGCATGAATAAAGATGCTTTCTTAGCAGTGTTATTTTTGCTGGAAAACTCCAGCCTGCCTTTGTGATTATGCAACGGCATCAATACTCCACTGATGAGGGCTTCCACAGGCTCAGTGCACATTCCTTGCGTACTTGCTACATAAGCATGGATTTGGATTGGATTTCTGCTTAGGTAGGGACTTGCCCAATCCTTCACACATCCGGGGGACACTAAGGCTCCATGGACAGAGTGGGCAACACCGTTAGGGAGACACAGGAGATAAGTAGGGAGGAGAGGAACAGCAGTCTTCAGAGAGGGAGGAGGGATGCGGGGCGGGGGCACCAGGCCTTGGGCCAGAGACACACAGGGGGATGCTATTGTATTTCCCTAACAATTCACAAGCTGGGCTCTGAGACTTTCATTTACTTCTTTAGGACTTTAAATCTTTAGAGGTTTATATTTTAGACAAATAAACAAACAGGTGAAGAGTGAGGACAACTGGCAGGAGCCAGGCTGCCCAGAGCAAGCCCGTGAGGGTGCCTACCTGAGCAAGGCAGCCATGCAGGTCTCGCAGAACCGGTGTCCACACTCGGTCTGCTTCGGGTTGCACAGCACCAGGCGGCACTTCTCACACTTGTACTTGTCCTCCACGGCCTTCACAAACTTCTCTTTGTAGCCTCCTTGTTCAGGGACGAAAACTGAGGTCCCAGCGCTGCGGTCAGGATGCAGCTTTAGCGGTGGGTTAGTCTGCAGCGGCCCAGCGGAGTCCATCTTTTTACTTGACTCCATTTTAGGAAAGAGAAATTCTGTTGGGGAAAAAAAACAATTCGAGAGTAGAGTGCCATCACATCATCCCACTCGAGGAAGTAACAAACACAGCTCTGAGAAGGCAGAAGTGCCTGAGAGACATGGTGTGGTAAGTAACATACAAGAATCCTTCCCCGCTTTAATTTGTGAGGGGAACAAAACATGATCAAATATGCTTCCCTCCTTTCTACTTTACCCAAACACTCCTGTTAACATTACTATCCAAAAAGAACTTTCTAACAGGTGTACTTAATAAATTGTATTTTCAAAGTTCTTTAGAATACACATAACACTCTGCTGTGTCATGACTTCAAATTCTATCCATCATTCTGGTATTTGGGCCAAGGCAACAGCCATTTTCAGCCAATTTTATTTCTTACTTAACTTCTGCCAGATGACAACACAGTTCAGGTGGCCCTGTCCTACTCTGAGGGCACTGCCGTGAGGTCTGTGGTCAGAACAGCATTTCTCATTCACACAGCAGCACTTACGGCGGTGGATGTGCTTCCAGACCACAAGCACTACTCTTTACATGGTGAAACTCCACGAGTGTGTGCCCACTGTACCTGAGGCACTTGACTTCTGATGGCCACCCTCGTTTTATCAACCCTGCAACACCATGACCCAACACTCTGCACCACAGAGCCTTGGGGTGGGCCTGCCGTGGGCCTGCAGGGCACTTTCACACAAGCCTGTGGCGAGCGTGTGACGGAGGCCTGGCTCCCCTTTGTACCTGAGGTGGCTCAGGTTCAGGTAGGTACCAATGTGCCCAAGGACATGGAATTGGATGGGGTCTCCTGTGCCCTCACCTGAGCAGGCTCTCCTACTGCACCTGGTTACAAGTTACTCTGCAAGGCCACCTGCTTCCCACCGGCAAGTTCCCATCAACAGGTAAAGTAAGCAGATCCTAGAAACAAGCCACCAAGATCCCAGCCTGAGCAGCTTTGCCAGCCGAGACCTCGAGTTTAGGAAAATGAAAATAATATAAAGGAGTTGAATAAAGTTCTTGAAGAAATGTTAGCGTTAATAAAAATTATGCCATGCATTAATAAATATACATTAATAAACTGACTAATCATCATCCTAAACATTTGGTAACACTTACCTAAAGCACAAATTAAATATTTCCAGATAATAATATCAAGGCTGGTTTCTCTTTTCTTTAGTTCCTGGATATTGCACACCGAATGTGTACTTTTTTTTAAGAGATGGGGTCTTGCTCTGTTGCCCCAGCTGGAGTGCAGTGGCTATCCACAGGCATGACCATTGCATACTACAGCCTTAAACTCCTGGGCTCAAGCAATCCTATTGCCTCATCTCCCGAGTAGCGGATAGTGTACACTTCTATAATAAAAAAACATATTTTGAATGCTGGATAGTGTCAAGGCTGACTTGTACACAGTGAACTTTCTTAGGCAAGTTTTTAACTAGTTCCTTGTGATCCTGCTCTACAAAGCCTCTGCTGGGCAGCTCTGTCAAGAACAGCTCTATCCTCAGGCTCAGCCTACACATCCCCAGCTGTCAGTAGCCCCCAGTCAGTTCTGTACCCCCATGTGCCCTGGTAAGGAAGCAGGGGACTCTGAAGGGGGGTCTGGACTAAAAGTGAACCAGGTGCAGAAGCCTCAGGGAAAACTCACTCCCCAAACACCTGACACGAGTCACCTCCATGCTATGGGACTTTTCCCGTGTGCACGTTCCTGCCTCCGCACTGTCTCCATCCTTTCCCACATGATAATGCATCTGCTGAATGGACAGAGGCAGTTTCTTTCAAAACTCACCAGTTCCCTCAAAAATACAATGTGTTCCTGCCCAATCGATCTATTTTTGCTACTTACAAAAGAAAGTGCCAAATTCTTTCTACTCCCGAGGTCCTGGGTATCCTGGGAGGCAGGTGCCGGGTGGGCCGGGCGGAGCCGCTCCTTCCGAGCCCTGTTCTCTCGCCGCCTCTTGCTGCCTTTAGGAGTGGTTCACAGTCAGGGACGAATGGGAATGAACGTCGGCAGCAGAACATTTGACAGACTGATGAACTGGTGTTCTAGCCACACTTGGGTTAGCTTTAATAAAATAGAACATTACTGTGGCAAAGCATGGGAGCCTCATAGGAAATACGCTTATTTGTAAAACCAAAAAAAGTTTTCAAAATGACCTGAGAAGCTAGTGACTCTTTGTTTACAAACCTGCTGATCAGAATTTTGTCCATTATGATGCTAACTAATCTTTCCCAGCCCAGCAGGAAAGGCCCCTGTGCACACCTGTCTGCAGTGCCCACCAGCCCAGCCCTCTGCTTCCTCAGATGCTCTAGGCTGGCCCCAGTTCCAGCGCTGCCTCTGCAGAGCCTGCCCAGACACTTGCAGGCCAGCCCCCACCTTCGCCGCCTGGCTCAGCCCTCTCTCCCAACTCCCCTGGCCTTCTCTGAGTTTTTTCCATGCCATTTCCTGCAGCTAAGACTGCAGATTTATGATGTATTATCTCTCTCCCTTTGGAAGAATGCTTCCTGTGGACATAGATTTTGATCTGTTTTGTCAACACAAACTCCAGGTCCCTAGAATAGTGCTTGACAGGTAAAGGTGCTCCATACACATTTCTTGAGTTAACAAATAAATAGAAAGATAAAGTCCAAACCACTCAGACAAAACTGTATTTCTGTGACAAGCCAACTCTTCCACAAGATCACTCTTCAGCTTTTGGAGCTGATCTTATAACTTCACGCCCTTAAAAATCTTGCTTACGTTGTAAGATACTTACAACTTCAGTTTAGTATTTTATCCTATAGTGCTTAGGAAGCCGTGTGTTCAACAAACAGTTTTTTTTTTGTTTTTTTTTGAGACAGAGTCTCACTCTGTTGCCCAAGCTAGAGTGCCATGGTGTCAGCCTAGCTCACAGCAACCTCAAACTCCTGGGCTCAAGCGATCCTCCTGCCTCTGCCTTCCGAGTAGCTGGGACTACAGGCATGCACCACCATGCCAGGCTAATTTTTTCTATGTATTTTTAGTTGGCCAATTAATTGCTTTGTATTTTTAGTAGAGACGGGGTCTTGCTCTTGCTCAGGCTGGTTTCAAACTCCTGACCTTGAGCAATCCTCCTGCCTCAGCCTCCCAGAGTGCTAGGATTACAGGCGTGAGCCACCACACCCAGCCCAACAGTTTTTGATGAAAAATGCTTGCTGCTTGGGAGGTAAATTCCTACTTCCAACATGAGGGACAATGGACTTAGGATTAAGCTAATGATAAATAATGCATGTTCACATCCTTATAACATGTCATCCTCTATATAAATAAGTAAAGAATATAGCTTCAGATCCTTTGTTTTTATAGAATACTGAAGAGAAGGGAACAGATACAAACGGTGTTCCAAGCCCATAAATGAGAAACCCCACAGCAATCCCGTCCTGAGGAGCACAGGAGAGCCCCAAACCAGCATGTTTGTCAGGACTTACTCCATGGGGGCCTTGATGTGAGCATCTCTGCAGCCTGAGCTATTGGGGTTCTCTCACAGCCCCGCCCAGGTCCCCCTCATCCTGTCCCATGTACAGCCCATCCTTGAGCTAAGTCACTAGTCAGAGAACAAGCCTTCAGAGGAGGGAAGAGGTCCTACAGTGCTTAGGCAATGGCAACAGGAAAAACATCAGACCTCTTTTGCCTAATATTTACCAGTGAGGAGAAATAAGTATAAAAAACTATCTGAACGTGAAATGTCCAGAATAGGCAAATCCAGAGAGACAGAAAGTTAATTAGTGATTATCAGGGGCTGGGGGATGGGGAATGGGGAGGAATGACTGCTAATGGGCACAGGATTTCTTGTTGGGGTGAAGAGAATATTGTGGAATTACATAGTGGTGATGGCTGCCCAACTCTATGAATAAATTAAAAAACAACAAATTGTATACTTTAAAGGGGTAAATTTTATGGTATGTGAATTATATCTCAATTTGAAATCTAAACAAAGAATACAACAAAGTTACTGCTCAGAATGCTTCCATTTAGTTAACTTGTGATATTTATATAGATATATAGTATCACAGTCTTCAAAATGTTACACTTTAAACCAGAAACTGTATCATGCCAGATGCTGTGGACAATACCTGATATATGATAAGCATGATGAGATTTTCATTTTTACTCTAACAGTATATGGGCTCAGAGAAAAAACAAATAATTCAGACATGAGGGTATGAAGTAAAGAAAATAAGTAGCAAATTTCCCCAACTGCAACTGCCCAAAAGTAGACAAGCCCTTCTGGTGTTCAGTGTGACCATGCAGACATCCAGAAATGGCCAATGTATGCACGATAAAATATATCTTTTTTTCCCCTACATGCAAACTGTCAAAAATGAAAATTAAGCTATAGTTTTCTTTTGTTACCAACAATGTGTCCCGGGCATTTTTCCATATGAACATATAAAAATCTATCTCTTTTTTTGAGACAGAGTCTCACTCTCTTCCCTGGGCTAGAGTGCCGTGGCATCAGCCTAGCTCACAGCAACCTCAAACTCCTGGGCTCAAGTAATCCTTCTGCCTCAGCCTCCCGAGTAGCTGGGACTACATGCACGCGCCACCATGCCTGGCTAATTTTTTCTTCTTTTAGTTGTTTAGCTAATTTCTTTCTATTTATAGTAGAGACGGGATCTCACTCTTGCTCAGGCTGGTCTTGAACTCCTGAGCTCAAGCAATCCTCCCGCCTTGGCCTCCCAGGGTGCTAGGATTACAGGCGTGAGCCACCGTACCTGGCCTAAAAATCTATCTTAATATTTTTAAGGGATGCACAGGACTCTACTGTATGGTTCACCATAATTTATATGACCAGTTCTACTTATGGAGAGTTAGGCTGTTTTTCATGTTTTGCTATTATGGACAATTCTGAAGTACACATTCTTGCACATGTATCTTTGTACATATTGGCAAGCATATAGTATTAATAATACAACTGCTGGGTCAAAGATGATGTGTATTTTAAAATATAATTATTAGGCCGGGCGCGGTGGCTCACGCCTGTAATCCTAGCACTCTGGGAGGCTGAGGCGGACGGATTGCTCAAGGTCAGGAGTTCAAAACCAGCCTGATTAAGAGTGAGACCCCGTCTCTACTAAAAATAGAAAGAAATTAATTGACCAACTAAAAATATATAGAAAAAATTAGCCGGGCATGGTGGCGCACGCCTGTAGTCCCAGCTACTCGGGAGGCTGAGGCAGAAGGATTGCTTGAGCCCAGGAGTTTGAGGTTGCTGTGAGCTAGGCTGACGCCACAGCACTCACTCTAGCCTGGGCAACAGAGTGAGACTCTGTCTCAAAAAATATATATACATATAATTATTGCCAACCTGCCATTCATTTATTCATTCATGCATTTATTTTGGAGAGAGTCTTGCTTTGCCATCCTGACTAGAGTGCAGTGGCGTCATCATAATTCACTGTAACCTCAAACTCCTGGGCTTAAGTGATTCTCCTGTCTCAGCCTCTCAAGTAGCTGGGACTACAGGTGTGTGCCATAACGCCCTGCTAATTTTTCTATTTTTAGTAGAGACAGAGTGTCGCTCTTGTTCAGGCTGGTCTCCAACTCCTGACCTCAAGTGATCCTCCCGCCTCAGCCTCCCAGAGTGCCAGGATTACAGATGGGAGCCACCACACCCAGCCCAACCTGCTTTTTTTTTTTTTTTTTTTTTTTTTTTTGAGACAGAGTCTCACTCTCTTGCCCAGGCTAGAGTGAGTGCCGTGGTGTCAGCCTAGCTCACAGCAACCTCAAACTCCTGGGCTCAAACGATCCTTCTGCCTCAGCCTCCCGAGTAGCTGGGACTACAGGCGTGCGCCACCATGCCCGGCTAATTTTTTCTATATATTTTTTGGTTGGCCAATTAATTTATTTCTATTTTTAGTAGAGACGGGGTCTCACTCTTAATCAGGCTGGTTCTGAACTCCTGACCTTGAGCGATCCGCCCTCCTCGGCCTCCCAGAGTGCTCCAACCTGCCTTTTTAAAAGGTGTGTCAATGTATATTTCCTCCAGTGGCTACTAAACTATTAAACAAATATTATCTGGTGATGTTTCCCACTTTATTTTCTGAAGTATGCTGTTGGCCACGCTGTGGTCCAGTGCCACGGCTCCCCTTGTGGGTGCCTGTCTCCAAGGGGGCCCAGAGCAGGGCACAGGCACAGATACTCCAGCGCCCCCACCAGGCCCTTCTGCACCACGCTGAGCAGATTCTGCAACAGCTTCTTGCCCAAACAACTGCCTGTTATTTCAACGCCTACACTGGGCATCTATGATATACATGGTTCTGTGCCTAGCACATCAGGGGACCTGAAAGGAAGGAGCACTGTCCCTGCCCTTAGAGAACTTTCAGGGAGTCACGAGGAAGGTGAAGAAGGAGCACCCTAGAGTCAGTAACTATGATGAGTAGCAGAACACGAGAAACACCAACCCAAAGGTACAAAGGGCTACAGATTTTCAGAAGAGGAAGCAACCACCTCTGCTACAAGGTAATCCAGGGCTTCCTGAATTGGACTTGTGGCATAATTCCAATTCTAGCAGAGGAAGAGAAGAAAGAGGCCAGCAGACACAGCAAGGTCAAGTGCCTATGAAGGGGAACTGGGAATGGGCTATCACTGCAGAAGAGACTCAGGGCTGAGCAGTGCCAGGGCAGGATAGGGCATCTGGTTTTGAGCAGGTCTGTGTGGGAATGCCAGCCTGGTGTCCCTTCCCTGATGCAGATCCTTGAGTACAACATTTATCCTCAGAGCCTCACTTTTTCACATGAAAAGCGGATACTATACCTAAATCTCACAGAATTATCAGGCATCCCTGAAATAGTATCTGTAGACTCCTTTTGCAAACTCCACCAGCACTGTATATGTAGAAGATCGAGCTTCCTACTAAGTGTATCAGAAGGCCTGACAAGGATCAGGCTGGTTCCCCATCTCAGATGGCTCAAAGTCTTTCTTCAAAAAGCCCCTTCTTGGCCGGGCATGGTGGCTCACGCCTGTAATCCTAGCACTCTGGGAGGCCGAGGTGGGCGGATCGCTCAAGGTCAGGCATTCGAAACCAGCCTGAGCAAGAGCGAGACCCCATCTCTACTAAAAATAGAAAGAAATTAATCGGCCAACTAAAAATATATAGAAAAAATTAGCCGGGCATGGTGGGGCATGCCTGTAGTCCCAGCTACTCGGGAGGCTGAGGCAGAAGGATCACCTGAGCCCAGGAGTTCGAGGTTGCTGTGAGCTAGGCTGATGCCACGGCACTCTAGCCTAGGGAACAGAGTGAGACTCTGTCTCAAAAAATAAAAAAAAGCCCCTTCTTGGCCAGGCACAGTGGCTCATGCCTATAATCCCAGCACTTTGGGAGGCTGAGGCAGAATTGCTTGAGCCTAGGAGTTTAAGACCCGCTTGGGCAACATAGCAAGACCCTGTCTCTACAAAAAATTAAAAAATTAGCTGGGTGTGGTGGTATACACCTGTAGTCCCAGCTACTCAAGAGGCTGAGGCAGGAGGATCCCTTGAGCTCAGGAGTTTGAGGCTGCAGTGAGCTATGACGATACCACCACTCTAGCCCGGGCAACACAGTGAGACCTTGTCTCTAAAAAATAGCCCCTTCTTGACAATTGAGCAAGAAAAGGCATCCATATTGGAAAGGAAGAAGTAAAACTATTTCTATTTTCAGATGACATGATCTTATATAGAGAAAATCCTAAGGAATCAAATTAAAAAGTAGTTTAATAAATTTGTTCAGCAAGATTGAAGGATGCAAAATTAATATATAAAAATCAATTGTTGGCTGGGCGCGGTGGCTCATGCCTGTAATCCTAGCTCTCTGGGAGGGAGGATCAATCAAGGCGGGAGGATCGATCAAGGTCAGGAGTTCGAAACCACCCTGAGCAAGAGCGAGACCCCGTCTCTACTAAAAATACAGAGAAATTAACTGGCCAACTAAAAATATATAGAGAAAAAATTAGCCGGGCATGGTGGCGCGTGCCTGTAGTCCTAGCTATTTGGGAGGCTGAGGCAGAAGGATTGCTTGAGCCCAGGAGTTTGAGGTTGCTGTGAGCTAGGCTGACGCCACGGCACTCTAGCCCAGGCAACAGAGTGAGACTCTGTCTCAAAAAAAAAAAAAAAAAAACAGAAAAAAGAAAAATCAATTGTTCCAGGCAAGATGGCTCCCCCCCGTAATCCTAGCACTCTGGGAGGCCAACGCAGGAGGATCACCTGAAGTCAGGAGTTCCAGACCAGCCTGAGCAAGAGTGAGACCCCGTCTCTACAAAAAAAATACAAATAAATTAGCAGGGTGTGGTGGCACACACCTGTAGTCCCTGCTACCCAGAAGGCTGAGGCAGGAGGATCCCTATAGCCCAGGAGTTTGAGGTTGCAATGAACTATGATGACGCTACTGCACTCTACCTGGAGTGACAGAGCGAGACTCTGTCTCAAAAAAAAAAAAATTAATAATCCATTTATAATAGCATCAAAAAAATGATATTCAGGAAAAAATGTACAAAAGCAGCACAAAATGTATACACTGAAAATTATAAAACACTTGAAAGAAATCACAGATCGAAATAAATGGAAAGACATCTTATGTCCATGGATTGGAAGACTAAACATTGCTAAGATAGTAATACTACTAAAATTGATCTACAGATTCATCTCAATCTCTATCAAAACCCCAGATGTTTGTTTTTGTTTTTTGCAGAAATTAATAAGATGACCTTAAAGTTCATGTGTAAATGCAAGGGACCTGGAACAGACAAACAATCTGGAAAAAGAAGAAAGTTGGAGGACTCTCACTTTGTGCTTTTAAAACTTACTACAGAACTAAGTAATCAGGACACTATGGTACTGGTATAAGGAAAGACATACAGATCAATAGAATTCAGAGTCCAGAAATAAACCCTTACATCATTTATAGTCACAGCTGATTTTTTAAAAGGGTTTCAAAACCAATCAATGGAGAAAGAATAGAGAGCGATCTCAATGCTGTTACAGAACAGAGAAGGCTCTGTTGGTGGGTGCTCTCATCACAGTTGCTAGAAGGGCGGAGCTGGTGGTCATTGCCTAGCAGCTGCTTAGATACCTCCCTCCCTTTCTTTCCTCCTAAATGATCAACTCTTCTGAGTATTGCTTCAGTGAGGACAGGCAGGTGAGTTCTAAGACTTCCCTAGCTGTGATCTGTTCTTGCTTTTCAAAAAACTGTGGGAGGTGATATTTGACACATAAAAAAGATCATGTGCAATATAGTATGACAAGAAAACAAACCCTAGAACCCAGCACGCACTTGAGAGTCAGCAACTACCGGTGTGCTCCTTTCTTAGTCCATCTTCCCGCCTCTCTGCAAAAGCAATCAGCCAGAACTTTGTGTTTATACTTCTCCTGCTAGCATATATGTTTTTTTCTTAAATAATACAGTTTACTGTTTTTTAACTCCATAAACATGATATTGTACCACAGACAGTCCTCTCCTGCTAGCACTGTAAATATTCACCCCTATTTGTTATGTGTAGATATACTTCATTCATTTTTGCTGCTGTATTAATCATATACTTATCCATTTTCTTATCAAACCATTTCTAGGTTTTGCTATTATGAACAGTCTGCTCTGAACACCCTGACATCTCTTCTGGGGCACTCGTCCAAGTTTCTCTGGGCTATTTATCCGAGATCAGGGGATCAGGGATTAGCAAGCTACACACAGCCTGTGGGTCAAATCTAGCCAGCAGCCTATTTCTCAAAGGCCCTTGAACTAGGAATGCTTTTTAGATTTTTAAAGTGTTATAAAAACAAACAAAATAAGACTACATGACAAAGAGTATATCTGGTCCACAAAGTCTAGGATATTTAACAGAAAGAGCTTGCCAACCCCTGACTTGGACTCTACAGGTAGAGAGCACAGAGGAATTGCTGTACGTAGGTTGCATGAATGGCCAAATTTACAAGAGGGTGCCGGACCGCTCTCCACAGCAGCAGCATGAGGGTTTCTGTCAATCACACTCTCACCACACTTGGAGTTATCGGACATCTTAATTTCTGGCAACTTAACAGGTACAGTGGCCATTTCCCCCTCATCCTGATAATCAGAAAAGTTTGGCATCGTTTCATATGCTCATGGGCCACTTGTTTCTCCTGTGAAATGATTGTGTCTCCTTGTCATTTTTTCAATTGGGTCATTTTTTCAATATCTTTTACAATATTGATTTGTAGGGATTCTTCATATATTTTGACTGCTAATCTTTTGTTAGCTGTATGTATTATAAATGTCTTCTCCCAATACAGGGCTTGACTTTAT
This sequence comes from Cheirogaleus medius, assembly GCA_008086735.1. Lineage (NCBI taxonomy): Eukaryota > Metazoa > Chordata > Mammalia > Primates > Cheirogaleidae > Cheirogaleus > Cheirogaleus medius. The sequence goes on from VBSM01001979.1 coordinate 1,160,908, forward strand.
TTATGGCATCTTCTAATGAAGAGAAACTCTCAGTTTTAATGTCATAGAAATTATCCCTATGTTGTCCTTTTAAAAATGTTCAGATTAGCTTGTGGGTGGTGATAAAAAAGGGACAACCCAGCATATATAGAAAAATAGAAAGCAGCTCTAATTCTACCACAGAATCATTTTCAAAACGAGATTATTCTGCTCAAATAAGACTAGCAAATGAGCTACTATATCAAACAGACAAACCTTGTTCAAGGAAAATATTCTTCCTAAACAAAAGGAAATGACACGGTAGCTGGGTGCAGTGGTTCATGTCTATAATCCTACCACTTTGGGAGGCCAAGGCAGGAGTATCACTTGAAGCTAGGAGTTCGAGACCAGCCTGAGCAAGAAGTGAGACCTTGTATATATAAAAAATTAAAAAAATTAACCATGCTTGGTGGTGCATGCTGATAGTCCCAGCTACTTGGGAGGCTAAGGTGGGAGGATAGCAGGACCTAGCAGGCAGCCCTGTGACCTTCTATATGCATGGAGATGGCTGTCGCAGGACTTAACTGGCTCCAAGGTAAAGCTACAACCAGTGGACAAGCAGTCTCAGGTATGCTGACAATACTCAACTCCACCAGCCACTAGCTGCCACTAGGAGAAGCCCTTTCTGATTTGAAGTGTAAGAATCACCTCATCAGCTCCTGAAACAACTAGAACAATAGCAATGACGTAGCTGAGTCTTAAAACAAGACATAAATACCTACCTATCGTGTCCCAAGGAAAAGGAGTTTGAGGTTTAGGAAAACCATCACTGGAGGCAAATTTCTCACAATCAACTCAGAGGTGAACTATAACAATCATTCTTCATGCTGGACATGAACTTGGAGTATCACCTTCAGACAAACGCAAAGTTATGCAGGAGGAGAAACCACTAAGGGAATCTGCTCCAGGTTCCCTCCCACCTATGTAACAGGGAGGGCAAAAATCTCAAGATCACCAAAGGAAACAACATTCCTGTGTATAGGACCCAGTTTCCAACAGCAGGGAGGGCAGTCTTTACTAACATGCCCTCAACCCAACAGGCACACCACAAATACCGACAAGGACAATTCACTGTTATCTTTTATGATATTTGCCCTTGTAAGCCATCTTAAATCCTTCTGGAATCAGGTGGGGTATGCATAAATTAGGCAAACTCAAATTGGTCATAGTGTTAACAGGAGACTCCAGAGTGATGTCCACAAACATGGCTGAGTGAGGAACTGCAAGAGTTCATCCTTCAATATATGCAATAAAAAAACTAGCAAAAACTGTGAGAATTAAGTTTTTCTGAAACTAACCAAAACCTGCAGCAATCAGAGGAACGCTTAATCGAGAGAAACCAGCTAAGTCGTAGTATGAACAGTGAAGTCTATGCCATTTTAACTTACCCTGGTCCCACCCTTCGCAGCAGTGTGCCAGAAGGTAACAGGCTGCAATCACGGCACAAGCACTGTACCAGAGGGAGCAGAACAGACCTTACATGCACAGAATTGCAGCTGTTTGTTCTGACCTCTCTGGTGGCTCCCCGGAAGACTGGCTCAAGGCACTTGCCTTCACCTCACCAAGCCTGGAACTCTCCCAGTGCTGAGGCGGCTACTGAGGCAGGAGGGAAGGAGTCATTGAAAACATTTATGGGCACATGTATTTGCGGGGGCCGAGGGTAGGGGAGCCATAAAAATGTTTTGGCACCAGAGAGGAGAGGTCGTGGTTGCACAACACTGTGAATGTACTAAGTGCCACTGAACTGCTCACTTTAAAATGGTTAATTTTATGTTATGTACATTGTGCCTCAATTTAAAAAAAAATTACTGTTACAAAAAATCCACCATAACCACTTCACAGCTACTAAGATAGCTAAAACAATAACAAACAAGTAAAATTACAAGTGTTGGCGAGGATTTGGAGAAATTGGAACCTTCATAAATTGCTGGTGAAAATGTAAAATGGTACAGCTGTTGTGGAAACAGTCTGGCAGCTCCTCAAAAAGTTAAACATAGAATGACCATGAGCCAGAAGTCCATTCCTACGTATATACCCAAGAGAAATGAAAACATATGTCCACACAAAAAATTGTACACAAATGTTCACAGCAGCATTATTCATAATAGCCAAAAAGTAGAAACAGCCCAAATATCCATCATCTGGTGAATGGATAAACAAAATGTGGTGTATCCACACAATAAAATATTACTTAACCACAAAAAGGAATGAAGTACTGATATATGCCACAACATGGATAAACCTTGCAAACATTATGCTAAGAGATAAGTCAGAAACAAAAGGCCACATATTATGATTCCATTCGTATGAAATGTCCAGAATAGGCAAATGCATAGACAGAGATGAGAGATTAGTGGTTGCCAGAGGCTGGGGCAAGGGAAGAATGGGGAGCGCTTAGTGGCTATGGGGTTTCTTTTTGGGGTGATGAAATGTTCTATAATTAGACAGAGGCAATAGTTGCATAACCTTGTGAATATACACAAAGACACTGAATTGTACACTTTAAATGATGACTTTTATGTTATGTGAATTTTATCTCAATAAGAAAATGTTCAAAACAAATTTTTAGTGAAAAAAAAAGTTAAAGGGGGTGAGACATCCGAGATTCCTCTCTCATCACCCACAGCTTGGTAACCAGTCCTCATCACTGCCACCAACATGAAAGCAATGGCTACCACACTCAGCCTGAGGTAGCACAATTCTGTCTATCCATACTTACATGAAAAGCATTTAATATCACTGCAAGTATTTTAATAGGAAAATTAAAAGTAGAGAAGAGTAAAGAGACTAGAAGCCAATGAAAAACTAAGTTTGAGGAGATAACATTTTAAACTAAATGCAGATATTTAAGGAGAAATAAGTGGCCAAGAGGACCACTGCCAACATCAAATATGGACCACACTGACTGATGGCAGACAGCAAACAGGCATCCAATGGAGTCAGCTGCTTCCTGTTCCCAGACTGGAAAACCACCACAAGTAGAGATACAAAAGCAAGGCCATTATTCAAAGAAACCCCCAAACTAAAAATCATTGTAAAAAGAAAGTTCCTAAAATTAAAAGGCAAAATTTTTAAAAAAATATCTGTGATGCTTGCCAGGTCCCTGTAGTCGCATCTACTCAGAAGGCTGAGGCAGGAGGATTACTTGAGCTTAGGAGTTCCAGTCCAGGCTGAGCAATACAGCAAGACACTGTCTCTAAAAAAATTTATTTTTTATTTTTAAATTTATGTAACATGGATGAACCTTGAGATCTAAAAAATTTTTTAAAATAAAATATCCACAATGATAGTATCTAATCTGTGATTGTATCTGGCTGTTCACACCGAGCTGTGGACAGGCCAGGAACGCCCCATGTGTTCCACCTAGGGCTTCTAGGCTAATCACCAGAAACAGCAAGAAATAAGTGAAGTGACATCTTTGGAACCACCCCAAAATGGAGAATTGTGGAAACATTCATTAGATTTCTTGATTGAAATATAAATACCTTTATTTCATTTGTTTATACATGGGTACAAAAATAGTTAAATCTTATCTTTATCCTAAAATTTAGATGTGACAATTATAAGTTAATGAAAGTTCTACAACATATATAACAATTATTGTGTTGAAGAAAAATTATGCAAATTTAGTCAAATGCATTAAAGATGATGTTTGAGGCAACTTTTAGGGACTTGCTAACTAATGTTTAATATCCTGCCTTGGGGAAGCAACTTAGAAGTCACAAGGCCCAGATACTGAACACCGGCTTGTGCCTCTGGAGAGCATATCCGCCACATAAAGTGGCAATCTGGGGCCACTGCCAATACCTCACGTTCCCACCCTTGCTAAGCATCAGGTTTGGGAAGAGAGTGCTTGCTTCTACACAAAGAAAAATGTACTGCTGAGCAGTAACAAAAGATCCACTTAGCAAAGAAAGTGCAAAGGAAATTACAATAAAGGGGAAATTGTGTGATTAAAAATGGTACTTAAGCCACTTTGAGGACCTAAAGAGAAGCCAGAAATTACCAGAAAGCAGCAGCCTTGGAGCTGGTGTTCTGGATAGTGTCTGGAATTATTAGTTCTAGAAATTTTATTCTGCAGTTTCCTTTAAGCAGAATATTACTCTGTTATATTATTTATTGTTTGCTACATTTTTTGGGCACGAATTTACTGTATTTGGGGGTCTTACTTTTTATCTAAGTGAATGACATTTCTAATTATTTGAGAAGATAGTTTCTAGTCAGCTACTCAGGAAGCCCCTTGCTTACAGCTGAGGCATGTATACTTAGAAATACACCAGAGTCGCAGTGGATTCCTTTCACTTTCCTCTATGCCTCCATTACTCTACTGATTTATTTTATGTCCCCTACTTCTATTATTTAAGTTCAGCCTCATTTTAGTTAGAGTTTAAAATCTGGAAACAAAACTACATCTGCTGACAAAAGAGTGCTCCAAGAACTGGAAAGCCCGGGGAAAACCAAAACAGGGAAGCATCAGATAAACAAAGGCAATGTCTCCTGCCAGCAAGAAAGTACCAAACATGACATATATGTAGAAAAACAGCTCAGCATCAAGCCCAGCAGGGAAATTAAGTCTCGTCCAAGTGATGCCAATAAAAGGAGAAAGGCAAAGGTCATAGACAGGTATGCCCTGTTGATAAAGACGCTTTCTGGAAATCGATATGTATGCAAACATTTCGGCATGCTAACTCTTCCATGATACCTGATGTCAAATGTTCCACTGCGGGAGAGGGCCCATGGCTAATGCACTGGAGACTAGATTCTTATCCAAACAAATAGGCAGATCATAATCACATATTAAAAGCCCTCTTAGGAGAGGGAGGGAGAGGAAGACAGAGAGACACAGAGACACAGACCAACTGACCCAGGCAGATGGCTGGAAAAGAACCTGAGTAAACCACAGTATAATGCATGGTCTTAAAACCTTTAAGAAAACAATAGCCATTTGGGGCCCAGCACTGTCAATATCCCTTGGTTCGTATGATTTCAGATTTTTAAAAAGCATTCATTCAGTCCTTACTATATGCAAAGATGCTATTCCTCTCTTGGCCCAGGGCCAGAGTCCTGCCATCTGGACAGGAAGCAGGGAGAGGAGCTGAGGGCTCAGTCCACTCAACGAGCCACAGGAGCAGGCAGCACCTCTGAAGGGGGGAGGAGGCTTCCCTGAGGCCATGCCTGTTAAACTGAGTGGAAGCCCTGGACTCTGTGAGGCATAGAAGCTGCAGGTGTATTAAGGCTCATTTTCCTGCAGCATCAACTTTACTTGAAGATGTAAGTGAAAAGCATAAGACATGGCCAGTCCATATTAAGAAGTAGATTGTATTTTTCAATTTAATTAAAAAAAATTTTTTTACCACTATACTAACAAGGAAGGGAGTAGATTGTAGACTGCAAAGTTTTAATGAATTTTTAGAGTAAAAATTTTAGAAAGAAATTTTGAAATTTGGGATTTCAAAAAACACTGGCTTTCATCTCTGTGCAGACAGGTGTGCCTCCTGGTGAGGGCACGCACCCACCTCTGGAGTGCCTGTGCTAAACGGCTGAGCCGGAAAGCAATCAAGCCCCTAGATCCAGACACCAATCACAGGAAATAGAGGCAGAAGAACACGTTCAATGGAAACAGCAAAAGCCAGAATAGGGGAACCTCTGACTACAGGATAATCAGCCTGGATTTCCCACAAACAAAATGCAAGGAAAAAAAGAACAGGCAGGAGGCCTCTATTAATTAAAAGAGACTTAAGACACGTATCGGCTGACTGCAATTGTTTGGACCCTGCTTCAAACAAACTAAAAAATCTGAGACTAGTGGGGAAAACTGAATGGTACTATGATGATATTGTGATTATAAATGAAATTTAAATACCAATTTTATTGATAGTTTTCACTTATCAAAAACAACTACACAGGTTGGACATGGTGGCTCACACCTATAATCCCAGCACTTTGGGAGGCTAAGGTGGGAGGATCACTTGAGTCCAGGAGTTCGAGTCTGCAATGAGCTATGATCATGCCACTGCATTCCAGCCTGGGTGACAGAGCAAGACTCTGTCTTTCAAAAAAAAAGCAATACTACTCAAGGCAGGCTACCACCCCCACCCCCGACCAGTGCCTTTCCCACAGCAGGCACCCTTCTAGGGAAGAGGGGCTGAGTGAGAGCTCTCAGAGAGTAGGCCTGTGAGGTAGAGGTGCAGGCTACTACTTTTGGTCTTCCAACTTATTAAATCATTCCTGGGCCATAAGGTGTAATGTCTATTATTCTTAGAGTTTAATGCTGGTTTTTAAAAAATGAAAAATAAAAATAAGGTCAGGCAGAAACCACAACACAGCGTCACATATGTAGAAGATGCTCAAATATATCTGCTGAAGAATGAAATTGTCAGAAATGAGCATGTTCAGAATGTTTTGGAATTTAATTACTTTATTTTTATGCAAAGCAAAGAGGTAACAGCTAAAGAAAGAAATCTATACAAATTTAAATTTTCTAGTGGCATACCTGTGTATCATATGCTGCAAGGAGATATGCTGAAGCTTGATCAGGGAGGAAGAAACTTCAATAAAGAAAGGAGCAAAGCAGTGCCAACCTTATCCTTCTTTAATTCATGTAGTGGAGTCCCTTACCTAGGAAGTAAGAATAAGACTTGGTCAACTCTCATCTGGAAAATTTTTAAAACTTTTAAAAATGAAACTTCAAAAATGTAAATTTCTATAAAATGATCAAGTAAGAAGTTTATGATAAAACATTTTTATCCACTCTATAAGCATATGCTTTGGATTTCTACATTTTTTGAGTAAGACATGTATTTTTAAATCACTTTTGTTATGAAGTATTACATACTTATAAAAAAGTATAGGAAACATATATGTCCTATCTCATAGGGTTATTACACAAACACTAGTCCAACTACCACCTAGGCCAAGGGATGTGGCATTGCCATAACTCCAGAAAAGCTGGGTGCCTCTCTGACCCCAAGCCCCTTCTCCCTTAAGTACTACCTTTAACTTTTATGGTTATCATTTCTTCACTTTTATTTAGAGATTTATCCCCTAGGTATGCAGCTCTACCGTACATAAGTTTATTTTTGCCTACTTCTGAATTTTATATAAATAGAATCATACTGTGTATATTCTTTTGTCTTTTTTGCTCAACATTGTTTTTGCTGTATCTGTAGTTTATTTTCATTGCTGTGCAATAGTCCATCGGGTAAATACATCATAATTTAGTTACCCATTCCCTTGTCCCCTGGGTAGTTTCCACATTGGAGCAAATATGAACACTAAGATATTTCTGGTACAGCTATCTCAGCCCTTAGGTATGTATTTCTCTGGTGTATATACCTAGAAGTGTGATGTCTAGGTTACTGGGTATATTCAACTTTGCTACATAAAGCCAAACTATTTCCTAAAGCAGTTGTAACAATTTATACTCCCACCAGAAGGGTATGAGAGGGTTTCTGCCACTCAAATTTTTCAACAAGACTTGTCAGATTTTTTAATTCCTGTTAACTGAACAGCTGTGTAGTAGTAATGTAAGAATTCTTTATTATAGAATTTTATAATTATTTTGAATAAACAATTCATGAAATTTTACATCTGACAATCACTGCAATGGAAATTTAATTTTGCAATGAAGCATTTGTTCACTTTTCCTATGGTTCCTATACCCTGATTTCTCCTACCAGGTATAAATTCCCTCTCTCAGTCCATCAGCTTCCAGAGACTCTACTCCAACCTCTGGGCAGAGAGGAAGTATGTGATTTGGGCCTGGCCAATCAGAGCATCCTATTTCCCTGGCCGGAGTTAATTCATCTCTCTGAACACCAAGGTCAGAATTAATGAAGCCTTTTCTTCCTACTCCGGGACTTAAAGAGATTCTCACTCTTTCACAAAGAACTTGAACATGAATACATAGAAGTCTGCAGCTGATGCTGCCATCTGGCAACTACGAGTGAAGAGCCTGTCTGAGAACACAGCAAAGGGGCAAATGGATGCTAGAGAAGAAACGGAGCCACCTGGAGAAACTACAGCTAGCCACTGGTGATCAATAAATCTCATGTTACTTAAAATAGCTATGGTTTAGAGTTTTCTAAAATTTACATCAGAAAGCGTTCTCACTGATACAATCACACATTCAAAAACATGGGTTTTAATCTTGTACTCAAACTGCACAGGTCAATTAAGGTAATAAATGATAACACATATGTATGTATACACACACTCTCAATATTCCTTTAATCACATTTGATAAATCTATAAACTTTTTAAATGGTTATAGGACTAGTTAAGGTTTTCTATTCCTTCTTCAATTACTTTTTTTTTTTTGGAAACAGAGTCAGCCTAGCTCAGAGCAGCCTCAAACTCCTGGGCTCAAGTGATCCTCCTGCCTCAGCCTCCTGCATAGCTGGGACTACAGGCACATGACACCACGCCTGGCTAATTTTTCTATTTTTAGAAGAGACGGGGTCTCACTCTAGCTCAAGCTGGTCTGGAACTCCTGACCTCAAATGATCCTCCCTCCTTGGCCTCCCACAGTGCTAGGATTACAGGCGTGAGCCACCACACCCAGCCAAAATATGCCCTCCTATTTTCTGAAAAAGTCTTTGCCAAGTTAGTATTATTTTTCCTTAAGTATTTAATACAATTTGCCAGTGAAGCCCATTTGGGCCTGGACTTTTCTTTGAGGCAAGTATTTTAACTAAATTTCAATTTCTTTAATAAATATAGTTATATGAGTTACATATCTCTTCTTAAGTTTTGGTGGTTTGTGTTCATTTCATTTAAAGTTGTCAGATTTATTGACATGAAAGTATTCATAATATTTCTTATCACCCTTTCACTGTACACTCTGTAGTAATATCTCTTTTTATTAACATATTCCTGATACTGGCAATTAATGTTTCTTTTTTTTACCTGATGAAATATTTTTCTGGATATAATATACATCGCTAACTTATCACAGTTTACCTTCAGATATATTACACCACTTCAGTTATGGAATTGTGTAACACTGTACTTCCACTTCTCCCCTCCCACTCTTTGTGCTATTGTTACCATTTATTTACCTCTACAAGTATTACAAGTCCCACAATACATGGTTACTTTTGCTTTAAATTTTTTGCCAAAAATTTTTGGTTTTTTTTTGAGACAGAGTCTTGCTCTGTCACCCTGGCTAGAGAGCAGTGGCATCATCCTAGCTCACTGCATCCTCAAACTCCTGGGCTCAAGCAATTGTCCTGCCTCAGCCTTCGGAGTAGCTGGGACTACAGGCGCATGCCACCACACCGGGCCTTAAATAATCAATTTTTTTTTTTAAGTGTAAAAGTGAAAACACCCATCTATTGACCATTTCTGGTTCCTTTCATTCCTTTGTGTAAGAATTTCCATCTGATATTTTCCTTCTATCTGAACTTCCTTTAATGTTTCAAGTAGTACAGTTCTGCTGGCAATTAATTCTGACAATTTTTCTTGGCCTAAAAATTTATTTCACCTTCATTTTTTAAAGATGTTTTCGCTGGATACAGAATCCTAAGCTAAAAGGTTTTTTTCTTTCAGTATTCAAAAATGTCACTCCGTTGTCTTCTGGCTTACACAAGATCTAACCAAAAGTCTGTTGTTATTAGTACCTTTGTTCCTCTGTAATGTGCCTTCTTTTCTTCTGGCTGCTTTTTAAGATTTTTTTTTTCTCTTTAGCACTGTTTTTTTAGGAATCTGATTATGAAGTACCTTGGTATGATCTATATGTTTATTCTGTTTATAGGGGTTTTGAGCTTCATAGTTTGCAGTTTTCATCAAATTTGGAAAAATTTCAGCCATTATTCCTTTAAATATTGTTTATATTCCTTCTTCTTCTTTTGGAACTATAGTTACACATATCTTGGACTAGTTGATTTTGTCCCACAAGTCACTGATGCTCTGTTATTTCATTCGGTCTTTATTCTCTGAGCTGTATTTTGGATTGTTTCTATTGTTATATCTTGAGGTTCACTGACCTTTTCTTCTGTAGTACTAGTCTGCTGTCAATCTACTACATTTTTCATTTTAGATACTGTATTTTCATCTCTGGAGGTCTACTTTAATCTTTTTTTACATCTTTCATTTCACTCACCATTACGTTCATGTTTTTTCCTACATTTTTTAACATGTACCACATATTTATAAATTATTTTAATGTCCTTTGTTAATTCTATCATCTTTTGTCAGTTTTGGGTCTGTTTTTACTGATTCATTTCCCTCCTGGTTAATATTATATGTTCTTGCATCTTTGTGTACCTGGTAATTGTGTATTAGATGCTAGACATTTTTTTTTTTTTTACATTTTTTGGGTGCTAGATTATACTGTATCCTTTTTATTTTATTTTATTTTATTTAGTAGAGAAGGGGTCTCGCTCTTGCTCAGGCTGGTCTTGAACTCCTAAACTCAAACAATCTGCCCGCCTCGGCCTCCCACAGTGTTAGGATTACAGGCGTGAGCCACCTGGCCCGGCCTATATTGTATCCTTTTAAATATAGGTGGGGCTTTGTTCTGGGAATGCAGTTAAGTTACTTGAACTCAGTTTAGGGTAAATCCAGAGCAGCCTATTAGTCTAGGACTAATTCAGCCCCACTACTAAGGTGATATACCCTTCTAAGGAATCTATCTGATGCCCCAGATGAAAAAGCTGCTCTGAACCCACCCTAACAAAGATGAAAAAGCAATCCTTAAAAGGATCTAACTGATGTCACCCTGGGTGGTGGGAACACAAATTATTCCTAGCCCTGTGTGACTGATGTTCAAAAATTGTTTGTTCTTTCCCTTTCTGGTAGCTCTTTCTCTGGCTTTGAGGTGTTTCCTCTCATGTATGTGCAGATTAGTACTTAAACACAGCTTTAAGGGGGCCTTCTATAGATCTCTGGAGTACTCTAAGCTGCCCCTTTCTCTCTTATATTTTGCTGCACAAATTCTAGCTGCCTTGTCTGCCCCAAACACTGCTCTCTGTTTTGTCATTTTAGTGAGGCCACTGGGCTCTGTTTGACTTCTTTCTTCCTCCCCTGAAATGTGGAAACTGCCTCTTGGCCAAGGTCAACAAACTAAGGTCTGAAAGCCATATCCCACCTGCCGCCTGTTTTTGTAAATAACATCAACATCCACTCATTTACATCCTTGGTATGAAAGCAGCCACAGACCATAGTAGAGTAGTTATGACAGACCAGATGGCCCACAAAGCCTAAAATATTTACCATAATATATGACCCTTTATAGAAAAAGGTTTGTAGACTCCTGCTCTAGGGAATAAGCTGGAATACGATGGGGCTCGTTTCATTTGTTTCCCTTATTTCAGGGAACACACTCTTACCTTGTGTCAAAGGTATGAAAAGTATTGTTTCATATATTTTGTCTGGTTTTCAGGTGGATTACATGGAAGTCATTTTGGGACTAGGTTGGCACAAATTTTAAGGGAGTGCCAAAAACCTCCGAAACAGAGATCCAAACCAAAATGAATGAAACAAATCCATGAGAGAAAGAACACCAAAACTTTACACAAAGACACATCAGGAGCAGGGTCATGCCAGGCCGCATCAGACAAAAGGAAAACCATTAATACTGACCTTCTCTTTATTCTCTATTTAAAATTTTGATTTTTTTCATCATGGATTTTTTTTGCATTGAATTTGATTTTTAAAAAGTACTTCATTAAAATATTAATCTCAATTACTGAGGTTTTTGGTGCCCCTTAAATTGTGTGCAAGTGCCTCACTTGCCTCCCCCTAGTACTGCTGGGGTATAAATCTGGTCCCTGTCATGCTATCACAGTGGAAACCTCCAGGAATAACTTTTACTCAGCAGAATCAGACTTAATATAATACCTTATCACTACAAGAGTTTACCAGAACCCACACACTTAAGGTTTTCTTTCTCACAGATGTCTTAGAAACAGATTGCTTCAATGTGAAAACTATGCGCTAATCAATTCTATTTGCAACTAAGTCGCATATGTATTTGTTCCTACCATACCCATCAAAAGCAATCATTAAATGTGTGTCAAATGGATATAAATTAGTAAACAAAAGCACTCTGTACATAGGAAAGTACTATGAGAACATAAAAACTTCCTTATAATTACTAAATAAATATATGCACACACAGACTGCAAAATGATAGTATAATGATATAGCATCTGGGTGATACATTTACAGTAAGTACATAGTATGCCAAAACAAGTCATCTGCAGCAATTGCTACCAAGTCAATTTATTGATTGGTGAAAGTAGGTGCTCAGTCTCCAAATATATCAATTCAATTAAAAGTAAATCAACCAACACACTTCCTTTTCTTGGTTTTGCAGGATTACCATCCTTCTGAAATTAGCCAGCTCATTTCCTAAGTATTCCCAACTCCCAATCCTAGCTAATAAGACTGATATGAAAGCACTTGGCAGGCAAAAGGACCATCTCATCTATAGAAAAGAACTTCTACATCTAAGCCAATTTCCACATATTCTCTACAGTTTATTTAATTTTCTAAGGCACATATGCAGGAAAATGTTTTCAAATGTGCTGACCAAAAAAGATTTCTCCTTAATTAAAAATTTATGGTATTAAATTTAGTGAAAGAACAAAGACTATGATATTCAAAGTTATAATTTTTATGAATAAATTGTCTAGAACTCACTGAACTCAATTTAATTATCGGACGCTATTTAAAAACACAAAGTACCCCCATTCCACGCACACTTTCCTCCCCCATCTGCTCCTTCTGACTTGGACTGTGGGTGTGAGTCTAGCCACCCAGCTTGGTGCACCACCCTGCTTCCCTCATCCCGAGAGGGGCTTGCAAACCGTGATCCACTCTGCTGGCTTCTGTGCTTCTGCTCCTCCACTGTCTCGTCAAGCACTTCATCCTCAAGACTCCACTCAGGCATCTTGACAACTATTTAGCGCTAGACTCACAGTTTTCCACTAAACTTTATGCTCCTTCAGAGCAGGGATCATGTTAAATTTATCCTGTAGTCCAAACACCTAACCAAGATGCCAGGCACACCTAGCAGGCACTTCTTGTTTGTTGAATTAAACTCCCATAGGTATCTTTTCTAACACTCTCTCCCAGTGAAACTGACCCTCCTCAAACCCGGGTTCTGTAAGGACATCTATTGTAACACTTAAAGCCTGCTCTGGCCTTGCTTCCTATTGTCTTCCCCACCTGACTCTGAGCTTTCTGAAGACAGAAACGTGTCACTCAGGTTTGTATCCTCAGCACTTAGAACAGTGGCTGCCACATAGTAAGCATTTGATACACACTAATTGTAGTATTACTAATTTACTCCTTGTAGTTATTCTTAATTTATTCCTTACAACTATAAATATTTTTCTCATTTTTTTTTGCCCATTATAGAGATGAGGAAACTGGAGCACAAAGGTTCAGCAACTTCCCAACATTATACATCACAAAGCAGCAGAGTGGTCTGCCTCCAGAGTCCATGTCCTCAACTACCATGTCTGTTACCAGACAGTGCTACCTCAACAAAGCCATGCTCACCGCCTCGTGTGGTAAGAATCAATAAAGATTTATGCTGTTAAATCAGTGTGCCATTTGCACTCTCACATTATCTTAAAAAGATATTCAATGATCCAATTCTGCTGGCCAGAGCTTGGACTGCTGAGTAGCTAAGATAATGACATGTATCAACATGCCCAAAGTCAGAGTCACCAGGACTGAAACCCTGGCCTCAAGGACCAGTGCTCCCTCCATGGCAACTTGACCACAGTACTCTCACTGGCTCTGACACCTGTAAATTCAAACCTTGTGAGATTATCTACAATAATTACTTAGCAAGAAGCAAAATACATACCTCAAAATTCCCAAAATACCAATAATGCATTTGCTCCATTTTAAAACCAAGTACCTTTTTAAAATTGTTTTGAATTTCAGCACTGCCATACCCAGAGTTTATTTATCCCCTTAGGACTAACATATGGCATTCACAACCAGATCTATCAGAGAGAACACCGTTAGCTAAATCAAATAAGGCCATTTCTGACTTCAAGGAAGATATTAAGATCTCAGCCAGGCTAAAATAAACTTTCTCACATCATTTAAACAATTATTCGCTTAATTTCTAGCTACTCTAATTTGAATATTGAGTAGAATTATTTAGCTTACTTTTGAAAAGCATCATCCATATAGATCTGAACGAGGAGGAGGTAGGAGAAAAGGAAGAGTGGAACTCCTGTCCCATGCTGCTCAGTAATGTTTAAAAGTATCCTTGGAGGCAATAAGCCATGTTTTAGAGCTATTAATACAATGGAGAATGTTTGTTGCTTTTGCTTTTGGCACTGTGACAGGTTTCCTTGAAGCCTTGCCCACCTGAAATCACGATCAGACATCCATTACCATTACCACTGCATACTTATTTACGCCTAAAACATAAAATGCCAGATATACAGTATTTTTACAGCTAGGTAACAGTCATGTTGGAAATTTAAGATATATACTGTAACATTTCTTTGAACCTAATATTCTTCGTGTTATGTAAACCCTTTAGAATATATCTAATTCATAATTAAATGTGACCCCACCTGATTGCTAAAATCACTATACTCACTAGTACAAACTTTCCCACATGACATCCAACTCAATGTTAACTTAGAGATGTACTAAAGTGTGAAATCTTTCCAGGTCACAATATATTTGTTCACTGACATGAGAAAAAACTTGAGGGAAGAGGCTGAGTGTGGTGGCTTATGCCTGTAATCCTAGCACTTTGGGAGGCCAAGGCAGGAGGATTGCATGAGGTCAGGAGTTTGAGAACTTAAGGGAAGAGCAAAGGGAGGCGGGAGCCACTCAGAACATAAAAGTCATCTACTCTTAGTTGTTTCCTACTCCTTAGAGAAGGGAGAAAACAGAAGTATTCAATAATTTGAAAAAGCAGGTTAGTAATGGGAGAAGAGATTTCTTGGTTGAATCAGAAAACATTTGAAAACATCTAAGAAAGTACTACAAAGGAAAAGGTAGACATAAATCACTCAACCACCCTCAAGGAAAGCACTCATGTCCAGTGTCCTTTATTCATTCAACATGCACTGGGAAGAAGAAGGGACAAGAAAGACAGAGGCCTTGCCTTCACAGAGCTGACAGTCTACAGGCAGGAGGACACAGCACCAGCAGTCACGTGTGTGGGGGGTGTGTCTGTGTGGAGAGTGTGTGTGAGATAGGAAAATCACGGAAGCAAAGTGCACAGGGTACACCACAGTGACACCCATTTATGTGGATATAGGGAAGATCTCCCCGAGGAGAAGATGTTTAAGGTATAATCTGAAGGGTAAGTTGAAATCAACTATTTTCTGTAATTCTCAGATTTTAAAATCATAAAGATAGGTAAATGCATAGGTAAAGAAAAATCAAATGTTTAAAAAGTGGCTCAGTACTAAATATGAATTCAACATCTCATTTTGTAGATTATATAGAGGAAAAAACCCATTATAATTCTAGGGTAACAAACTTTTTGCTGTACTACTGCTTGTGTGTTTATGTGTAGGTATGTGTGTACAATGCTTGATAAATATTAACTAAATTGAATGGGTTGCTGGCCAGAGCTTAGAAAATATGTTTAAAAAGACACTTTTCTTCTTGAAAAATGTTAAGAAAGTGGATATTGAGTGTTCTCACCACAAAAAAAGGATAACTATGTGAGGTAATGTACTTGCTAATTTGTTAGATTTAACCATTCCACAATGTATATATACTTCAAAACATGTTGTATATGATAAATATATACAATTTTATGTCAATTAAAAAATTAATTTGAAGGAAAAAGGATACTTTTCTTCTCACACTTGTTTTCCAAGTACAAAATTAAACCTCGGTACTAATTGACTTTCAGGCATTAAATTACATTTCAAAATCATCTTTATTAAAGGTGATATAGAAGCTGTTTTTCAACAACTTATATATTAGAAAGCTTACACTAAATTGATATATTATAAACAGAATTTTTAGATAAGTAAATCTGAAAGCAGGAAATAAATTTGTTTTGTAAGATTTGAAGTTGCAAGTTGTAATAAGCCAAACCACCCATGATGGTGAACAATAAAACCATACAGCACTATTAGACATTTTCAAAATCCTAGGCAAAAGAAAAAGGAAAACAATGTTCTAAGAACTGTGGGTTGTGAGTTAAGGTTCTAAGCCAAGAAAGACTCCTGTATTCTGGGCAGTGGGGATCCATGGTGGGGGTGAGGAGAAAGAAGGCCATCCCATAAAAGGGCAGCAGGCAGCCCGGGGCCAGAGAGTGAGGCAGGGCAGGCCAGATGCACACGAGAGAGCTAGACAGAGCAGCTGCAAAGATCTAGGCTCCGACTGAGGTTGTAGCATTTCACAATCTGTGTCTTCAATAGTCTAAAACAATCAAGAGGCATCTCCTCATGATGTGGCAAACCTGAGCCGCATCTTAAAAATGGTGCTTGGAAAAACGTTTTAACTCTGCCTGCTAAGTTCAGGGACACAGTTTCAATGCTTTGGTGCAAGTTACTCAGAAAACAGAAGTCACCTTGTTATGTAGATGTTCTACAGCTGAACAAAGTGTGCAAAGGTACTACATAAAAGGGACACTTACCACAATCTGTGGTCTGAAGACCCTTGCAAAGATTCCTACTTAATGAATTGGTCTGTGAAATGCCATTCTGTAACATATGCAGGGATTATATAAGTGTGAACATTTGTCACTTTTAATTGAATATCATCTCCCTTTTTGACATGTCAAGATACTGCCCTTCAATGAATGTAATTTTTATTCTTCCAAACCAAAGAACAATTTAAATGAGATTATGCTACTGAGTTCATTTTTAGTGTATCACAGGCTTCCAATACCAGGAACTGTTTCACTTACCATAAATTAGTGAACATCCCTCATCTGGACTTCAGCAGAAGTTAAAGAATGTGTTGTTTTTTTCCTTTGGTGGTTTTATCTAGATTATCCTACAGAATTCAACATCACGCTATTTGCTGAGACACTTGCTTTAGAGACCTAGGTAAGTTAGGCCCTTAGGGCACCTAGGTTACTAGATTCCTCCTATCAAGAAAATTCAGTGTCCTCCAAGATCTAAAAGCAAAAATATTTCTCCATATAAAAGGTTACTTCTAAGACTCTTTTGATGGAGTTCTCTCTTGAGAGTTATTAATAATTTAATTCTCCCTCACATAAGTGTAACAACATATTCATATTTGTCCTAGGCTTTCTACACAGGGCCAAAGAGAAACTTCTGAAGATTGCATTCTCGATCTCTTTCTTAGAGTTCTGGATTTTCACATATATTACCACGTGCCCACTTGAGCCAACAGGATCCAGATGCTATTGGACCCGCCCGCTGGCCTTATTCCTTCTCTGTCATTTTTGCCAACCATCTCCAAATCTACAACAGTCCTAGCACTTTTTAGGGGCTCCAAAGTTATTTGGACACTTACTAGGTTCCCTGTGGAACACTGAGACGGAGACAGAGCAACAAGAAATGTGCTTCCTGCCCCACAGAGCTCTCAGTCTAGGGGGACAGCCAGGGACTAAGTGCTGTAAGAATGCCACACCACCTCAAGAAAGAGGGTATACCACCAGCCTGCCTCCTGTCAGTCAGTACAGGTAACACTGAGCAGGACACGGGCAGCACAAGTAGCATCTGTGTTGGGAACAAAGACAGGCAGGTGGCACAGGTATATTCATCTAGGCCAGGGGCAGGCAAGCCATGGCCCACCTTTTTGTAACTAACATTTTACCAGAGCACAGCCATGTCCATTCGGTTACATATCATCCATCTGCAATGGCAGAGACATAGAACTGGCCCACAAACATTTACAATCTGGTCTTTTACAAAAACACTGTGCTGACCCTTGATCTAGGCTGCTAACAGCTCCTGACTCCTTGGGCTATGCCTTTGCTTCTGCCCATGATGCCAACTTCTGCATGTGCCTCTGTGGGGATGAAAGAGCATAGGTGGAGCACAGACGTGCGGTGGGGGAGAACGTGCAGGCAAGTTCTTGCCCTGCCTGAACACATCTGAATTCACCAGTGCTCACCAAACTCCCTTGTACTCCAGTCCCATCTGACAGGGAGATCTTCCAGAGATGGACTTCCTATTTGTAGCACAGTCTCTGTCCCTTCAAACTTTTCCTAATCTTCTCCTCCATAAAAACCCAGCTTAAAGCTCACCTCTTATCAAACACTCAACATGAGCACTCTGGGAGGCTGAGGCGGGCGGATCGCTCAAGGTCAGGAGTTCGAGACCAGCCTGAGCAAGAGTGAGACCCCGTCTCTACTAAAAATAGAAAGAAATGAATTGGCCACATAAAAATATATAGAAAAAATTAGCCGGGCATGCCTGTAGTCCCAGCTACTCGGAAGGCTGAGGCAGGAGGAACTGAGCCCAGGAGTTTGAGGTTGCTGTGAGCTAGGCTGATGCCACGGCACTCTAGGTCAGGCAACAGAGTGAGAGTCTGTCTCAAAAAAAAAATATAAAAGATTCAACATGAACACAGGTTCACATAACAGATGCTTCAAAAGGGCTGCAGCCAAACCGAACTTCAACCTGTAGGTCACTACCTGTGCTCTTCAATCTGAATTCAACAAACATCAGCCATGTGCCAACAAGGTCCTACACAGAGCGCCACATTTCTACATACTGTCTGGTAATCCTAATCTTTTACTACTGTCTGTTGAATAAATTAGATTAAGAGTATGATTACCATTTGGGGATGATAAAAATGTTCTGGAATTAAAAAGTAGTGATGTTGCACAACTGCAAATATACTATAAACACTAAATTGGACACTATAACAGGGTAGAGTCAGGATAAGCAAATTATCTCAAAGTTATTAAAAATAAATTTTTAAAAAGTATGATTATCAAAAAAAGTACTAATTTCTTATGCTTTCTATCTCTAGCATGTAATAAAATCCCATATCTAATACTGGTGAATGAAAACAGTGAGAATACTAGTAACTAGGCTACATAATGAAGTACCCCCAAAATGTAGTGGCATAAACCACCATTTGTCACGCTCACAGGTTTCGTGGGTCAGGGATCTAGACAGGGTATGGCAGGGATGGCTTGTCTGTGCTCCACAGTGCCCACGCCTTGGCTAGAAGGTGGGAGAGCCAGAATCTCACATGCTGGGTGGCTCCTCAACGTGTGGTCTTCCTGTGTGGCTAGATGGGCTTCCTCACAGCATGGCAGCTGGCTTTCCCCCAGAGCAGGTATCCCAAAAAGACAAGCCAGGCAAAAACTGTGCCCCTTTTAAGACCTACCTGTGAAGTCGCAGAGCACCACTTTGCCACACTACTGGGTGAGGCAGGTCACAAACCCAGCTCAGGGTCACAGGAAAGGGACAGAGAACCCACCTCTTCATCAAAGTTCATGGAAGAAGAATATGGAGAATGGGAGATATCACTGAGTCTATTTAGGAAAATACAATCTGTCCCCCTAAGTGAGTGCTATAATAACATCTCAGTCTTCTTTGAAGACTGGAAAATTAAAAACCACAGTTAAATGGAATCTGACTAAAAAAATCAATTAGTATTTAAACCCACGTGAGCTGAACCTCTTATTACTTGTAATAAAAAAGTTGTTAACTTGTAAGTTGAGCCTAAATTACTATGTTGTCCTGCCTTAGTAAATACAGCATTATGACCTTGATTTAATAGGTGGTGATTCAGATTCACCCCTAAGTGACAACTGGGCACTGCAGCTTCTCTGTAAGAATACAGAGTACCATCGCCAGGCAGAAATGTGGGTGCTGAGCCAGAATTTATCTGGACACTCCAGGCTGAAGGCTCGGTCATGCCCCTCGCCCCTCCTGCAGATGTCTCCAGCATACTGACTAGAGAAGTTCAACAAATAATCAAAGAAAGAAGGAATAGAAGGTAGAAATTTTTAAAATTCTAAATCAGAGAGCTCTAAGTCAGAGGCTTATGGTTATGATAAACCCCTTTCTGACAAAAAAGAAAGCAAAAAACAACGAACTGAGAGCAAACCTCTTTTGTCAGGAAAGCGATCCTTAGAAGAATAGAGAGCCAGGAGCCAGGTTTCTGATCCTAGATCTGGTTCTGACCTGCTTTGGGACCTTAACCAAGTGGCATAACTTCTTTGGGCCTCATTTTCCTCATCTGTAAAAATAAAGGGATGAATTAAGACAAAGATTCTTAACTGAGGCCTACAGATGAGCCACGGTTGTGGCCACTGATTTGTGCTTGAATCTATCTTCAAGTTTAAACTCTATTATCTTAATGTTCATTAACAGAGAATGAATTCTACAGGCACGTGAAGTGTTCTCCCAGAGCCACGTCCTCAGCAGACAATGCTACGGATGCTGTCCTCCTCCCTGGGCTGCCTCAGCAGCTCCTCCCTGGCTCCAGCCCTCAGACCTCAGGCTCCCTGGAATTACAAACAGATGTTTCAGCCCCATGCAATCAACATATCAATGTAGTTTAAATGCACAAGGGGAACTAATTTTCAAAGAAATTATGCTACATGTATTTCTAACAAACAGCAAACAAATCTTTGGTAACAAAGACGATAGGCTCTCATTTATTATTTCATAAGTTTGACTGTTTGAACATGGGTCTAACTTGGGCCTCCCTCCCCAAAACCAACCACCATGATATCCTGGAAACAGGCAGGGATGGTTCAAGTCAGGCTCTCTTAAAGCCCTGGAGTGTGTTACTGGAAAGTAGCTCTTCAGATGGATAGAAACCTCTGCCAAGACCACACCAACAATTATGTTTTTGGGGATGTCACATACTGCCCATCTCCAGAAGGTGTGGACATGCCAGCCCCATTCTACACAGCCCACCGAATGAGGTGGCAGTATATTATACACACAGGCTAGTTCCCCAGCCCGAAGTTGAAAACCATCTCTCAACGATAGTCTATTGCCAGAAACCAAGAGAACAAGGCAGTGTCACCAAAGAAAGAACCGAGCTGAATGGACAACTCTGGCAGATGAAGAGAAAGGATATGCTTCACATGGAAAGCTGAATTTATTTACACTAATCATGAATGCAGGCTCTCCGCTGGAAAAATCTCACTTAAAACGCCAGAAGGTTCAGAACCATTCATAAGCTTTTCAGAATGCAAGCAGTTGCCATGGTAACCCCGACATCATGTTTCTTGGCATTGGACATATAAATTACCACCCATAATGCATTTAATACAGTTTGAGGCCACCAATTCATTGGAAAATAAATCTCAGTTCTGACTCTTGGTCTCGCTCTAACATAAAAAAAGAGGACCAGCTGGACATAGGACCCAGCTCACCCCATGGATAAGCACAGAGCTCCGCACATCCGAAAATGCTCATCTGAAGGCGAAATAAGAACTAAGGAAATAAGACTTCATCATCTACAACCATATGGGTGAGATTTTGTAAAACAAAATGTTCCCTTCATATTAATGAAACTGTTGTTGCTTAAGTTAAAGAAACATATCTATTACATCCATATCTACATCTCTGTTCAATTCAACTGTTTAGCAAGTTAAAGAAAAAGCAGATCTCTTCAAAGAACATCTTCAATAATTCATTAGAGGGAATTTGTCAACATCAAATAAGGTAACTTTTCAAATGTCAAAACTGTCATTAACAAGAAATATGAAGTTTTATTTCTTAGGTTCAGAAGAGATCTATTCAATCATAATTCTTTATCTTGACCAGGGATATTCATAAACATTTACGAGACACATATGCATGATTTTTAAAGTCCCTTACCTTCCTATAATCCACCATCTGAACAGAGAGATGAAAACAAAATTATTGTGTACAAACTGCAAAGGCATCTTCAAATTTCACAATCCCAGGAGGCCCACTGCATCAGTAACTTAACAGAGCTGCTGCAGGACATGCCTGTGCTAGCCAGAGCGTTCATAAAATCACTTACATTCTAATCACTAAACCGCCAGGTCCACGGGAGTATTACCTTCATTACCTCCTCCTTCAGATTGCCGGCAACAGTCAGCAGTTGTGAAGGGGAGCAAAAGACTTCACCACGGGTTGTTTCCATATTAACAGGGACTCTAGTAACCGCTGCATTGCAGTCTTTCTGAAAGCTACCAACCTCAGAAGCAAAAGCGCTGGAGAGAGACTCCCAGCACAGGAAGCTGTCAAAGATTTTTAAGAATCTTAAAAAAAAATGTTGCAAACACCTAGGGGTATTTCTAGATTTCCAGCCTGTTTCCTAAAGGTTGCCTGGTTTGTGGTTTTTACTGGTGGATGGCTGTGACAACTGATTGTGCTGGGTAAGAATGCTGAAATGAGTGAAATGTGCATTATGACACAACATCTTTAGTGCTCAAATACTCCTCGTGAGAATCTGCACATCTGCTGCTTAGCACAAGCCTCAAAGCCCCTGCTGAGGAACTCCTGGGAATGAACCATGATTTTCATTCCAAAAAATGTACTTCTAGTTCTTCTGTGGGCAGCAATCACTATGAACACCCAGCTACCTTCACAGTATGGTAATAACCATTACACAGAGTATTTGAAATATTAAACCATGGACCATACAATCAAATTCAGAAAAACAGACTTTTGAAATAGTAGCATGCTTACTAAGTAACTTTTAACTTTCATTAATTCATTCAATACATTTAGTGAAACATGTTTGTATGTAAAATATACAAGTTGAGCATCCCTAACCCAAAAATCCAAAATCTGAAACTTTTTAAGCACCAACATGACACAATTGGAAAATTTCACACCTAACCTCATGTGATGAGTTGCATGTCAAAATGCAGTCAACACTTTGTTTCATGAACAAAATTATTAAAAATATTGCATAAAACTACACCTTCAGGCTATGTTTATAAGGCATATATAAAACGTAAATTAATTTTGTGTTTAGACTTGGGTTCCATCCCCAAGACAGCTCATTGCATATTGCAAATATTCCAAAATCCAAAAAAAATCCCATATCTGTAACACTTCTGGTCTCAAGCATTTTGAATAAGGGATATTCAACCAGTAAGTCTAAGATAAACCTCCCATCATGGTGGTTTATCTAGAGGCACTATGGTGGGAAGACTAATGAAGAACAAGCCATCCCCAGCGTGAGGATGAGTATGGTAGAGAAGGGCCAACACTGCACAGAAAGCAGAACCAGGGTACATCTGGGAATCCAGGACAAGGTTCTGTGAGCAAGGAACATTTAAGAGGAGCTGAAGGATGTGGACTCCACTGGGGAAAGGAGGGGAAGGGGAAGACATCTCCAGATGGCTGTGCACATTCACCAGCACGTACCAGTGGGTCCTCAGCATGCGTGAGGACCCATCCCTCCCTATCAGCAGCCCTGAGCAGGCACTGCCACCACCACGATGGACAGACACCTAGATATCTGAGGCATATGCTTGCCCGAGACAACTAGTGACCAAGTGGAAGTGCCAGAATTCAAACCCCAAAGGTCAGCTCTGTCCTAGACTACACCACTATGCTGCCCCTCAATAAATAACAGCTGTCTTCTTGCGATTCTGGTGACTAACCCCTGACAGAGATTACTGTGTAAAGTAGCCTCTGTTTAGATGTGTTTTCTTCCACCCTCTGACTACTGCCCTGACACTGGATGAATGAATAAACAAATTAAGGTGTCTACTGGCCACTCTCTCATTCTAGTGATATGAAACGACCTGCAGTATCCCTGCAAACATTATGCTGTTCTGAAGAATTCTTTGCCTTTCTTTGCCTTCCCTCTGTCTACCTAAGTCTACTTCACACCTTTGGCTCTGGAATCTTCCCCACCAGGAAGTCTTCACTGACTCCTTTCCCACCTCTAGCAACAAGGCCCCTTCCTCTGGTCCCTGCTGTCAGCAGTTACCACACTGTACTGAAGTGACCGTTCTGCATCCGACCCTTGCATCGAAGCCCCGCAGGGAGTCAATTTGGCATGTGCAATGCCTAGCGCATGACTGCTGCAGCTGCACTCATGGAGGAGTCGCCGCAGGCCAGCCATCGCCGGCCATCCCACAGAACTCGCTTGTTCCTCTGTGAAGAAGCTACAAGAATCATCTCCATCTGACAGACCAGGAGGCTGAGGCACAGAGAAGCTAAGTCACAGCCCAAGTGGGAGGGCCAGGACTCAAGCCCAGCACTCAGGCTCCACATCCTAACCACCCCTTCTTCTGCTCTTATGGGCACCCAACTAGAGTTCACTGACACCAACTAGAAAAGATGGTGTTTTCCTCATGGGGGTGGGATGGATTAGATTTATGGAAAAACTTCCAAGGAAATACTGTAGTCTTTCTACCCCATTTCTCCCTTTTAAGGTGAGATATTAATATAAAACGCTAATACATTAGACCAAACCAGACGCACCTCGTGTGTAAATTCCTGACTGACGGGGAAAATCTCACAGCAAGTGGTGAGTGGGCAGAAGAGAAGGCACAGAGAGGCAGCATGAGGTAATTTCTTTTTGCCATTGCTGTGCTTTATAGAGACTCACTAGAGCAGTTTCAAAGCCTCAGGAACTTTCATCAAATGCCTCTGAGCATATTTAGGTGCCAATCCAGGCACTCCCACAGAAGTTCCAGTAGAACTCCGTCTTTCAAATCAGGGATCAAGGCTCATTCTCTGGCAGCCTCACTCCCGCCAGCCCCAGACGGCTGCGGTGCTGTAAGACGCCTCCTCCCCCACTGATGTCAGTCCAGCAACCCTGAGCCCGATGTGGCCAGAATCTTGTGCTCTGGCCTTAGTGAGCTTTCCCAGGGGGTCTGGAAGAGTGAGCAGGGATCCAACATCAAGACTCTTGTACCTTCTGGAACAGACGATGCCTAGAGAGATGGGGCGGATGGCAGATCTAGGGCCGAGATTTTTGGGGTAGTGTGCGCTGGTGGGGAGAGGAGGGCAGAAGGCATGAGCTGCTTCCAGGGCAGGGGAAGGAAGGTCAGAGGAGGAGCATGCCACAGGACTGTTCCCACCACCTTCCAGTTCGACCATCTGAAAACTAAGGGCGCCAGGTCCCAGGACTGTAACAGACCAGGCCCCTACCCGCCTGTGGAGGTGGTTTCCTACTACTATCTCTACTTCACAGATTAGGAGGCAGTAGGTTCCAGTGGCAGAAATAACTTTCTAAGTGCATCAGTGGTGCTCGGCTCTTTGTGGATGCTTGGGATCCTGGCTAGGGTACGGCCTGGTCTCCTTACAGCCTGCTCCTCTCGCACACAGCATGGTTATTCTGTCTCCAGATGACACTGACACCTCCCAACCACTCACTCACTCTTTCTATATCCCAGATTCCTCATCTAGGAAAGGAATAAGACCTAGCCTATGAACCTTACAAAGCTGATTTGATTTTCAACTGATAGAATACACTCTCTTTCGACAGGAAGAGGATCAAGTCTACTCACAATTCACAATGAGTCAACCAGTGTGTCAAAGTATAAGCTGTTTCAAAATGCAAGGCATGATAGTTACGAAATATAGTCACAAAGAACTCAGTAATTTTTCCAAGCTTAATTCAGCTTAAATACATGATGAGAGACCCAAAGGACACTCACCATTAATTGGAATGACCATAGCAAACTCTGCCCCTTTATTAAATAGCAGTAATGAAATTAATAATCTAACTCAGGCAGATTAGCCAATATCATTAATGCACATTTACATGAGTTTAATGCAAATTATGGAAACATTCCTATAGGTTTCATTTGGACATTTAAAATGCTAAAGAGCATCATTATTATCCTAAGGTATTTATCACTTCAAAAACAGGCAACCCAGTCACCAAAATTTACAAGAAAAAAATCCAAAGAAGTGAGTGGTATACCACCTGAAGGGAAAACAGAGAAAAATCATCAGTCATTCTCAGTGCTGCTGGGGCCACAGGACAAAGGATGTCCCCAAGAGGAAATGGGGAGAAGAACACAAGAAAAAATATTAAATTCAGACAAAATTTATTTGGCTGGGATATATACCTAACTATCTGCCAAAAATCTAACTGGATATTTATTTAATAAGACCATTTCATGACCATCAGATGCGATTTGGTCTTAGGAAAGAAGGATATTGTAATTCTGGCCGTTTCTCTAGGCAACAGAGGGTCCCACGGGCTTTAAGCATGAAACAGGAAGTCACTGGGTCACCAACAAAAGTCAAATAAGCCCCAGTTATAAGTAGCAAAGCCTCTTTACAAACATAAATGGGAACATGAACAGAAGGTAAAAGAAGCATCAAAAGCTGAAACAAACTCCTAGGTATATACCCAAGAGAAATGAAAACACACATTTATATGTGGATATAAACTTGCACACAAATGTTTACAGCAGCATTATTCATAATAGCCAAACAGTAGAAATGATACAAATGTCTATAATGGACTAATGAATACATAAAATGTGGAATATCCACACAATGGAATAATGTTTGACATTAAAGAGGAACAACCTACTGATACATGCTACAAGGTGAACGAATGCTGAAAACATTATACTGAGTGAAATGTCAGACACAAAAAAACCACATAGTGTATGATTCCATGTATATGGAATGTCCAAATAGGCAACGGTTGTACAACTCTGTGAACATACTAAAAACCACTGAAACGGACACCTTAAATAGGTGACTTATATGGAATGTGACTATCTCAATAGTTATTTTTAAAAAGCAGACATACAATTATTGACACCACTTAATGAGATGCAATTCACTTACTTAAAAAAAATACACAGGAAAACGTTACAAGAGTTTTCACTATGCCAACAATTGAATTTGGGGGTACTACTTCCAAAAATTGTTAAATAAGCTTCTCACTGTTCAAAATAATTCATAATTGCTTTGGTAACTTTCCCCCCAAAACCTCAGAGTTCAACAACTTTTCAAGAAAAAAACTGATCTTAACTTTAACATAGCACTTTTAAACATGAGGGAGAAGTTTCACTAGGGAACCTATCAACACACTCCCTCCAAAGGTATTCATTTACTTGGTTCTGTCCACTATGAAATAAAGACTACCTGGATTTTTAAGACCTAGAGATATTTATAAGTCTTGAGGTCAAAGAAAACACATTCATTAACTCAACATAAAACTCACAAGAACAAAAAAAAAGCCTATGTATAAATAAACAACAATTACAGAAAGACTACATCCTCTAAACCTAACAAAAGCTCCTAACTCACTCCCACTGCCATCTGTCCATCTCAAAGACTGCAACAATCCAACTCACAGAAAGCACCTAAGGTCAATGTGGTAACCTAAGTACAATTCTGTAATTGGCTCAAATCGTCATTACAATAATGTGTGTTTCTATTTTCCGCAGGAAGAGAATCATGTCTACTTACAATTCACAATGAGTCAACCAGTGTGTAAAATATTTTACATAATGGGAAAATTTATTGTGACCCAAAAGTTCAGTGTGTTCTCATTAAGTTACCAGAAATTACAGATGTGAAGATACTTCTGTTAACTTAACCAAAATCAAGAAAAGAAACTACTTTAGATTGCACATATTTTCAGTTTGATAGATCTAATTCTTTTTATGCTACTGTATTTCAAATTACTCAGATAGGCAAATTCATAGTTTAATACTAAATAAAGAAAATCTGCATATCGACAATATAGGTAATTTAAAACTGGTTTAGACACTGCGTCACTTACTACTTATATAGCTAAGCCATGTCAAAACCTGACAGAGATGGCTTCAGTTTTTATAAACACTTGTATGGTGAAATGGTTTTTCCAAAATTATGATACCATCTAAAGTGTTAGTGGAGCCTTCCCATTGTGCTTCACTGTGAACAGAAGATTTCTGTGGAAAAATCATATAGTGTTGCATCCATTTAACATTTTCCCATATGTCATGTTACATTCAGATTTTTTTAATCCCAATGAAAGAAAATACTTAAGGAATTAAACATGAAAATTTTCTATTATGACCTTTTAAAAAACCCTCAGTATTCTAAAGGCCACACTTGGAAACTGACATGTTTATATATGCAATACAGATGCAAACATTTTAAACTACATAATCTATTGATACACACACACTTTAAGAAATCAAACATTTCCAATTCCATAAACATAATACACCTGTAGCAAAGATAATATCACCAGATAGTTTTTACAGTATAAGCTGGTCTCTGGAAAAGGGTAATTATTTTTTTTTCTTTTATTTCATTATATAATGAAGGTAACAAATATTGTTAGGGTTACATACATTGCCCCTACCACCCCTCACCCCCCTGGGAAAAGGGTAATTATAACGCCATGGCACTCTAGCCCGGGCAACAGAGTGAGACTCTGTCTCAAATAAATAAATAAAAGGGTAATTATAAAACACAAGAGGGAGTCTTTTTTCAACCCTGTTAAATAAACTATTAGCAAACATTAACCACAAAACTAGGGGTGATGCCACCTTGTCTTGTCATGATTATTCACTTATAAAACCCCAGAATGTGTCTTGAAGGAAGTTTCTGCAATACAAACTCTAATCTTAACTATATGAAGTCTATCCTTAACTACCTTAAAATACATTATAAAAGACCATCCTCATAAGTCCTTCTGAAAATTGCAATACCTTTTACAAAATCTAAAAGACTGAAAGTGTGTTTCTAATACTGTCATGACTCATTAAAAATTGAATCATTAAGTCAAGTACCTTGGACAAAATAATTCTAAATTAAAAGAATAATCTTTAATATACATTTTCAGATGAGAGATATATCAAAGACCATAGAAAAACTTTATGGAAATAATAGAGCAACATCTGCTTCAAGAACACACTATTTCATCCTATACCCTTTGTAAATACTTGAAATATGCATGTTTAGGCATGTTTGAGTATTAGATCTTCATTTTCATTAGATCTTAAAAAAGGCAAACTTTCCTGCAGTCTGGCAATTAAACATATTTTTAAAATGCAGGCACCATTTCAGAAAGCAAATAAATTTTAAAAATTAAAGATGTATTTAATGTGTCTTAAAAATATTAAAATAAAACTATATTGTGTTTAAAAAGTCAGAAAAACGTACACTGAATCCACTTAATGTTTAAAGCTCTGGGCCTAGCCAAGAGGGCAGAGTGTGTGACTGTGACATGGCAATCCCTGGCCAGGCCCTAAAACAAGGTCCTCGCAGGGAGCCCCCAATCTGGGTTCCCCATCAGTGGAAGGGAGCAGAAGTACAGAGTTTTGGAAATGGGACAACACCCCTGACCTGGAGCCAGAACTGGAGTCAGCTCTCTACTCTTTGAACTACGGTGAACTGAGGGAAGGGGATCCAGGACAATCCAGAAAAGCTACTGCCTATACTCTGAGAAGGACACACTGGACCCTGGGTCACAGTACAGTGCCCCTTCTGCCAGACCCTTATACGGCTCACCTGAAAACAGCGCCTGTAGAGCACACTTCCCAAAAGAAAATGAGGGCTGAAAAGTAAAACACCAGTACCTGCCAGGAGTGCCCTCCCGGTGTGGGCTCATCACCCCACATATGGTGACCACCTGCCTCCCACACTGGAGGGCAAGCACAATGTTCTCTTCCTTTGTGTTATGAGCATGCCTGACAAACATGCTCACCAAGACAGACCCACAATCCTTTATCCACAATTCAGAAATCCAAAAAGCTCTCGAAACTAAAAGCGTGTTCATAACTCACTTGGTGGCATGCCCTGACCTGACAGGGGGCCATTCATAGTCTCCATTTGTCCCACTTAGTGTAAATACTCCCATACTTTGCTACAAAATCTTAATGTGTTTGATTATACAGTGCTGCCTAAGATACTCCACAACATATAGTACATTCACTAATTTTGTTCTAAAACCTTGAAAATTCCATATTCCAAACACCTCTGGACCCAAACATTACAGATATAGGACTGTGGTCCTAAGGTTGTTAAATAACAACAGGACAAGTACTGGCCAAAGACAGTGACATATGGGCAACGTGAATGGACAGCAGGAGGAAGCACCCTTTAATGGCCAGGAGACAACAATAATAAGGGTCAAAAGTCTGGATTTGTTTGTTCTGCAAACATTCTGAGCATGTGTATGCCACATACCCCACCAGCTGCTGGGTATGCTAAGGTGAAAACAAGACTGCAGTCCCCGCCCGCATGGAAAGGAAGACCGTGACGTGCTAAGCAAGGCTCCATCTCACTGGCAAACACAAACTGTGGTCAGTGGGCCAAGGCAGAGCAGGCATGCACCCAGACACTAGAGAAGGTCAGGGAAGGCCGCCAAAAGCTGCAGGTACAGCAGGTTTGCTAGGACAGGGCACATCTGCTCTAGGAATTCCAGACCTGCTGCTAGAGAGCAGCAAGGGAGGGGATGCCCTGGGGGAATGGAGAAGGACTAGGTTTAGGAGCTGGTAGAAGAGTTAGAATTTTTTAAATTACTTTTTAAATTTTTTAATTGACGAAGAAGAATTGTATATATTTGTAAGGTACAATGTGATGTTTTGATGTATATATACACTGTGGAATGATTAAATCAAGCTAATTAACATCCATCGTCCCAACTACTTACGTTATTTTGTGTGTGGTGAGAACATTTAAAATCTACTCTTAGCAATTTTGAAATATACATTATTATTAACTGTGGTCAAGGGTGAACCTAGAGACATTATGCTAAGAGAAATAAGCAGGCACAGAAAGAAAATACTGCATAATCTCACTTATAAGTGGAATCTAAAAAAGTCAAACTCATAAAAGCAGAAAGTGGAATGGTGGTTACCAAGGGCTTGAAAGATGAGGGAAAGGGGAAACCTTGGTCAAAGCTACAAAGTTTCATTTAGAGAGTTAGGATTTGATTAAGCATGATGGGAAGCAAGGAGCTACTAGACCTAGTCATGCATATAAACTACTAATTATTATACAAATCAAGTTCCCTCCAGGCCTGTCAACAAGCAGGACAAGTCCTCTCATTTCTCAAAAGCTTCCATTCCACAAAGTAACTTCTGCAGGTGAATCAAACTCTTCACAGTGCTTTCTACTATGCAGGCTGAAGAACTTTACTGAGGTGGGGGGAGGGGCTTAACCATACTAAAATTGTATAAAGAAAAAGAGCAGGCAATGTGATAAATAGGAAAGAAATCAAACACCTTTTAATCACTGCTGATTGTTAAATACTGTAAAAGGCTGGCTAATAGCACTACACTCAGCTCGCCCAAACCACCTCATCAGAATTAGAAGAGGCACCGTGTATTTGTTAAGTGTTTTGAGAATACATGAAAAACGGTCACTAAAATGTCCCTGGAGGGTGCTGCACTTTATAGACCCAGTCTGCCACCGCATCTTTACCTCCGAAAAGGGTGAGAATTCCGGGCACTCCTGTTCTACCTTCAGACACCCTGAAGCTTCCCACTCTCGCCTTCCCACTCTTGCCTTCCCCAATGCAGAATGAAGTGGCTTGCCAAAAAACTATTAAGATGCACAAACGGAGGGATATTTGGAGCAGCTGCAAAAGCTCTATTAAGGACAACAGAATGGGTAAGTGAATCTCAAACTCTTTAAGGTTAAATACCCACTTGGGTGAGATTTAGCATAACAACAGACTACAATAATAAAGTGGCTTCTCAAACTTTTCCACCAAAGTACCCCCAAAGGCACAGAAGAGAGAACCCTGAGGGTAAGCACTTTGAGAAGCAACTCAATTTATATGAAGTATTATCTTTTATATTAAAAATTCATGCACATTTTACATTTAACTCCATAACATATCCTACAACACCCCTTTCCCCTTGTCACCCTTACTCTCAACTTTTGGAAACAGAGGCAATCTGAAATTTTCTGCTCCTCCCACTGCTGAAAGGAAGGCCTGCCTGTCTACTCTGCTGGCTCTCCAGATCCGAGGGGCGAAGTCCACCCTCCATTCTGGCACTGGAGCCCAGCCCTTCCTCTCTCAGCTTTCCTCTGAGACTCCTCCCTTCTAGAACACAGGGAAGTGGTAGTATGTCCCCAGCTCCCCTACTCCCATCATTCTGTCTACTTTAGAGCAAACTCTTTCAGGGAATTAACACACACATCCCATTCTCCCTGAAAACTTTCACCTGCCATGCCTACTAACACCACTCTTGCCAAAGTCCCCAAAGACCTCCATGTTGCCAAATCCAGTGGTCATCGCTTACTCATCCTGCTTGATGTCCAAGTAGTTCTCCCTAACTCCCAAATGTTCTCCAGCCCCTCTCCCCCATAATTCCAGACTGGCATATCCAACAACCAACTCGACATCTCTACCTGAGCATTCAATATTTGTTGAGTGACTCTGTTTACAGCCTTATTTTGAAACCCTACTTTTTGTTAAAATTAAAACATTAATTCACTCATTCAACAACTTTCCACACAGGAGTTTGCATGTCCAAGACTTTGAAGTACAGCAAACACGTTTCCCAAGTCCTCCTTATGAACTGTCCTGGCAGCAGTCACAGGAGCACATGAAGACCCAGCTACAAGGGTACTCATCACAACACAGGGTAAAACAGAGAAAACTGGAAACAACTCAAACGTCCAACAACAGAGAACTGAATCAAGAAACTTGGGCACAATCATACAGTCATTACATAATCAACCATATAATAGAATGCCATGCTATTAAAAATACCTCTGTTAGAAATATGATAATTACATAAATAATTTTTAATTCTTGTAGTCACATTAAAAAAGAAACAGGTAAAATTATTTAAAATACATTTTTTAACACAATATAAAATTCTAGGCCGGACATGGTAGCTCACACCTATAATCCTAACACTCTGGGAGGCGGAGGCGGGAGGATCACTTGAGGTCAGGAGTTCGAGACCAGCCTAAGCAAGAGTGAGTCCCTATCTCTACTAAAAATAGAAAGAAATTAGCCAGACAACTAAAAATAAAAAAAAATTAGCCAGGTGTGATGGCACACACCTGTAGTCCCAGCTACTCAGGAGGCTGAGGCAGGAGGATGGCTTGAGCCCAGGAGTTTGAGGTTGCCGTGAGTTAGGCTGACACCATGGCACTCTAGCCCAGGCAAGAGAGCAAGACTCTGTCTCAAAAAAGAAAAAAATTCTATCATTTCAATGTTCAATCAGTATCAAAAATTATTAATGATATTTCTGCTTTCTTTTTTTTCCACAATAAATCTTCAAAATCTGGTGTGTAGTTTACTCTTATAGCACATGTCGATCTGAACCAGTGATGTGTCAGATGCTCACCAGCCACATCTAGCTCATGAGTACTATACTGGACAACACAATTATAAACTAAGGAAAAGAAAAATGTTCATTATATAATAAGTGAAGGAAGCAAGTTATATTTTGCAGAAACTGACAAACTGATCCTAAAATACACATGGATCCAGAATATAGACAAAACAATCTTGAAAAAGAAAAACAAATTTGGACCAACGATTTCTGATTTCAAAACTTACTACAAAGTTAAGTAATCAAGACAGACATATAGATTAAAAAGAATTCAGTGTCCAGAAATAAGCCCTTAATTTATGGTCAACTGATTATTTTTATGGTCAGTAAATTTTTGACAAGGGTCACAAGACCATGCAACATGCAAAAGAATACCCCACGTGCAAAAGGATGAAACTGGACTCCTACCTGACACCATACACAAAAATTAACTCTAAATCAATCACATAATAAAAGAACTAAAATTATGTAACATTTAGGACTGTTCAAAAGAGCATTATTCAAATTATTCAAATTTGGAGTAATATCCAAAAAGGGGAAATAATTTCCATCAACTGATGAATATACAAAATATGGCATTATCCATATAATTGAATATTATTTGCCAATAAAAAGGAATGAAGTACTGATACATACTACATGGCTGAATCTTGAAAACATTACGTTACGTGAAAGTAAACAGTCCACAAAGGACATGTATGATTTCATTTCCATGAAATTTCTAGAAATGGTAAATCAATAGCACAAAAAGGATTAATGGTTGCTTAGAGCTGGAAGAGGAAGAGAATGGGAAGTGATGGCTAACGGTTACAAAGTTTCTGGGATCAGGAATGTTAGTGTGGCTCTTGGGAAGCTCAGCAAGAGAAGGCAAGCATAAACAAATGCAAGTCATGTGGATAAGCCTCCCCTGAAGCAAAGTCCACAGGAACCCATGTGCTCCCAGCTAATCCCTAAGGGTACCAATCCCTCAGATAGGGTCTCCTAGGGAAAGGGAGACTGAGTCACACTCAGTCTCACTAAGAGTTATGGCTGTGTCACTAGACGGTGGAAATTCTCAGGGGCAAGGTGGACAAGCCCAGGCCAGGGGGCCTGGTCTCCTGGGGCTGGCCTAACTCCTTGTGGATGACCCTGGTGCAGACGAAGCCTTTGAAGAGTTTGGGTTGGAAAGACAACTGCTGTTTTGCTAGAGTAGTAATCTCCTCACAATGTTAGTTCATCTTAGCAATTTCATTCAGATTAAGCTGAGAAGCAAAGTGAGAAGCTTTAATGAAGGCCTTCATCATCGTCATACTTGGAGACAAGAGTTCTGACCTCTGCAAAAACCAGTCCACAGCACTGATAGTTCCCTGCTGGTGAGGCTTCAAGGAATGTTCAGGAGTGCCCATCATAGCCAGGTGGCTCAGGCCTGTAATCCCAGCACTTTGGGAGGCCAAGGTGGGAGATCACTTGAGACCGGGAGTTGAAGGCTGCAGTATGCTATGATCCTACCACTGCACTCCAGACTGAGCAACGGAGCAAGACCTGGATTTAAAAAAAAAAAAAAAACAGTGCCCTTGGTTTGCTCAGAAGGGCACTAATACAGAGAGCATCAATGATGCTCACCATAAGAACCAAACTAGTGAGAATCACAGAAACTCAGCAATTCAGCATCCCCTTAATGATCGGGCCACCCGCCCTTTACTATACTGTAAGATACAAACAATATCATGTACACACTTAATCCTTATAAGATGATCTAAGTGTCTATATATATTGAAAAAAGATTCAAAGACTATAAACCAAAATGTTAATGGTGGGGGAATAATGGGAAAATTATTTTACTTTTATCTTCGTGTATTTTCTCTGGGTATATACTTACAAAGTTAGGATACCTTTACCCAGCTTTCTCCTGGGAGACTCCCTTCTTGAAATAAGTAACTGTAAAGGTTATGCCCTCAGAGATGTCCTGTCTTTGGGAATCCAGAATGTCTGGAGTCAGGGTACCTCTTCTACATCTCATCACTCAAAGAATATATCCATACCTAGGTAGGCTGATTGTGATTCAGTAGATAACATTGAAATTCTCCATGCAGAAGTTTAACAACTGAAATACAATGACTGACTTCAGCAAGAATTTTTGTCTTTCTCTAAATTCTTTCAAGTTCCTCAATTTAGGGATCACTGACACTTCACAGATGTCCGCTGCTGATCAAAAATGTAAACAATCATGATGAGTTCATCACCAAACCTTCAGCCTGAAGCTAGGAATCCTGGCCCCATCTGCACATCAAACACCATAGAGTCAGCGGCCTGTGAAGCAATATAACCACTCTGGAAGAGCGATTTCACAAGTTCACAAGAGAAGGTCTCAGAAGAAAATGAAAACACTGGACAGGCGCAATAGGCTCATGCCTGTAATCCTAGCACTCTGAGAGGCCAAGGCAAGAGGATTGCTTGAGGTCCCAGCCTGAGCAAGAGCAAGCCTCCGTCTCTACTATAGAAAAAATTAGCCAGGCCTGGTGGTGTGTGCCTTGTAGTCCCAGCTACTCGGGAGGCTGAGACAGGAAAATCACTTGAGTCCAGGAGTTTGAGGTTGCTGTGAGCTAGGCTGACACTATAGCACTCTAGCCTGGACAACAGAGCAAGACTCTGTCTCCAAAAACAACAATAACAACAACAAAAAAAAAAAGAAAGAAAGAAAGAAAAAGAAAAATTATCCAGTCCCATCTACTCAGGAGGCTGAGGCAGGAGGATCACATGAGCCCAGGAGTTTGAGGTTGCTGTGAGCTATGATAATGCCACTGCACTCTAGCCAGGGTGATAGATTAACACTCTTGTCTCAAAAAGAAAAGAAAGGAAAGAAAACAAGAGAGGAGAGGGGAGGGGAGGGGAGAGGAAGGGAGAGGAGGGGAAGGGAGAGGAGAGGGGAGGGGAGGAGAGGAGAAGAAAATGTAATACTTATTTCAATTTCTCACAATTATAATATTATCATTCTCATACTCAAAAGCTTCTGATGGGCCCGTCACAGTGACTCATACCTGTAATCCTAGCACTCTGAGAGGCTGAGACAGGAGGATCACTTCAGTTCAAGAGTTTGAGACCAGACTGAGCAAGAGCAAGACCCCATCTCTTCTAAAAATAGAAAAATTAGCAGGGTGTCATGGCACATGCCTGTAGTCCCAGCTACATGGGAGGCTGAAGTGGGAGGATTGTGTGAGCCCAGTAGTTTGAGGTTGCAGTAAGCTATGATGGGCAACAGAGCAAGACTCTGTCTCAAATAAAACAAAACAAACAAAAAACCCTCCAGAACTGAGCTCCAACTTGTTGGCATTTGAGATGGGTCATGACCTTTGCCCTCTCCTCCCAATCCCCACCATACAGGTAGCCCACCCTAAGCACTCCCCTTTCCCACTACACAGTGTGTGATGAACAGTGTCTACTCTCCACAGCAACACCCCCATCCTTACCCACACTGCCCTGAAGATTAAAATTTTATGTACCTGGCAAAACTCCTGCTCAAACATTAGTTTTTTTGTAGAGCATTCTTGACCCTTTAAGCCAAGAGATGGCAAACTTTTTTCTGTAAAGGGCCAGATAGTAAATATTTTAGGCTTCATGGGCCACATATAGTCTCTGTCACATACTCTTCCTTGCCTATTTTTACAACCCTTTTTAAAATGTGAAAACCATTCTTAGACCTATAGTTTGTCAACCTGTTTTAGACACCACAACTCCCACACTGTGCTCCAATGTCCCATTCTTTGACATTTCTGCCTCTATTACTATCACAGTTGCTAATACTATTACTCTATTATGCCTGCTGGGTTCTTCTGCCTGATCTAACAGTTTAGACTGTCTGCACGTCTGCCCTCCCCCACCCCGGAGACTGTATGTTCTTTGAAGGCAAGAAAAATCTATTTCCATTCTCCAGATCACCTAGTATATAATACTAATAAAAAAAAACTAAGAGCTTTGTTCATGAATCTTTTAAACGGACAGCTTTTAAGTAGATAATGCTGAATTTTAAATTGCTTCTTTAAGCATTTTCTATCACAAGTAGCTAAAGAACTTGTTTTTGGTAAAGCAGATTTCTAATAAGCTTCTTGAACACATGAAGATAATTTGGAGTTAGGAGTAACTTCCTTAGTTTAATTTCAATTAGATGAACTTCCACACCAAACTGAGGTTTCCCTTCAAAGATTTGTTCCTGTCTACACAGTCTTTAAAATTCTATGCTATAAAAGATTTTATTTTAAAACTTAAATATAATACTTACATGGTATATGTTCAGTTTCCAGGAGATATATAAACTTAAAAAAAAGTCAATCTTATGAACAAGCTCAAGACAATCAAAATCAAGACTAGAACTAAAACTTTTCTAGAAACAGCAATCAGACATTAGACCCAGAGGATATATTTTTCCCTCATTAGAAAAATGTACCTTCAGTATTTCCAGTTCATTACTTCCTGTAAAATGGGTCTACATCTAGCATCCACCTCCTAGATCAATTTGGAAGTTTCTCTGTCACCAACAAATCATCTTAACTTCTCAGATATTTCCTTCTCTCAGAGGCTACCTCATAATCCCACTAACATCTGACTAGCGTGGTCCTTCTTCTATATTCATTTTCCATTTTGAAACTTAAGGAAGCACCAGCATTAGCCTGTGACAAATAAGGGACAAGGCCAAAAGAACCCGTTCTGCCCCCTCCCCATATATTGTCCATCCAAAAAAACACTGAGGCAAATAAATATACTATTACTCAGTTATGAACACCTGGACTATGCATGCCTTAGTAACTAACAAAATAAGACTTCATTTATTTCATACATGTCTCAAGGACTAATTAATAGAGGATACAAGTACACTACTTTGACTTCCTACCAGCACCGATTTGCATGCTAGAGTAATTATGCCAATACTGTGGCACTAGTTTTCCATTTCCTTTTTTGTAATGAGAAAGGCCACCTAACTCACCATGCTTTACTTCAAAAGCTTACTAACAACATCAAGACGTGGCTACCTCTCTGTGCTCCATGAAAAGAGGGTGGCACATACGCCAGCTGTAGGGGCCAGAGAACTCCCCCGGAGGTGTGCTCATTGCCCCCACCCATAACCACTGATGCCTTGGTTCTTTTAATACTCAGAAAGGTGAGGAAAAAAATAACTGACAGAAAAATCCCCTATGCAAAAACCCCAGCTCTGCGGGAGGGAGGGCAGGTCCCTGTGAATCATCTGCTCCTCCTCCACATGAAAGGCAGCACAGGTGAGTGGTTTCTTGTCTAAAGATGGCCAACAGAAAGGGACACAGCCCTGGGGGGACGTCTGAGGGGGAACCCATAGGAAACAGGGCAATATGGCTCCAGAGTGGAGGTACAGGAAGCAGAAGGGGGACAGAGCAGCAGGCTGGGCAGGTGGGCACCAGGGGAGAATGGACGCAGCCTTCAGGGCAGGCAGGCTCTCTGGGGCTGAACTTGGTCAGGGAAGGCAGTGCAGGGCCTCTTCAGGAAAAATGCCATATGTAGTGGGAAGCCAGTGAAGGGGTCTGGAGGGCAAGACGCAATGTATGTTTGTAGACCTCTCTCTGGCAGCTGCATGGAGAAGGGCCTGAGTGAACCAGGGTGACGTGGAGAGACCAGCCAGAGGCTATTGGCAAGGGCGCTGGCCTGGGCTGGGGACCACGGAGGCAGGGAAAACAGAATGGGAACAGCTCCAGGGACAGAATGTGAGGGATCAAGGAACACTCACCAGTCCTCTACCACTGGACGGGGGGAAGGTGGAATCAAGAGTTCTATCTCCGACAGGTTAGGTATCACCCAGGTGAAAACACCAGGGAGCCCCGGTCATACTCCAGTCACTCCCTCTCCAGGCTTATGGATCAAATGACTCCTCCTCCTACAGGTCCCAGTCAAAGAGCTCTTCCCAGACCAGTTATGTGAAGTGCTTCTCTCCTGACCTACCCCCAGCCCCAACAATCTCCCTCTTTTCTTCTGGAATCATCATCACATGGACTCTCATCCATCCTCAAGGTTTGTCTTAGAACACAGGCTTTATGACAAGGGGGAGCTGCCCGTATTGTTTCCTGCCATGCCCTGGCACTTAGGAGGGTGTCCAGCATGTACCAAGGGCTCAACCAACAGTTGTTAAACAAATACAAAGGTACAAAGCTGAAGTTCAAAGAGCAGTATGGGTTCAAGACATAAATTTGGGGAACTTGGGAACCACAGCTGGAAAATTATTTTCATTTTCTAATGGCACCTACTCAAAAATTCCCATTCTGCTGACCAAAGTTTTGATGTAAATTATGGTATCTTAGGAAGGGTTTATCCAGACTGGCTTGATGGACATGTGGGCTTCTGTCCTAGGCACTCAGACCTCCAAATTCCCTCTTAATACCCACTTAACCTTAATACCCACTTCTGGTAGAACTTCACTATATTAAAATATCTTTAAGAGCTCATTTAATGACTAAAGATTGAATTTCTGTACAAAGCACTATACCTTATAAAAACATTAAATCTTAGACATACATTCACTAAAAATCAAGAAAAGAGTATCTTCAAATGAACAACTTCTAGACCAGGGTTTCTCAACCGTGGCACTATTGACATTTTGCGCCAGATACTCTGTTGTGGGGGCTGTCCTGGGTGATGTAGATTGTTTACAGCATTCTTGGCCTCTAGTCACTAGATGCCAGTAGCACCCCCCACCCCACTTCCAAAAGTTTCCAGACATTGCCAAATGCCCCCTGGGGGAAAAAAATCCTCCCCCCAACCCTTCTCCAGTTAAGAACTACTGTCCTAGACCAAGCAGTCTTTTAACGTAACTATAACCAAGGAAACGGGGATAAAATTCAGTTAAGTTTGAAATGCTTACTTAGAAACAACTAGCCTAAATTACATCCTCTAGTGAAACTAAAAGTAAAACAGGCATGTACATACAAACATGCACACAAACCATCCTAGTGAGGTTTTGAACCATGACACACTGACATTTCCTTTGGAGAGTTTGGGTTTAAATTTGAGAATCTTTGGAAGGACTGCCTCACACTCTAGATGAGGGAACACGTTACCAAACCTCTTCATTTCTCTGTGGCAGTGGTCCCCAACCTTTTTTGGCACTAGGGACCATTTATGGAAGACAATTTTTCCACAGATGGGGGTTGGGGGCGGGGGAGATGGTTTCAGGACGATTCAAGCACATTACATTTATTGTGCACTTTATTTCTATTATTCCTACATTGTAATATATAATGAAATAATTATACAACTCACCATAGTTTGGGGATGCCTGCTCTATGGGATGAAGATCCCCTTAGTAAAACACTTGTGCTGATCATAGCCCTTTGAGGAACCCATGAAAATGGGCTCTGCAGATTCTGCAGGTTCACACACTCTCAGGTGTGAACCGGGGTGGGATCACAGAGGCGGCCTAGTACAGGTGCTCCCCAGTACCTGCCTGGCCCTCCCTGCTCACCAGCTGCAAAGAGAGTGTGACAGAAGGCTCAGGCAGTTATAACCGCAGCCTCAGCAGCGTCCCAAGGAGGGCCTGTCTGCAGTGCAGTGGTGAACTACTCAAGGGGGCTTCAGGCACCCTGGAATCCACTAAGAGCAGTGATGGTTTCATTTGGAAATTCTCTTCTACCTGCCATTTTTTATGCACACCGCTCTCTACTGAAAATTAATAACTCTTATACTCTTTAAATCACTCGAGACATTTTTAATATCAGATTCCCACATCAGTTTACCAGAGTTTTTGAGGTTTTAACTTTTTCCTCCCCACCTAAGAAGAACATTAACAGAACAAGCATCCAGTGAATCTCTGGGCCTTCCAAATTCCCCCTTGATGGCAACTTCATAGAAATGCCTCCTCAAAGGCAAGGACTGTATCTGTGAATGTTTCTGTGGTACATGCAGCAGTCATCAGATGCTTACAAATGAAGGCACAGAGGCTGAAAGAGACTGGAAACTGCCCAGAGCACAATTCCACTGGCCTGCTCCGGCACCAAGCCTCAGCCCCAGCAAGAATATTCTACCTCTGGCCTCAAGTAAGTCACTTAACCTCCATTACTGTCCCAATAACAAAAGGCTGCTAAATTTTATTAAGCACCTATGCTAAATGCTTTCCATCTTACACCTCCAGAAGGTTAAGTACTGTTATCCCTATTTCTAGATGAGGGAACTGAGACACACCGGAGGTAAAGTAACTTGCCCAATACTCATGGTCACTCAGACCAGGTGGCCTGCCTCCAGTGTCCACACCCTTAACCACCACACCACTCTGCACCACACTGCCTCCTTAGGTCACCCCAGGCATGCATCATCTGGGTGAAAAAAACCAAGAAGCTGAGGGATGACATTCCAATATACACAGGTCCCTCAAGCCCAACAAAGACCCCACCTCACCTCCTCTATAAAAAGCTTGCCAGAAGAAAGCCAAGCCAAGTGCACAAGTGCCTTCTCCCCGTTGGCTTGAAACGTTATTAAGTGGTTTCCTAACACACTGACTGCCGCACTAGGAAAAAAAAAATCATTCCTTGGGGCCACGGTGTTCTATTACGAAAATAGAATAAAAACTTCGAAAACAAAATGATCCTTTCTAATTTAATGAAAAATTTGTTATTTTTTATTGTTTTCTGTACATGAGTTATATGCAACTTGAAAAACAGTTCAAGAGTCTCCTAAGGCGAAGAGACATGTGGGTTACATGCGCTTCACAAGATCCCAGGCTCAAAACTAGCTTGAGTTAAATAAAACTCACATGGCAGTTAATGTGTTAAAAAAAAGAAAACTTTCAATATATTTATGTTTTCTCATTCTAGAACTCTAAGCTCTTTGCTGGCAGAGACCCTGTCATACACACATTTTTACTTCCCCATGACATATAGCCCAGTAACCTGCACAGAGTAGATGATGGATAGATACCCAGTTACAGATTCAACTTACTTCTGATTTACAGAAAATTGAAATATCTGAAGAATAAAGCCTGGCATACCAAATACACAGATGCTGGGAAAACAGAGGAACCAAATGAGGAAAGTATAAACACACAAACGGAGAATTACAAGAGCATTAATAGCTACATTTGTTGATGCCTGCTCACTGCCAGTGGTTTTATATACATACTGACATATTAACATCATATATACTTGACCTATAAATTAACTGGGTATCTACAACGCCACAAACCCTTATTCAAAACCAAAGCCAGATGTGTTTCAGAGTCCAGAATTTTTTTTTTTTTTTTTTGGATTTCAGAAGGGAAATGTATGTATATATTATATATTATGTAACACTCCTAGGAAAGTCTGGGGCAGTACCCGTAAGAAAACACATTAACAAACAATCTGCAGTGAAATAATAATATTCATATTAAGTGGAACAGAGATTACAAATAGCCTCACATAAGTTCAGGTCAAGTGGCACCAAACCTATGAGAAAAACATTCTCTTTTCTGAGGTTCTGGGGTGTCAGAATTGTGGCTGAGGAATCAGGGGCCTGCATTATCATACTCATTCATGTGCTGGGGCCCTGGGCTCAGGAAAGTCAAGTCACTTGCTCACAGTCATGCAAGCGAGGAAGGAAGTAAGAGAAGCAGGGTTTGAGCCCCACTCTCTAGTCCAAAGCCTGGACACGCTTCTCACACCTGAGAGAACATGTCAATCACCTGAGAACTGACGCAGACTGCGACTCAGCAGGCTGAGGGTGGGCCTTGATCCTGTACTTCTGAGGCACCTGGGCCCTCTGAGGGAGCAGGAAGTGTGCTGCCTCCACACCACCACAGGCCCTCAGCCCTGCTGAGCATCAGCGTCCCCTGGGGCGCTCTTTAAAGAAATCCACTAAATCTGAAGTCCTGAGGTCTTAATGGGTAGAAATGGTCTGAGTTGGGGCCCCCAGTTTCTGTGGTCATTTCTAATAGTCCATTAAGAGAAATAAACCAGCTAATATAGTAAGACTCTGAGAAGGCAGCCTGCAACCCCAGTCAGGAGCTCTCCTTAGAGTCCCTACTTTCTATCACAGGAGCCTGGGAGGCTTCCAACAATGACTGTTAAATGTTACTAAACTCCTCAGGAACAGAATACTCCAGCTATCCCAGGCTATGTGGACCACAAGCATTTTCCCCCTCCCTTGAAACCAACAAAACCCTAGATAGGCCGGGCGCGGTGGCTCACGCCTGTAATCCTAGCTCTCTGGGAAGCCGAGGC
>VBSM01001979.1:1223792-1243377 GCA_008086735.1 Cheirogaleus medius
AGTTGTCCAGCTAATTTCTTTCTATTTTTTAGTAGAGATGGGGTCTCACTCTTGGTCAGGCTGGTCTCGAACTCCTGAACTCAAACAGTCCACCCGCCTCGGCCTCCCAGAGTGCTAGGATTACAGGCATGAGCCACAAAGCCCGGCCTGATCTGGTTTTTAAATGGCTACACATTAGGTTTTCTCATTTTCAACTCCAAATGCCATAGAGACATGGCTACTAGTTTTTTAAAAATCCATTTCAGAGCTCATGGAGAGAAAAAGACACACGAGACACCATGGAATGGAGATCTGAGAGCCCGTAGCACAAGGCCATGGGCTGAGGCAGCTCTGGCCACATCACCACTGTTCTCAAAGAGCAGCTTTTGCCAAACAGCTCCCAGTGGCTGAGTCCCCAGGACGAACCAAGCAGGCCGTGGTGGTCACCTCAGGACCTGTGATTCCCCCTCAGTCACCTGCTCCAGCCACACTGGCCTCCAAGGAGCCTCGGCAGACCCAGGCTGACTCCCTCCTCAGGGCCTTTGCACACGCCGTTCCCTCTGCCCAGGACATCCTTCCCCCAGGCATCAGGACACGCCACTCCCTCTCTTCCAGTCATGGCCGGTTGGGGTGACTCCAGATAAAAGGTGCATTTCTAGGACCCACCATATCCACCTCCACATGGGCCCCTGGCCTGACCTG
This sequence comes from Cheirogaleus medius, assembly GCA_008086735.1. NCBI lineage: Eukaryota > Metazoa > Chordata > Mammalia > Primates > Cheirogaleidae > Cheirogaleus > Cheirogaleus medius. The sequence goes on from VBSM01001979.1 coordinate 1,224,474, forward strand.
TGGCTTCCTGCCTTGAGCAGCAGGATGCCATGGGGCCTCCACAGCATAGTGGTGATGAGTTCCCTAGGAAAGATGAACCAGTGAGAAGTTCGCCAGAGCAGGAGAATTCTAGACCAGAACTCACAAAAGCAGAACTCAACCCATGACTAACGCTATGATCGTAGGAAGGCACTTCACCTCCCTGGCCCCTGGTTTCCCCTTTTGTAGAGCGGAAATAAGTCTGCCTGTCCTGCCCCGTGGGAGCTTCGAGAAGGCAGCCCATGCTGGTGAGGACCAAGCGGATGACGTGTCCCCGCACGTGCCACAACAAGCTGGAGGAAAGGCACAGGGTGGTATTTCAGTGCTGTCACTATAATAGTATGTTAGGATCCACCCGACTTTGTCAGGGCGTGAAGGATGGTTTTAACTTTAGGCCTCTATGACCGATTGCCGTGGTAAAAATCCCATCGGCCCTAATATGACTGAAATGATGTTGGGGGTGTTACTAAAGCTTTCTCGCAGAGGTACCATGTAAAGTTGACAGGCAAACTTCGTTATCCATTTGCTGAAAAACATTTTCTGGGAAATTGTTGATCCTGGGGCCTCCACTGCAGATGGGAAAAGCTGTCAGAATTGCACGACCCTGGGGCCTGGGAGGCAAGTTTTTCAGACCGCAGGTCTTGGTCTATTGATAGGTTGTAAAATCAGTTGAATGGGTGTAACCAACATCTTTTTAAAAAATAAAATACTATGGAAAGAAGCAGAATTCTTCATACCTAGTAAGGGTCGGTATAGTTTCCCAAAACTTTTGCTTTAGTTCTAACGTGGATATACATGACACGTTTGTGCGTACTGAGGTGAAATGTCTTTCTTGCTGTGGGTCCTGGGGAAGAGGTTTGAAAGTGTCCACGATGTGTGAAAGTAGGGTAGTTTAAGAGTTCTTTTCCTCACATCTGCTGACCTATCCTTCTTGTGTGCAATGGAGAAGTTCCACCCAACCTAGGGTGAAATACTCAAAATTAATGGTCTGAATTAATGAAGTTATATCCAAAAAATAAAGATGACAGGGGTCAACTTGAGTGTGTGCCCCTGGACAGTCCTGAGCAGAGAAGGCTGGGCATCCCTTTGCCACCCACCCCACTGCCAGAAGGCTTTGGTCCTCTTGGCATGTCCCTCTCTCCCTGGTAGAAAGGCCCAGGCCAGCCGTCGGAACATTTGACTAAGTGAGTGAATGCATGAATAAATGAATGAATGAATGAATGGGTCATCCACCCCAAGCCATGTCTCTCCTGTCCACTCCGTATACCTCCAGTTTCACCTTGTCAGGCTTCCCAACGAGGAGCGGCCGGAGCAGGACTCTGGCCGGGTGCTGGGCTCACAGGTGGGGCTGGCTCTGGAATTCCCACACTGGAGAGGCTTATGGTGAGGCCATCCTCTGGAAGAGTCTTAGGACTTGTCTTGAATTCTTGTTGCCATAACAAGCATGATTCCTTTATTTAATATGTGGATTTGGGAGCTTTTGAAGACTGGGAGTCTTTGGCCACCCCTTGGCCTCACCACAGACCATGGACACAAAAGAAACCCTGGGCCAGACCTCTGCCCAGCCCAGGCCGATCAGCAATCGCTCTCGAATCCTGAGATTATGTGTCCCTGGGAGTTGCCAAGATGACCAACTCTGGCTTCGTTCTTCCCACCCAGGTTATGTTTGGGGCAGCCCAGTTGTATTTGTGTCTTATTACTCACTTGAAGCATGGACCTCTAATTAATAAACTCAATTCAAGTAGAATTCCCAAGCCGTGGGGCATTTGCAGGCCTCGGGAGGAAGTGGAGAGCTGTGTTGAACTGGTCTGTTGCCGGGCAACACCGGGGAGACAGCTCCCCAAGTGCAGCAGGGCGTGGAGTCTCCAGCCTGGAGACCTACAGGGGCCAGTCAGCCCCGTAACTGCCAGATCCCCTCTGTTCTCTGTCTTGGGTTGCACGGATTAAAAAATCACCTGATTCACAAATGCAGGGTCTCATTACACCTGTGTGGCTAATCGACGCTTTAAGATGTTAAATTCCACGAGTGCGATGTAGGTGATTTTTCATAACTACCAAGTCTGTATTTCCCTCTACTATTTTTCAACAGGAACCCAAATATGCTTATCTCACGGGGAGAATCTAACATCACTTATGTGCTGATATCTGAAATGACAGTCTTAGAGTTTCTGTAAGTAAATAATTACTCTCTTTGGAATTACAGGCTATGTAAATAACTGGTTTGCCAGTTTAACAAGAGTTTTCAAAACACCAGCTATATCCTACTTCCTAAAGCTGGGGACTCAGAGCTGGCGCAGGGAGCCTTAGGACATGATTAAAAGGACCAAGGACTGGAGTAGACATCCACTCGGGCTCTCTGCTGATGTTGTGGCCCCGGGTCCAAGTGTCTTGGGCATGTTCCTGCGGCTCTAGGGTGACAACTTCCCCTCTTCTGGGGGTCAAGAGGTGCCAGCCTGTTTAGGAGCCGGTCAGCAGGGCTCACATGAGGCTTCCCCATGACGCTGCTGGCAAAGGTGAGGCCCTGCTGGGAAGGCGCTGGGGCCCACTCAGGACAAAGCCTGGGGTGGCTGCCCTGAGAGCATGGTCACAGGAAACGGCCTTTCCTCCCTTGCTGTTTCTTTTTGAGTATGTGAAAAACTAAAAAATTTCCCCGCAGATGGTTAAGGAACCAAAATCGGATGCTCTAACTTTGGTTTGGGGATTTTGCTCCTCTGATGGGGCACTTCATTCTGCAACTACAAATGCAGAAACTGCTGCCAACACCCGGCTCTTCTGAGTAGCCGCTTCCAGGTCACCCCCCAGAAAGAAAGCATCAGTCCCGGGCCTCCCCCGACTCTGTCCTCGATGGGGAAATGATTTGAATAGGCATGGGCCTGTCTGAAGTTTCCAGGGTAATTAGGAAATGGACTTGGAGGTTCCTTCCATGGGTTCACTTGTGTAAATGTGACATCTCTTCATTCCCAAAAGGAAACAAAAGTTAAAATAGGATTGAGGGACAATTCCCCAATTGTCCAGAGCCTGCATTCAGGTTTTTTCCCCTCCATTTTTAAGGATAAATAAGATTGATTTTGCTCCAGGATCCATCAAAAATAACATCTGCTTGTGTATCTTTAAACTATTCATTCATTCATTCACTCATTCATAACATCCACTGGACAGTTGAATATTGGAATCTAGTCTGAGCTTGTTGAACCTGTGAACCCCAATAAAGCTGCCTGCCTGGGTTTTGGGGGTATTAACTGCCGCTGCCCTCCTGTGAACCCCACTCATGTGGCTGCCTTTCCTCCCCTGCTCTTTAACTTCTCACATTTTCTCAGGAAAAAAAAAAAGATAACCTAGACATACAACTCCCAATGCTTCTCACAATTAGGCAAAATCCAGTAGCATCACTTAACTCTATGTGTTGAAGCTGAGAAATTTTCAAAAGTGCCAGAATTTCCCCCAAGCCATTCCCTGCTATCCATTACTCACCCCCACCATCCCTTATACCACCCCGTCCCCCAGCCACCCCCCTCCCTCCCCATGCCACCCCCGCCGTCCTCACACCCCCCTCCCCGAAGCAAAGTGGTTCACTCTCCCCCCACCATTTGTCCTCCAGACTCTGCTGTTAAGTGAAGACTGAAGCGCGGGCGGCCCGGGGGGCTGGGAATAAACGCCAACACCTTGAAAATGCACCCTAACTCCCAAGAGCTCTGAGCGCAGGGCCACATGCTTCCTGGCCCTGCCCGCTCTCCTGCTCCTCGAAAACTCCAGCTCCGCTTGCAGGGACACGCTGCCCAGGATGGGGCCTGCCGGCAGTCTGAGAGGAAGCCCAGACGAACACCTGTCCCTTGGAAACAGAGTCCCAACAGAGGAACACACCGTCAACTGACCTCACCACTGACCCTTCCACTGGACATCCACAGAGGCACCTGCTGTTCTGGAAGTTTCTCTCCTCTAGATACTTTAGAGGAAGACAGGTTACAGGGGCAGAACGGCTTGCTAGAGAAGAAAAGAAGGTGTGTCTGCTACCGACATGAAGGTCCGTGTCGGGCTCTAGCTAGCCTTCCTACCGTGGCCCCAGGGCGGAGACGCACACGAATACAACTCGCCGCGCCGAGTGGGCGCAGAGGGCCAGCCGCTGGGACACAGGGCCCTAGCCTGTGTTCCTCCTGACTAGAGGGCGATGCATACGGTCTAAGGTCAGTGTGCAGACTCCAGTACTGCTCAAAGAAGTGGACCAAAGCAATGGCTTAAACATCAACCATCATTTTATTATCTCTCAAGACTTCTGTGGGCCAGGAATTCGGGAGAGGTCTAGCTGGGTAGCGTCTCTCCCGCAGTTGCAGTCAGACGATGGCTGAAGCATGGGCGGCGCGGGGCTGGCCAGGCCTCTCCCCGCCTGGGCCCATTGGGGCCCCTCACAACAAGGCAGCCTCAAGGTGGTCAGTCCGTCCGAAGCCTCCAAGAGGGGGTGTCCAGCAGCAAAACAGGAGCTGTGTCACCTTTGAGAACCCACTAGTCTAAAGCACAGAGTGTGGCTTCGCCAGGCCCCACTGGTTACTAGCAAGTCACCACCCGCTCGGGAGGGGCACAGACCTCACCTCTCATGGCGGAGAGATGCGCACGCAGGACAGGAAACACCCGTGGGCCATCCTTGGAAAACACAGTCTCCACACTTGCGTTCCCTGGAAGCGGAACCGGGGCGGGACGTGGGGCGTGGGGCTTGTTGAGGGGGGAGGAAGGCAGGATGGGGAAGGAAGGGGAGAGAGCTGAGCAGGGGTGGGCTCAGGTCAAAGCTAGCCCTGGACTGATGCCCGGTGGGCTCAGGAACACGAATCACACCACAGACTCGCCCCGCCGTGAAGATGGGGCAGCCTTTTGCACCCTCACCTCAGTCAGGCTTTGGCTGTGACCCCAGCCCTGGCAGAGAGGAATAGGATAGCTGGGTGCAGGGCCCCGTCAGCCAAGGCCGTTGTCCGGGAGGGGAGGCAGCTGTGACTGCCAGCAGCCACCACTCACGGCAGCGGGGATGGGCACGCCAGTTCTGCAAATGTGGTCCAGGTGGGGCTCTGTGGGGACTGCAGAATGGCCACACCTTCCTCCTGCCTCCATAGCCACGCCCTTTTGCATGTGACTTTTATCTTCCTTCCATCTGGAAGAGTCGACTTCTCACTCCTTAACTCTGGCCTTGGCCATGGAAACGTGCTCTGGCCAATGCGCGTTAGCAAGTGTGACAATCAGAGGCTCTGGGGCTGCTGAGGGCTCTGGAGGCAAGTGGGAACCAGGGGCTGAGGAATTCCCAGAGCAGCCCCCTCTCCCCACGCTTTCGCCCTTGGGGCTCTGACCTTCTCTGGGGCCCTAGACTTTGAGTTTGGGTAAAAGTCAGGGTCACTGGGTCATCCTCCAGTCACTACAACTCCAAATTAGAGCCTGGGGTGCTGTCAGCAAGTTTAGGAAATGCCAAGCTGCCCCTTGAAAAATATTTTTTGGGGTCTCTTAGATAAAGATTTCAATATTAAACATTAAGAGCTTGCTATGATTAAATCCTCACTGGGCATGGGGAAAGAGCTGTAACTACATTTCAATGTAGCATTTGAAGGGATTTAGTGATTTTCCATTAATTTTTTTTAAATGTCAAGGGTACATATCTTTCTTCGAGGACTCAGCCTATGGCAAATTTCAGATTTAAAAAGACCCATCGATGGACTTATGAGACCAAGAAGGGGAGCCAGAAATCTACAATTCAAAAATTACAAAACTGCTAAGTTTTCAGTTAATTCAAAAACTGTCTCAGTGGAAAATGTTGTAAGCTTTCCATGCATAATCAAAGAGATCCAGTTTGGAACTGCAACTGAAATGAAGCCTTGTAAGAAAGCTTGCTTTCCAAATAAGATGATCAAGCTCAGATCAAAGGCGCTGGGAGTGATCAGCTCTCATTACAGAAGACACTGAGGGAGGATCGCCGTTTAGCTGGAACAAGAGCTGGATCCTTCCCTCTTCCTCCAGCCCATCTCCCCATCTTCCCCAGCCTAGCCTCTCAGCTGAGAAGGCACGCAGAAGGTGCAGTCTTCAATTTTATGGAGCAATGAAATTTGTAGTAAATATTTATTAGCTTTTTAGTAAATACAATTAAATATCTGGCTAAGCTTTGCATGGCTCTCATTAGAATTAGCTAAGGTTTGCTTGCAAGTCTAAGGAGATACAATAAAGTGGCGTAGACATTAAAGTGCAAATGGAAATTGGTGACAAGTACAGCAGGAGGGTGGTATCTTCCTGTCTCAGCAGCAAAGGGCCCTGGTCAGGGATCCAAAGCCAGGGTAGATGCCCATGTCCCATCCCTTCTCTGCTCTCCAGGGGGGCACCATCATCTCTCTCCAGCACAGGTGCCAGAGAAACCTTGGCTCCTTCCCCAGAGAGGAGGTGGGCGTGCAGGTCCCTGCTCAGAGCTGGGCCCGTCCTCTCCGGTCCCCTGTTGTTGAGACCAACCCAGAAAAGGCCTTTGGCTAAGGTCCTACAGTCACCAGACAGCATAGCCCAGGCCACAGCCCCAACTCCCACCTCCCTCTCTGGTGCTTGGGACGCTGACGCTACCCACTAACCCCTTAAGTATGGATGTGCTTTCATCTTGTCAGAACGACTGGCAGCCAGCAATCACACACCTAGGCACCTGCCCTAGAAGAATGAAAACATCTGTCCATACAAAAACACGCACACAGATGTCCACAGCTGCGTTATTCACAATACCCCAAATGTAGAAACACCCCAAGTGTCCATCAGGCAGATAAACACAACGCGGACTATTCATACAGTGGGACATTATTTGGCAGTAAAAGGAACAGAGCATTGACATCGGCTCCAACAAGGATGAAATATTATGTTAAGTGAAAGAAGCCAGTCACAGAGGACCACATGTCACGTGAAATGTCCAGAATAGGCAAATCCACAGAGATGGAAAGTAGATTCGTGGTTGCCAGGGCCTGCTGGGAAGGGATTAGGGGGTGATCTCTAAGGGGTGCATGGTTTCTTTTTAGGGTATGAACTTGTTCTAAAATTGATTGTGGTGGTGGCTGCACAAACTTGTAAACAATCACTGAATTGTACATCTCAAAATAGTGAATTTTATGGCATGTGAATCATATTCAATTTTTAAAAGGGACTTCCATCTGGATAGGTGTGGGCAACAGTTTAAGTCCTGGGTTGGAATCCCAGCCCCGCTGCTTACCAGCTGTGGGGCTCTGGGTGACTTCCCCCAGCTCCGTCCTGCCCTTCCCCAGCTCCGATGGTGGCGATGCCGGGAGCTGGTGTGAGGACTAAGTGAGCTACTCTGTGAGCCGCCTGGTGAAGAGCTCAGGCCAAACCCCTGGCAAGCAGGGCAAGGCCGTGCTCGTGCCGTCTGGCTGCGGGGAGGGCTGTCTGTGCACAAGGCTGGACTGGGGGCCATGGCAGGAAGGGAGGCTCAGCTCCTGAGAAGTCCGCACTGGACCAGCCCACCTCCCGGACACAGGATGGTGAGGGGAGACCTCGGGCAGCACTCAATGGACTGGTGTGGAGATGCCTTCCTCCAGCTCCTAGAAACTTCTAGAAGTAGCCTTCTCCTCCCACCAGGACCTCTGGCGGACCCAGACACTGTCAGGGGACAGTGACATCCAAGGGCCCCACCATGACAGGTTAGAGGTGGCTGTTATGAAAGCCTTTGGCAGAACCAGCAAGGGGATGAGGGTGACAGGCGTGCAGGTCCCACACAAAACCAGCAGCCTCTCCTCCTTCCTTGCTGACAAGTCGGGTTTGCCCTGGGGTCTAGGCACCGCCTGTGTGCCTCAGGGGCAGGCTCTGATTGGCTAAGCCAATGGTTCTCCTACACAATGACTGGCTTAGTATGGGGTATGTGACCCAATCCTAGCCAATGAGATGTGAGGGGATGGCTACTGAGGAATGCTGGGAAAGCTTTCTAGGCTGATAAAAACACAGGAGGCAAAGATGGCCTCCTACTGCTGCTGATGGTTGGGTCTGCAGGTGACACACAGAACCATAAGCGAAAGGGTGAGAGATGCCTTCAGGATGCCACTGAGGGGCCAAACCGGTCAGCCTGGAAGGGCCGTGGGAAGGGCCACCTGCTTTCCTTATCATGTCAGCCAGTTGTCTGAAATCGTCCTAGCCGACAGGGCAGGAAGGTGCAGGGAGCCCTGATGCATAAGGCCTGCGGGGGTTGCTGACACAGAGTGTCTACTCAGCACAGGGATGCAGGCGGGCACGCTTTCCAAGTGGGTTTCTAACTAAGCCATTGGGTTATTTACTCCTGGGAGCACACACTCTTATTTCCAACATGCACTTGCAGACAGTGTATTTCTTCTCAGTCTATGATGAAGTGTTGGGCTCTGGCACTGATTGCTAGAAAAGAAAAAAGGAGCCTTGGCTGTGTGAAAACATCGCCATGAACTTGAATTTTTCCTGTGAGCGCCTTATCCTTGACATCAGACAAGAGAGGGCGTCAGAATCCACTAACACTGTGACCCTCAGACTCTTCTCAAAGGTATTCCTAAGAAGCCACCAGAGCCCTGAGCTGGTGTCACATTCTTCTCCCTGGAGGGTCCCTCGGGGAGGAACATTCAGGGGGAAGACCTACAAGAGGCATTTGCTTCAGCCATGAGGAACCCCAAAGTCTGGGCCTACAGTCTGGGGAGTCCCCTTCAGGAAACTGTGTTCTTGTAGACTCTGGCCTGTTCTGGGAATCAGGAGGCTTGGGGCTGGTTCCACCTCTGCCTCAGTTTCCCTATCAATGGATTGTCATGTGCCTCCAACTCAGATGTACTATGATTCTAAGATGATGGTGGCAAGTGACCGGAGAACACAGTGCTCATTCTACCTCTTTTGGAGGAAAATTCATTCATTTCTATAACGTTCATTGAGTTCCTAAGGCTCTGCAAAGGAGGTGATACTTAAGCTGCCTCTCAAGATCCGCTGGGCCCTCCAGGCTCAGGAGGGGAGAAGGGGTCTTCAGGCAGCAGACCCGAGATGGGCTGGGGCAGAGAAACACCAGGGTGTCATGCATTTGGGACACAAAGGGAGGGGCAGCAGGGCTCCATGGCGGTCATTTCTGGGCATGCAGGGAGGTCAGAGCCAGGGCTAGATCCTGTCCTGTGGGGTCCAGGCCGAGGTTGCTGAGGGATGTGTGACAGACTGCTCAGATGCTCTCAGGAAGGGAACTCCTGGCAGTATGGACCGAGGTAGCCATGGGCAGAGTGGGCTGCCACCATGACCGACAACCAGGCCAGAGGGCAGTGATGCTGAGGTTCTGAGTAGAGGCCAGGCCTGCAGCTGGCAGGTGAGAGATCAGTGTTGATCTGAGATGGGCTTAGGATCTGTCATCAACAGGATATGATGACTGGCTAGACACTGGGGGCACTGAGCTGGTTCAGACGCCCAGGGCCCAAAGAGTAGATCTGGGGAGAAAGGCCTGTGATGAGCTGGGCTTGGGCAGTTTTAGACCCTGTAGCATATCCTGGGAGGACCCTGAGAGATGTGGGGGTGGGGGGGGCACTTGAGGGATGGGGACCTTTGGGGTGAGGACAAAGGACTCAAACAGAGCTGAAAAATCCACCCACAAGGCCCTCACTGGGCATTCCTCTCCAGCAGGAAGCAGCATGGTGGCCAGAGGCCTGGTGGGTCCTCAGGGCCCTAAGCTTTCCCCAGTTTCCATGAGCCTGAGAAGCTCGAAGGAGGGAAGCACGAATCAGGGGTACAGAATTAAGGCCCGATGACGTGCACAGCCAGCGGGATGTGGGTCATTTAATTTGGGGTAGTAAAAATAATTCAAACTCAACCTCTCCATTGAGTTGCTGAAGCTCCCAAATTTTAGGAGTTAACTTTAGCAGAAGTGAAATTAAACCAGGTTTATGGAGGACAGTTTCCAAGTCTCCTCGGGCAGGTTGTCAGATTCTGGCGATTGTGTCCACCCCTGCCTCAGTTTCCCCCCACGATCAACTGTCATTGTCAGAATTGTTCCTTGCCACGACTTCACCTGGGGAGCAGCCCCTACCCTTGATCTCAAGGCCCCAGGAGGGGAAATGGGGCCGCCAACACATTCGAGCCACCACTTTCTGCTTATTCATGCTCCAAGTTCACCGTCCCCCAGACCCAGCTGCCTCTTCTGCATGTCCAACAGAGATTTATAAAGATTTAATAGCTGAGGACTGTGATGAGAGCTCAGATTATTAAGATCTCATTTCTCTTTGAAAATATCTCATGAAGTATTCTCTGAAATAATTAAAACTAAATTCCACCTATCAAAATAAATGAAAAAGGGTGTTTGGCCCTGTGATGTCCTCAGGTGACTCCCTGGGGCCACTGGCTCTTCTCTGTGCTCTCCGTCACCAGGCTGACTTGCCAGTGCTGGACTTTCTAAATTCACTTCTTCTCTCAGGCCGGGCCGTTCATGGTGACATAGGCCAACTTACTGCCCTTCCCAATATATCACCATCCTGCCGATCCGTAGACAGTCGAAAGAAATCACGTGGACGTCAGATGTTGACATCAACGGGCCAACCCCAAAATAAGGATCTATGTATATTTCAAGAATGCAACTTCATCTATACTTAGGATGTGGAATGCGGCCTCGATGGACGACGGTGAGCTCATCACCTCAAAAAGCCGGAGCTTAGAGCAGAACTCAGCCAGCACCTGTTTGTGGGATGTCCCGCCAGGGTCTTCGGGTGGGTCCCTTCATGTCCAACGCTCTCTTGTGGCGGGAATGGAGATGTCCTGTGGGATGCTGCTGCTGTGATGGACAAGAGAGAGAAGGGAAGAAAGACTGAACAAGCTGGATCAATTCAATGTTCTTTTCTGCGCACATGCTGAGGCACAGATATACATTACGTTTACCCTTCACTCACTGGTTTGGTTGTGCACTCTGAATGTCGTTCATCCATACTTGTTGATGTCCTGCTGGGAGCCAGCCAGGGCACTGGGCGGGAACAGGGTTGGGGATCTCTGCAAATCTCACTGACAGCCATGCACTGACATGATCCAGAATGCACCGTTAAATGAGCAAATGCATTAGATGTCTCCAAGGAAAAGCAGGATGAGGACTGCAAAGTGCCCTTCCAGGGCAGCCCTGTAAGGCTGCACAGGCGGTACACTGCACAAGGGCACACATCTAAGGGGGTGCCATTCTCAAGGTAGTCATCTTGGAACTGTATACAGCAGAGGGTAGTGTTCTAATTAATCAGTATGTTATGACCGCTCTCTGTCACATGGGCCAAAGCGTCTTGAGGACAGGGATGCCCCTTTCTAATTCGTACCTCAGGGCCATGAGGGCCCACAGGACCAGAGCTGCACTTGTCAAATGGGAGGTTCCAGGTGACCTCAGACAAAACGACTTCCCTGGAGAGTGGGGCTGGAATCCTCCAAGCAGCAGGCGGGCTGCTCCTGGAAAGTGTGGGGGTAAGGCTGGCTCAGAGACAGGGTGGCGTCTGGGAAGGGCCGGGGTGCTGGGAAGAGGTGCTCTGAGCCCGAGTCTGTGAGGAAGTGGCAGAACCAGTGAAGTGCAGCAGATGGGGCCCAGGGAGGACTCAGGAAAGGGCAGGGGCCTCCGGTGGGGAACAGGGAGGGTCCCCACGGACTGGCGCAGGGGTCCATTTGTGGTGCTGAGGCTGGGAGGTGGCTGTGGTGCCTGGGCCCTGGTTGGCAGGTGAACGGGGGTCGGGAGCAGCTCTGCTGAGAGCCAAGGTCTGCGGCGGCAGAGGGTTAAAGTGTGGAATCGGGGTGTCCTGCTCCAGAGGGTTCCCCAGGCTGCCCTGACCTCCAGCCCACAGTGGCCCTAGAAACAGGTTGCAGCCATGTTGCTGGCCCTCCCCAGAGCAGCTTGGGCCCCCAGACTCTCAGTTACGCCCAGGAGAACGAGCAACTCGGCAGCAGGCCGGCTCCTCCAGAATCGTATTTATAGGAGGACACAAGTTTTGTCTGTGGGTCTCAATAAAGTTATTTTCACTTTGAATTGGAGAATGAAAACCCATGAATGCTCACTTTTCCTGTGTTGGCTCTGGGTTAAAAAGGGCTGCTCGCCGTGCCCGCGGGCCCCTCCCACCTCAGCCCATAGCCGGCTCTCCAGGCCTGCCCCCAACCCTGGACAACGAGAGAGCACAAGAGCCCGTGCCTGGCTGTGGCCCTTCCCAAGGGAGAGGGAAGGGAGCGTGGCGAGGGGCCACCAGAGGACAGGAGAGCCGATCAACCACAGGCCCCACACGTGGGGATGAGGAGCCGTGCACTGCGTCTGAGAAGAAAGGGCAGTCCGTCCAACTGATGCCAACGATGACAGTGACGATCATAAAGACCACGGGGGCCTCTCCCACCATGCACCCATGGTTACCCCCCGAGTCCTCGCTGCAGCCCCCAGGGGAGAGTCCATCATCTCTGCTTTAGAGATGGCAACGCTGAGGCCCAGAGAGGGGAGGTGTCTTGCCCAGGGTCACACAGCACTGGGCATGGAGCTGGGGGCTGAGCTCGGCCTCCCGGGCTTCCGGCATCCGCAGGCAAAGCCCGCCAGAGCACTGAACACAAACACTCTCAGACGGCGCACCCACCCCCTCCCTGCTCTGACAACGCTGCAACTTGCTCCAGCGGCCCCAGCGGGTCCACTCAGGAGCCCCCGCACCGGCCCCTCAGCACCCCGGGCCCTGATTTCTCTCCCCTGCCCTGGGCCCCAGTGCGACGTCTCTCCTCATCCTCACAAGCGGGGCTGGTGGGGGTCCTGTGCTTTGTGACCGTGACCGTTTGTGACCATTCCCTCCTCATGCTGATAAGAGCTCAGCAGGGGGCAGGGGGGTCCCTGCAGGGCCCAGGCTTCCCAGTCCTGGATTCTTTAAGGGTTTTGTTGACCTTTAACCCACTGGGCCTCTTGTGCTCTGACCCTTGGGGTTCCTGGTTTGTCTGAAGCCAAGAAGGACCCCTTACAGTGGAAAGTTCCAGAGTGCTATCACCCCATGGGCAGTGCTCAACCCTGGGTCAGGAGTCACTGGGTACACGCCCAGCCCCCCACCTTCTGGTCGGCTGTCCTGAGATGCTGATACATGATTCCGTAGGGTCCCCGGCAGGACTGAGCCCCTTGTGCCCACAGAGGTGACCAGCTCCATCATCCCATCGCCACCAGCGTCCAGTCCCCTGCTTCCCAGGGCCACCTCCCAGGCAAACGCCCACACCCCAGTTCTGCTCGGACTCTGCTCTGCAGCCCCACTTGCCTGGACGGGGTGCGACACGGCACAGCCGCCTGGGGAGGCTCCTCAGGGCTGCCCCTGCCGTGGCCTGGGCTGTGACCCGGGGCGCAGCGCACTGCAAGTGCGCGGTGAACACAGGGAAGGGACAGACGTGAGCCGAGAAACGCCGTGGCACTGAACTGCGCTCATTCCTGTGGATTCCTGGTGTATTATTATTTGTTGATTGTTGGTATAATTTTTGTTGATTTGCTGATTATTATTTGTTGATTCTGGGTTTGCACAGCCACAGATATTCAGATATCTCAAACCACGCTCCCTGCTGTTTCCCGGCTAATTCAAGCAAAACCAGAATGTTCTGCCTGTGCAGAGCCTCCCTGTCGACAGGGCCTCCCTGTCACCAGGCAAGCTGCGGTGGATGGAAGAGGGCCCGGCCCCCAGCTGCTCTGGAGAACAAACAGGAGTAGACAGGAAGAGTCCCCAGGCACAAAGGTTAGCAGCCTCGCGTTGCGTTACAAGCCGAGGCACCAAGATTAGGGGGTCGCCTCCATGCAGGCGCCACCAAGGCTGTGGGGACAGGCATTAGTGGGCTGCCGCTGTCCTTCCCCCTCTCCCCAGAGCTCCAGCCCCCGGGATTAGTGCCGCAAGATGTTGCCTGGGTTGTCTCAATAAATAGCGAAACGCTAATACATTAAGGATCCCATGCAAAACGGGGGACACCCAATACAGGCTCGCATCTGCTCAAAGCTGGCCAGGCTGCTGCCACACACAGTGTGGGGTGCCTGGCAGTGGCCAGCTGCTCCCCTGGGATCACGATGGTGACAGTGCAGGGACACACTGGGCTCACATACAGGGCCCCGCTTTTTAGTGCGGGATACTCTGCTGCAGCCCGCAAGCGTGGCCTGGTCCAGCCTGTGTGGTGGCCCCAGCACCTGCCGCCCGGGAGAAATCGCTGACTCAGGGGGCTGAGGACCGCAGGGCGACTGCAGGAGAGACTGCTAGGGGAAAGTTCAGGGACTGCCCTCCAGGCCTTGCAGGGACAAGTGACCGCCCCGCTGCGCTAGGGAGGGGCGGTCTCCAGGGCAGAGAAAGGCTGGGGCAGGGTGTTTACAGCAGCTTTGGAGCCCAAAGTACTAAAGATAGCAGGGCGTGGCCTCTCAAACACACTCCACCTGGCCATCGGCAGGTGGTGGGACAGGAACAGGCAGCTAGACCCCAGAGTGTGGGCGCAGGGTGCCCCCATCCTGTGGCAGGGCTGCCTGTCGGGGGTAGAGGGCCCCAGATGCCCCAGCTCAGCTGCAGGGGGAGTGAGGAAGGGTCGGCCACCCTCGGGGACCCCTGTCCTGCTGGGGGCTGAGAAGCAGGCTCCATGTAACTAAGGGACAGTCTGCACAGGCTGAAGGGCCGAGTGAGGTCCCAGCAGCCTGGGACCTCGGAGCCAGAGCAGGGGCTGGTCTAGGCTGAGTCCTTTGCTCTCAGGCGCGGCCTCGTCATGCACACACGGGGCACTGCGCCGCCCTATGGGGCACCGGGGAGGCGGGTGCTGCAGAGCACGGGTGGCTGGACCTGGTCGGCAGAGGACCAGGCCCCCGTGGCCACTGCCGGGGCACTTCCAGCCCTGCGCTGGGGCGGGGTGTGTGGAAAGGTGGATGTGAGCTGGACCACGTGAATGGGCCAGGCGAGGCACGAGGACTCTAGTCCCGGGGCACAGGGGGACAGGCTGGCCCCCAAGCACACCCGAAGTCCCTGGACAGCTGATAAGAATAGCCCGTACGTGCTGGTTTTTCAGTCCAAAACGTCTTGGAAGCGACATGCTACAGGCTAAAAAGGTTCAGTCACCAAAATACAGCAGCCAGGGCACCAGACAGCCGGGGCAGAGGGGCGGCCACACTCTTTGACATCGAGCTCATGTTTTCAAAATATCACACCTCGTGACCGATCCCAGCATGGCCAGAAGAAGCCGGGGTGTGTGGATCCGCCCTTCCCTTCACGTTGTTAGGAAATGTGAGCAGCGGCTCCGGGGCCTGCAGTCGGGGCCCCGCAGCACCCGGCACTAGGGACCGGGCGCGGTGGCCGGCAGGGCTGGGGCTGCGCCACACACATCGCCAGGAGGCGCAGATTTCAGGAGAACCCCACGTCCCCCTGGAAAAGGCGGTAAGATGACTTGCACGGCTCATCTGAGGTTTGAGCATGTGACCGCAGCTCGCTCTCTCCCCAGCAGGCCGTTCAGTGCCTGCAGGTGCCATCGCGCACCCACTGCGTCACCCGCGCAGCGCTCGTGGGCCGCGGGCGTGGCTGACCAGGAGCTCCTTGCCCTGCAAAGCTGTCCACAGGTGGAGGCACAGGTCCCGCCTTGCGGCCAGCAGCGGGAGGACTCCCCATGCACCAGACCCTGGCTGGGCACAGAGGAGACAGAGACAGGGTGTTGGGGAGGGGAGAGCCCGGCGGCAGGCGTACAGATGGGATCCTCTTTGAAGCTCTGTGCCCTCACTTGTGACATCCTAACGTGGCAGGGCAGGACGTAGAGCCGGCATGCCCTGGGCCCAGGCACACTGTCCCCCCACATCCCATGGGGCTCTCTGCACCAGGCTAGCAGCCCTCCCTGCTTCCCCCACCCCATGTTCCTGCCCCACCGAGGGCCAGGACAGGAATTTGTCCCCGGCCTTCTCCCGGGCCAGACTAGAGGGCATAGGGACTCCCTTCCCTCTGCCCACTCCCTGGGAGGCCCCCCAAAGTGTCTTCCTGGGGATGTTTTTACCCCAATCCTGCCAGGAAGTACAGGGAACAGTAATGGCCCAATGTCCCTGGGCTCCCCTTCCTACCACTTGCGTGCACGCACACGCACGGGTCCTCGACACCCCACAGTCCCTCGGGGTAGTTCACGAGCCAGGGAGGCCGGACACACTCAGCCCCAGGCGGACAGTGCCCAGGGCCCATGTTCCCTGCGTGGGCTTCACTTCACCCGTGGGGACAGCCTCAGCCAGGGACGGGGGGGAAGACAGGTATCTCCCGCGGACTCCAGGCCAGCGGAGGAGCCCTGAGCTGCCCCTCCCGGCTTGGCTCGGGGACAGCCCTTCCAGAGCAGATGCCCCCCTCCCAGACGCAGGCTGACTCTGCTCCCTGGGCCATGAGTCCCACAGGGCTTTGCCTGCAATGGCTTCGAGTGGCTGAGGTGGCCCTGGCCATGAGGACCTGAGCACTGGGGCCACACCTGCTGCTGCCCTCCAAGCCCTTGCTGAGGCTGTCTCTCCTCCTTCCCCCAGACTCCGACACCCTTGTCCTGCCTACCCCAGCCTGGCCAGCCTTGGCGATCAGGGAGCTCCTGCACCCTGCAGGCCCCGCACTCACTGGCCACCTTTCTCCTGAGCCCCACCGCACTGACAGCTCCAGAGGTGGAGGGACTCGGGGGGAGGACCCTTCCCTAGCCCTGACAGGCGTGTAGCAGCAGGGGTTTGTGATGTAGACCCTCCCAGGGTCTGGAGTCACCTGGGCCTGGGTTTGAATCCTGCCTTTGTCGCTTCCTTGCTGCAGTAGTTAGGGCAAGTCCTTAACTTCCCCAAGCCTCTGCCTCATCAGCAAATGGGACGAATGACAGCTGCTGGAAGGATGAAGTTATGTGACACGACTTACATAGGTCACTGTGCAGACTCACGGAGCTGCGCTCAGGGAACGAACCAGAGGCAGGAGAGGCGAAGAGCCAGAAGCTGAGCCATCCATGCTGCTGAGTGTCTGGGTCTTGGTGGCAGTGGGCCAAGTTCCCGTGTCCCACCTCAGTGGCAGGGGAGGGTGCAGGCTGCAGTGTCTGTGCCAGCAGCCAAGACAGCGGTGTTCTTGCGGGAGTTCCTCTGGGGTCTGATGCTGGGGCCGCTGCCAGCAGTGGGGCTGCCTGGCCTCGTCCTCATTTCCTCTGAGCGACTCCGTGGGCTTCCCAACTTCCTGTCCAGAGGCAAGGAATAGATCATTAGTGATTTACTTCCCCAGCTGTTCTAGCAATACCATGAGAGGAGTATTCAGATCTCCAGCTATAGTTGTGGATTTTTCCCTTCCTCCCTTTAGATCTGTCAGTTTTTGCTTTGTGTATTTTGAAGCCCGTGTTTTAGGCGATGTGTATTTATAATCGTTATGTATTCTCAATGAACTGACCCTTCAATCATTATAAAATTCTCTCTTTGTCTCTAGTAATACACTTTGGAAGCCTATTTTTGGCATATTATTATAGCCACTTCAGCTCTCTTACAATGCTTGCATGGCATATTTTTTCCATACTTTTACTTTTAACCAATCTGCGCCATTGTATTTAAAGTGTGTCTCTTGTAAATAACATATAGCTGATCTTGCTTTTGTATCCGGTCTGACAAGCTTTACCTTTTAATTGTAGTGTTTGCTTCCTCTACGTGGAATTTCAGTTGGAGTTAAGTTAGATTTGGGTCTGTCATCTTACAAATTATTTTGTCTCATCTCTTTTGTTTTACTTGTTGCTTCTTTCCTGCCTTCTTTTGTGTTAATACAATATTTTTTTGTATTCCATAACTTTCCTATTGGATTTCCAGCAATATGTGTTTGCATATTGCCTTTCAGTGATGTCTCTAGGGATTAAAATATGCATTTTAAATTATCCCCATCTACTCAGAATTAGCACTGAATTACTTCAAGTAAAATATACCAACAGTACATCTCCATTTACTCAACCCTTAGTGCTACTGTTGTCATCTCTAGTACATCTGTTATACATACACAATATAGAATTATTATTTTTGTTTTAAATATTAAATGTCTTTTAACATATTGACTGCCATGTGAATTGTATTTAACTCACGCTAGTTTTGAGCCCGGGGCCTTGTGAAGCATATGTAACTCACACGTCTCTTCACCTTGGGAGCCTCGTGAACTATTTTTCAAGTTGCATATAACTCATGCACAGAAAACAAGAAAAATTAACAAATTTTTCATTAGCTTAGAAAAGATTGCTTTGTTTTCAAAGTTTTTATGCTATTTTCATAATAAAATACCGTGGCCCCAAGGCAGTCAATGTGTTAAGGAAATTAAGAAAACTGGAAGTGAATATAAAATGTGCTGGTTACCAGTTTATTGCTTCTCATGTCCAAGTCTACCCTTCTTTGTCCTGCTTTGCCATACTGGAGCTGGACAGTGTAAACGTTTCTCCTTCGCCTGCTGGAGCAATGCTAGGCTTTGTCAATAGAGGGCACTAGAGAGACACTGCACCGCCATAGTCAAGGCAAGGGCTTCTCTTCCGGTTCCTGTGTGCACAGCTGCCAGCAGCTGGAAGGAAGCCCAGCCGGGCTCACTCTCCAGTGAGTCTCCTGGCTGCCCACTTCTTGTGAACCAGCTTCGGCCAGCACCTACTGTCCTACTTCCTCACCGCTGCCAGGCTGCATGTTTCTGTGGCAGCCACTGGCCTCCCACTGAGGTCTGAGTCTCAGCCTGGGGTGGGGGTGTCTGTGTGGGGAGGGGCTTCCCTCTTCTAAGTTCTTGATTCCTTCCTGGCCTGTCTCCCTCAGTGCTACATGCAGTAATTACCCTCTGCACTTGCTTTCTGGTGTTCCCTAATTTTTTCTTTTACCCATTTGAGTAGTTCACATCTTTTTACCAGTTTATAATTCTTTGTTAAGATCCCCCTGTTCAAATTATGCGAGTGGTTTCTGTCTTCTTCTTTTTCTTTTTCTATTTTTTTTTTTTTT
>VBSM01001979.1:1253322-1268822 GCA_008086735.1 Cheirogaleus medius
CCATCTCTACAAAAAAAAAAATAATAATAATGATAATTTAGCCGGGCTTGGTGGCACAAGCTACCTGTAGTCCCAGCTATTTGTGAGACCAAGGCGGGAGGATAGCCTGAGTCGGAGATGGCAGTGAGCTATTGACGACACCACAGCACTCTAGCCCAGGCAACAGAGCAAGACTCTGTCTCAAAAAAACAAACTCCAAAACCAAAAAACCTCCCTCAACCACTGGCCTGGGGGTAAGAGTAAAGAGAAGTGACGGTTTTGTTTGAAGGTCCCCGAGCTGCGGGAAGCTCAGCTCTGACCCGCGCCTACACGCCCGGGCTCATCTCTGTGGCATGAGTGCGTCAGCGTCACTCAGCATCCGTGCCACGCTGGGCGTGGGGCTGGATGGACACTTTCATGGGCACCAGGCACCGTGCCGGTTGAGCTTTCATGAGGAAACAGGTCTGGAGAGGCTACGAGTGGCCAAGAACACAAAAGGTCGCAGTGCAGGGCAAGGGCTCCCGTCGCCGCCAGCCCCGACTTGGGCAAGACTCGCTTCTCTTCTGCAGGTCTTGGTTCCCTCTTCGGAGGTTGCCGTAACTATTCAATAGCATCACGACACACGGTCCTTAGGGACAAGGCCTCCAGTAAGTCAAGCAATTATTACTACACATCAGAATAATCTGCTGTACATGATTAGTCACGGTTTGAGGCAGACGTGTTAAATGTATTCAGTTAAGGGCAAGGAGCCACGATCGTTCAAAGTCACTGTTCTGCAAAAGGTCTTCGTAGGAGCAGGAGGCCACTCCTTGCTTCTCCTTGGGACTGAATGTTGGCAAAGGTCAGGGGATGCTGGCTGCTCTTGGAGAACAGAAATGCTCGGAGTGCCCTGGCCCGAGGCAGGGTGTATGAGGCACACTGACGCTGGGGATGCATGTGGAAGGACCAGCCTGTGTCGTGTCCCTGGAGCAAGGCCTGGAGTGAGGAAGCCACCGCAGCCGGACGTACCGCAAGCCCTGCGTGTCCCCACCCCGCCCCCATCTGTAGCGGATTTTTGCCTATGTCTTTTCAGCAGTCATGAACACCCACCGGCCATCTGCCATGGGTAGGACAGCAGGTTGGTGCATAAGTCACCAAAGAGCCACCGGACATTGTAACCCCCTCCACTGGACGATAGGGAGACAGAGCCCCACCCTGGCTGCAAGGGCGCCAGCTCACCCTGTGCAGCCACAGGGCCTGCTGGACACCCTCGCTCCGGTGAGCTGCTGCTCCTTCTCCAATTGTCGCCTGCTCCCGGACACCTTCGCCAAGACACCCACTTCCCGCGTAGTTCCGAGCAGCACTCTCTGCCCGTGGCTCAGCTTGTGGGGCCAGAACGCTGAACACCTGCCCACACCTGTCAGCAGCCGACTCTCCAGCTGGGGGATGGGGGTGGGAAGAAGAGCAGGGTGATGGGGAACGGGTGGGAGGACAAGGACCTGAAAACCGGAATTCAGAATTCAACTCACTACAAAATCTATAGTCACCGGATCTTCAGCTTGCATGTTTCTTTTCCCAGCCCTTTGGCAACTAAAATCTAAATAGCAGATAGCAGCTCAATCAATAAGCAAAAGAAGGCCCAGAAACCCCAAACCTCAACTAATCCCTCTCTGACACCTAGGAATTGGCCGCTGTGAATCCCCCTTCTCGGGAGCCTGTCATAAGCCACAATGGCGCCTCCATCCTTAAGCACGAGGGCCCAGGCCATTTGCTTTTCCTCCTCAATGTCCCTGATTTCCCCATTCCTCTGATTTCCAGTACTGGGAAACAAGGTGAATTCAACAGTATAGACCTCAAAGAACTCACAGTCCAGTGGGCTGAAAAGCTTATAATACACCACAGACCAAAATGTTCGACCACTCCAGTGTCAGGAAGGGTGTGGGGCAACAAGGGGCCGCGTTCACAGTGGATGGAAGGAGAAATTGGTACTGGCTGTGGAGGGCAGCTGAGTGGGATGGGTCAGATATAAAAGTGAGGCCAGGCGCTGTGGCTTCCGCCTGTAACCCCAGCATTTTAGGAGGCTGAAGTGGGAGGATAGCTTGAGCCCAGGAGTTTGAGATCAGCCTGGGCAACACAGAGAGACCCTGTCAGTACAAAAAAATAAGAAACATTAGCCGGCTGTGGTGGCACACGCCTGTAGTCCCAGCTAATTGGGAGGCTGAGGCAGGATGATCACTTGAGCCCAGGAGTTCAAGGCTGCAGTGAGCCAGGATGGATGATACCACTGCATTCCAGCCTGGGTGACAAGAGATAGACCCTGTCTCTAAAAAATAAATGTAAAGGCCGGGCGCGGTGGCTCACGCCTGTAATCCTAGCACTCTGGGAGGCCGAGGTGGGTGGATCGCTCGAGGTCAGGAGTTCAAAACCAGCCTCAGCAAGAGTGAGACCCCGTCTCTACTGAAAAATAGAAAGAAATTAATTGGCCAACTAAAAATATATAGAAAAAATTAGCCGGGCATGGTGGCGCATGCCTGTAGTCCCAGCTACTCGGGAGGCTGAGGCAGAAGGATCACCTGAGCCCAGGAGTTTGAGGTTGCTGTGAGCTAGGCTGACGCCACGGCACTCTAGCCCGGGCAACAAAGTAAGACTCTGCCTCAAAAAAAAAAAAAAAAAAGTAAAAATGAACAGATCTCTGAATCCAGAAACTCTAATCCTAGATATTTATCCCACAACACTGGCATGTAAGCAAACAACAGGTTATTTCCAGTCTGCAGATATTACAGACACCTCAGTGCCTGTCAACTAAGGTTTCCATAAATTGTCATAGCCACAAGCAGAGTAACATGAAGCCAATGCAAAAGAATGAAGCGACTTCACGGAAAGACTAAGGTATTGATGTATCAAGAGAAGAAAGGAACAGAAGCAGAGTATTTATGTGGAAAGAGGGTGGTGACCGGCAGGAGCGTGCACAGGTGCATGCTTCGTGGAAGTGTCCGTCGCCCCTTGAAGGATGTGTGCGGAACTGGTAGCAATGGCTGTCTGCAGAGAGAACTGGTGGCTTGAGGACAGGGATGGGAAACTTACTTTTTGCTGTACCCCTTTGGTACCAGGTACTTTGGTTACCTATTAACAAATGAAAATTTAAAAACACTCCTTTATTATGCATAAAAAGAGGCCAGTGCACAGTGAGGTTTAAGTTGCAGGCACCTGAGAGTTACTCTCTCGGCTGAAGGTTGGCGCCACAGAGATAGATGGGACATTAGGCTGAGGCTGGGCTGGGCCGAGCAGAAGGGGGAAAGGCCTCTGTCTCAGCAGGAGGAGGGTAATGTGGCTTTGAATTGGAATGAAGGGTTGTGCATTTTTCTGAGACAGATGAAGGACTTTCAGCAGGAGAGGTCCCTGGTTACAGCTGGGGAGCGGGGAAGGGGAGAGAGAAAAGGCCAGCAGAATTGCCAGGAATTTGAGACAGAGGAGTTAGGAGGCCCTGGTACCAACTCAGGCAAGAGTTGGCTGGGTGTGGTGGTTCACACCTGTAATCCTAGCACTCTGGGAGGCCGAGGCGGGAGGATCGCTTGAGCCCAGGAGTTGGAGGTTGCTGTGAGCTAGGCTGACGCCGCGGCACTCTAGTCTGGGCAACGGAGCAAGATTTCTGTCTCAAAAAAAAGAGGGCTGGCACTGTCACCGGCAGTAGCAGTGGAGAAGTGCAGAGCAGATGGTGCCAGTGTGTCCGGTGTGGTGACCAGGTACGGAGCAGCGCCATACAGCAAGGAAGAGACACAGGAGCTGGGAGGGACTTCAGTGCCGGGCTTGTCATTTCAAGCTACTGACGGACACAGGAGCGAAGAGGTGCAGCAACGAGTTCTAGGGCTCTGGCTCTCCGTCCGCAGGTGCTACCGGAACCCCCAGGTAGGTGGTGAGATGGCCCCGAATCTTCTGAGAAGGCGGGCGGCCCGGCCACAGGACCACTTCGCACACCTCGGTTCCCAGTCTGCACCTGGCAGGGTCCTGGGGACAGGAAGCCAGCACATGGGGGCCGCAGGGAAGGGAATTGCCTCGAGCTGGTGTCCACGAGCAGTGCCCAGCCCCCCTTCTGCAGGACCTGCATTTGCTGGGAGTCCAGACAGGGAAGCTACAGAACCTGGGAGTTCCACATGGGTGCTGGCACTGCCTGTCCCCGTGACACCAGCAGGGAGGTGCCCTCAAAATCCCACCCTTCAGCACAAGTTGCCGAGGCTTGGCCAGGCCTGGTGGGGAATAGAGTTCTCCCGGTGCTGGCCCCGCCTAGGTTCCACCAGAACACAGAGCCCGCGCTGAGGCTTTGTGGGTACGTGGTTGGATTGTGAAAGTCACCCCTGGAAACAGAAGAGGGAGACTAGGAAAAGCGAGACGGGGAAGGAAAACTGGTACCACTGCATTTTTGAGCTGGTCACTCCTGTGGGGGCCACTGAGGTGGAGCCCCGAGGAGCTGCCTCAGAATGGACTGTGGGAGGCACAGTGGCAAGGGACCCCCGCATCACCCAGAAGCTGCCCCTGAGGACTGGACTCCCTCCTACTCCCAGGCTGTGCACCTGAGCTCCTGCCAGTCCTCCAAGGTCCCCTATGTCACAGTGCCACCAGTCATACCTACCTAAAGCTGCAGCTACAGCAAGTGCCAAGATTATAGGAGGTAAGGCACAAGAGGTGACCTTGTAGGCACCTATACACAGGTGCCTTTCCCCCTCAGTCTAGAGGAAGGGGGCCTGGACCCGGGGTCTTCACATGACCTGGGTTTCGGGACCTGACATGTCTTCTACCCCTTCCTAATCTGTGCCTGTACACACACTATCCAGGCCAGCCTTTGGAAGGGTCTTTCCCTCGACACCTCCATAACGTCCTCCTCTGCCCAGCCCTAGCGATCACCTGATGCCCAGGCTCTGCCCTTGGCGATTGTTCCCTCTTGTTCTACATGAGTCACTTCCACAACTCACAGCCCCAGGTCCAAGGGCCTGGGGCTTCCTCTCCTAGATGCCCCCTCAGGTCTCATCTGAGGAGACTGTATCTTCCCTTGAGGACTAGCTCTAAGGACAGACACTCTCCACAGCCGAGCTCTTCCTCCCGGACACACCCAGCACTCACTAGCCCTGCGGGGCTGACTGCTGCCACCTGGAGCAGCGTTCAGTTTTCCCCACCAGGTCCTCCACGCTGACAAGGGCAGACCCGCCCGTCTACAACCCTGCTGCATCACGCAGAGCCAGAGCAGACCCATCTGCCTGTTTCAAATTCTGTCTGAGACAATGCTGGATTTAGAAGTTAGGTTTCTGTAGTCGTTACCTGACCAAATGCTACATTCCAGCTGAAAAAGGGAAGACCACAGAGCCTGTGACCACTGCCAGTGGACGCTAACCGTGTCCTTCCCGCTACTCAGGGAGCCGCTGCAACCAGCACGTGTCCACTCTCGGCTGACCAGAGGCCACGATCCTCATTACCACAGTCCAAGGCTGTGCAGAGGCCGCCTCTAGGGATGAGGTCAAAGCCTGGGCAAGCTGAAGAAAGAAAAATTACCAATGGGGAAAAAAATTCCTTTTACTGAATCTTTATATTTAAGGACTGAACTATCACAGACTTTATGAATTCATGCACCTCAATCTGATCCTAACTATATGATTATCTTTATAAAAAAGAATAGAAGTTTAGGTGGAGCAAAGCAATCCTGGCTGTGTCTTTCCAAAGGGCCTAATTCTGGGAAAACTGTACACTCAAAAATCCTGAGGCCCACTCAGGACGGAGGGAACTCCGCTGCGGATGAGGGTGGGGTGTGCTCTGATGGAGAGTGGGGTGCAGAAAATGTTTTTGTTTCATGTTTTATTACATCAATGGCTTGAAAATTTTTATTTAACTTCAGCAAATATTGGAAATAGAAAAATGAATTCTGCAGAATTTCACAAATAAATTTTCCAATTTCCACTAACAAATGTTATCATTCAATGGCTAAGCGGTTATAATGCTATGGACATTCACCACAATGAATGTGCTGAAATAGAAAACAGGCAAAGACAATAAAATATTACTTACAACAGCATTATTACAACATATTTCCTTTAAAATTCCAACATGGATTTTATCACTTCAAAAGATATACAGCATTTCCATTATATTTCCAAACTTAACCTTATACATCTTTTAAAATCTTGAAAATTTTTTTAGCAGTCTAAAAAGCACTTAGCAAAGTCAGTAAGTCTACGTAATGGAACACTACCCACCCCAGTATAAACTTTCATCTTAGGAGAAGGTGGCTGTAAACACTCATGATTACACAACATGCATAGGCTATGCTGACCTTCCTCTTCCGAATTGCGACGTCGCTGCAATTGTGCTTTACTACAATTAGGAAAAGCTGCAGAGATCCAGGGAGTGGCAGAAACAGCATTGCACAAGATCACTAGATTTTGATGACCTAACTACCTTGAGTCAATTCGAGGCAAAGTTTCACTGATATTAAAAGCTTGAATCCTCTGTCATTAGCTGTAGAAACAGGCTAGACAAGAGAGAAAAAAGAGGCTCTCATCTGAGTTGGCTCCATCTTCGCATTACTCACACAAAAGCGGGGATCCAGTTAGTGTAATGCACTGTTTGGCTTATTTTTGGTGTGCAATTATACCAATAGTACCTCTGATATTCAGAAAGACAAAAATAGGGTATAGTTAAAATTTAAAGTGACAATGAGCACACTTGGAGTGGTGTGTGATAATTGAGGAAACTTTTTATCAACAGAAAACTGCTTAATTAGTCCACCACAGTAAGCTTTTAAAACCCAACTACTTTTTCAATTTTGTTTTTAGGTTAGAGGTTTGTGAGCATCGAAGGGTCTTAGAGCCTAAAAACTATCAAAAACCATTTTGAGGAAGCAGTGTCTTGACAAATACTCTACACCAAGACAATGCAGTGGGTGTGTCACACTAACCTCTGGCTCCGCCAAGGCCTGCAACGACTGTGTGCCACTACCAACCTAGCCAGCGCGACTGAGGCACGGGTACTTCCTGGTTAGAAGAGCTATATTACAGAACTGATCACTGTTGCAGACCAGTCAACACAATATTCAAGTAACAAGGTGTTTAAATGGATAAGTGAAAAAAAATTTTTACCTAACACTTGACACATCTACATAAAATTAAATAGAACAAACTTTTAATGCATATGCAATACAATTTATATCTTTTGGGATTTCTAAACTAAAAGTTAAACTATTATTTGCGTCAATGATACTATATTTTGCACAATAACTTATACTTAGGAGAAATTTTCCACAAAAATATATATAATTATGACATTCACATTGATAATTTTTAAGAAGACAAAGCTTAAGTGAACATTCCATCTGAAGCAGTCATCACATCCCAAACACTACCTGCCAATGCACCTAATTCTTGATATGTTAAAGAGTCTTCACATAAATAAGACTAAACCGCTTAGCTTTTAAAGCTAAGTGATTTCTTGCATTTACATCATTGCAAAGACAGTGTAATGAAAAAAAGTTTAAAACACAGTGCTATCTTTTGCATGAAACTACAATAAAGGCAGTTAGGCAAAGACAACTACCCTTTTTTCCCTCTGTCAAATGAAAGTGACATGCTCCTTCCCCGTGGGGAGAAAGCTGAATTCAGCTGCTGTGATCACAAGTGCACCAGCACGGTCACTCCTCCGGGCCGGAGTCCGTTATCCAGCGCTGGAGCCACGTGAGGGGATAGTGCAGAATACAGAAGACCGCCTGGCACTGCTCACTGCCGTGCCTTGCTGTGTAAGAATTAGCATCAAGCTTCCAAGCAGTGCCAGGGGGATCAACTCCTAAGGAAAGCAGCCTGGGTGGGAAGAGAGAAACACATCTCCAGGCAGAGCGAGAAACCCACTGCCACCATCACCTACTGCTTCTGTAGGGAAGCAGGAAGGAGGTTTGGAGGGAAGCAAGGAGAACTCAAAGCTTCAGTCTGTGCCTTAGTGTCCCCTCTTCAGTGATGTGTAAAACATAGGTGACTCCTTCCCACGTTCTTCCTGCCACCCTTCGATTATCCAACAGGCTACGGTAACAGAAGCCCCTGCTTCCTTACTAGTGTTCCTGTGCCACCCTGTCCCCAGGCAGGAGCGGCACGTGGGGCCTCCTCTGACGCTGTCCTTCACAGGCTTTGACTTGACTGACAGACACCTGGTGTAGGGACAAGATGATAAAAGTTGGGAAAGTCCCTTTTGAATGACCTCTCTTCAGACTTCTAAAAAAGAATGTACAATTTCAAGAAACCTAGGTTTCTAGCTGACCCTCTTTCTAAGAGAAAATCAGCTGAGTTAAAAAAAAAAAAAAGGCAAGGTGCTTGGGAGTCAAAATACATCAAATTTTAATTGCATATTTTAAATTCTTAAGAATTCTGGTTATGCCTTAAAGTATCGGCATTTTTTTTCTTTTTGGTATTCAAAGCAGAAAAAAATCTTTAAATGATGCAAACAGCAATAATAGCTACTTCAACATGTGTAGTGCAGTGTGCGCCGGCCGCAGGAGCAGGGCGCTAGAATGCAGTCTGACAGGTGCTCCTCAGCCCCCCGCAGGCCCACGGTCTGGTAGGAGAACAAAAGTGATTCTGGGAGTCTCAAAACATTTCTTAGAAAAATTTACTTGTTCCCAGTCCAACCAACAGGCATTAGATACTGCTTTGTAGATCGTCTTTTTATCTTGGTCTCACTGGAACAATACGCCGATCACCTCTCTGTCCTGTACTCTAATATTAAGAGAGGGGAAGGTGTTTGTGGGGTCACATCAGTACATGAAGGACACAAACGGACACGTGGACTGCCACATCAAAGGCCAGACGTAGCAAGAGAAATGGGGAACAATGTGCCGCTTTTACAAAACCATCACCAGCTATTCTAATATCTGTTACTGAGCTAACCTGACATTTAAAATTTGCACTGTCAGAATCTGCAGCAAGCTCTCCCGTCTCCTAATCTCGCTGATGTCATCTTTGGCTAGCAATAAACTTTAAAGAAGACACCAAAACAGAAAAAGGGTTGATGACATGGTTGCCAAAAGGAGAAGGCACCAATTCCAAATGTACAAGCACCAGGTACAGTGATATGGACCGAATCTCTTGGAGTTGGGGGATGGGGTGGGGGGTGAGGGTGGGGTCAGGAAAAGAAGGGGTGGCACCCACCCCAGGATCACAATGTTGAAAGTTGAAGGCAGAAAAGCGTTGAGGTCCACGTTCCCTTTAAGCTACAATGTCCAAGGACAGTTTCTGTGAATGAGATTTTTACTATAATACTTGGGAAGGGAGAAGGGAGAGGTTTAAAATAAGCCAACTAAATTTCTAAACCATAATTAGACCCTATGTTTAAGAAAATGTGACTTGCAGCAAGATGCTTGGCACGATAGGGGTTACCATACAGTCTGCCAATATGGTGTGGTTTCCAAAGAAGCATGATCTCACTTAAGTGGTTGTCTCAGAAAAGAACAAGAGAAACTTTCTAGAGGGCCAACAGGGTCGCAGTTACTCTGAGAATTATGCACAAAGTAGAAATCGCAGGCCATGCAGGAGCAGATGCGGCCTTCTGAGTAGACGCCCTGTTCCGAAGCTGTCGACTGGGAAGAGCTGGCATGGCTGGGGCCCTGCGGGCTCCGACAGGGGAGGCGGCTCCTGGAGTCATAGGCGATGTGCAGCCGGGAGGTTCCCGAGCACTTAGGCAGAGAGAGAGTGAGAGATGCGACGGAGCTCTCTGGGAAGTGGTGCCAGAATGGAGGAACGAGCAAAGAATTAAGGCAGGTGTAGCACAGGACTGAAGTGTATGCCTTTTTTGGTAATAGCTGCTTGTCCACAGAGATGTGATGCAGATGGCTAGGTGATGTCTCGGAATACCTGATATCCTGATAACACAGTAGTCCATACCAAGTGCTCAAAGCTACCAAAGTTTCTCATGAGGCAGATGCGTATCTGACATCGAGAACAGAAGCAGCCTGAGGGGGGGAGAAGAAAAAAGCATCAAAGAGCAGGTCACCCCCACAAACTCCTCACTCCAGTGAGCTGCAAGAGGAAGGGGGCAGGCTGCAAACACACGTGCTCCTATGGGCGGGATAAGGTGTGGCCTCTACAGCCAGATGTCTTGGGCTCACATCCTGGATTGGCCACATTTTAATGATGTTAACTCAGACAAGTTATCACTCTCTTTGAGCTTCAGTTTCCTCATCTGCAGAATACACACAATAATGATGCTCACACGTCACAGAAGTAAATACAAACACCTGGCAAGGGCACGAGAGCACCGGGCTAGGCGCGCAGCAGCACTCTGGCGTGGCAGGAGTGTGACCGCTCCCACTGGCTCAGGGATGCCGCAGCACCCAGCCCACCCCGCAACAGCCACAGGTTTCTGCTGGGACACAGGAACACACAAGATCACAGGAATTTCTTTAAAAGCCACAAGGGATCTCCTAATTCCCCTCTCCCATTTTCCAAAACTGACTCCTAGACCCAAACCTAACTGTTCCGTGGCATCTGGCGGTGCCTTACTGCGGGGGAAACTGGGCCGCGCAGCCAAGCCTGAACGTAGCTGTTCCTTCCGCTGAAACCACAAGTTACAAGCGCTGTTCTTAGTTAAGTCAGGAGAGTTCTCCTCTCTGGTACTATACTTAATTATTTCATAATTTCAGGTGAGACTATCTCTAACCCTGTCGTTTTAGCATACCTACACGCCCTTTCCTCAATACAAGGTTGGATGTGACGCCCTTCACCTCCCGTTTGCCCACCTCAGGGAACAAATCCAGATGTAAAGTGACTGGCAACGAACTTTTTCCTCTGCCCAGCCCCACGCTCGTCTGCTCTGGGAGAGGGGTGGAGATGAGGGGGTGGGACAGGACAGATGGGGAAAGGGCCAGCAACCCTGGCAGAGGGAGCAGGGAGGCTGCAGATGGTCTTCCTGCCTAATCTTGGCTGACTGGGCAGATGAGGTCAGTGCTGCCATTTGGGAAATGACTAGAATGTCAGCCACCATCTTAAAAGTTCCAGTCAGCCACAGAATCGTCCTCATCAGTATTTGGGGCCAGTCAGCCCTGAACAGCACCCAAGGCTGGAAGATGTGGACAGCAGGGACACACTTCAGGTGCTCCTGGCTGGCTGTGCAGATGCACCCAGTGAGTTCACGGACTGCACAATGATGTGATGACACGTAATATGGCCAAGTTTTACTGACATTCCTCAAGGCACTTCCAACCTACTATTTCATGACAGATTTTACTGTACTGATAGTGTGGAATATTTTGTGGTTGGAGGAAACCAGGAAGGAAAAAAGAATTTGCCAAGAAACTAAAATGTGAATAATATACAGTGACCAGGAAGTGACTGGAGTCAACACACATGTGTCAGGGGATTTACAGGTAAAAGATAAGTTATTGATACAGCTGAAACCTAAAAATATTTCTACAGCTGACAAAAGTCATCGCTTTAGACACTAGCCAGAACACCAGGCATGAAGCTGACACGAGGAGTTTCATGTCAGACTTACCTCGTCTTCCTCTTCAGGCATCTTCACGGAATTGTCCGGGGACTTCACAGGTTTCTGGTGACTGGGCCCGTTGGTCTCCTCTTTACCATGCTCTGCCTCCCACTCTTGTAAAACTTCATCTATGTTGAAGCGGCGTCGATAATTTACAAAAAAGTTTTTCACTTGTACTACTGATTTGTTCCCAATCACATCTGAGATTGCCTGAAAATCTCGGCCGTATTTCCTGATGGCTACGGATTTAAGAAAGCATTTTTTTTTCAATAAAAGAGAAAAACAATTTTTAAAAATGGCAATTGAGATTTATCTCTTTATCGAGATAAGAAAATATATAAAGTTTTAATAGCAGGCACTAATTTAGTGTATTGTAAGAATGGGAAAAGGTGATAGTCAACTCTAGATATATTTTGCAGATGACTGTTCGGAGAAGTTAGGTAAGACCCTGCCATCTAGAAATGTCTTCCCATCACATGTCACATAACTGCTGATGTCACCCAACAACTCCCCATGTCCTGGGCATTCTGCATTCATCTTTGTAGGATCCCCAGGGCACAGGAGATGGGCTGGCAGTGGCAGACGGCAGAGTGCTCTGGTTAGGCCTGTGGACTCCAGCCCACCCAGACCCAAGTTCACATCTTGGTGGGTCATTTTGTCATTGTGTGATCTAGGGCTAGAGAACTTACCTCCTTGAGCCTCAATTTCCTCTCTGTGAGCAGGGGCTAGCTGCAGCACCCACCTCACAGGGTCCAGCACTTGGTGCAGAGCCTGGCATGGAACTGGTGCCTGCCAAGGTACAGTCAGTCCTTTCCAAGCTCGACAATTTGGTCCACTGCGCCCATCGGACCAACCTTAACATCACACCAATATGCTTCTTTTTGGTCTTGTACTTCCTGACTATTCAGAGTTCACAAGTAATTGCTATTAATAAAGTGAAAATACATCTTTTGAAAACTGAGGCTTCCAGGTTAATTTTGAGAATTTGTGAGAAACAGGAAAAGAAAAGTCAAGTCCAAGGGGAATGCAGTGACTTGGCTGAAATGACTGCCCAAAGGAGAATACAGCCTCCTCCAAGAATTTGTTCCACATGGAGGAGGTGCTAGGAGCCGGGGGACGTCGTTTTTCCTGTAACCTACCACTGCCCCTAAGCTCTCAGTAGGGAGAACTGCCCCATACCTTGTACGGCGAGGAGCTGCTCTTCTGTGGTCCAGCGTGCATTACATTTCTGAATGACCTGGATATCCAAACGAAACATTTTAGCACATTACATTTAGAGGTGAGTATATCCTTATTAAGGTTTAATCAACCTTTCTTTTTCTCACATAAGAATTTTAACATCAATTAGGTTTATGAAATTATGTCCATATACTCTTCTTTCTAAGAGATATATCACACAGATAATAAATTCTTAAACACAGAAAACTTGGATATGACTTCTGAGGCGATGTTAACATAATCCTACCTCGGGAAGTCGATACGGTTCTATTCCACCATCAAGTTTTTCTTTGAGAGCACTGTTCGTCTGCTTGATATTCTGAATCTATGGGGGGAAATAATTTTCATTTAAAAATGATGACTTTTATAAAGTTATGAAAAGAAGATGGAGCTAAAAAAAACTACAGAAACAAAAAACCAAGAGCAAAGAAGTTTCTAACCTCTGATGCAGCCAGAATTTGAGGTTCCTATAGTATTCCTGGAAAGCACCTAACTATATTCCTTAATTTGCTTGCTCAGAGCAACAGAGAAAGGACAACCAAGGAGAGGATGGTGGCACAAAGAATCCTGAGTGAGTGTATAATCCTGATCTTCTAGTTTCTAACAGGAGTCTGCACAGCAAAACACTCATCTAGCGTCTGACACAACAGACAGGAGATGCCTGGGCTTCCCATCCCGCAGAATCGAGCTGAAGTGACGGAGCAGCCACAGGACAGGCTGGAGAGGCACAGGCTGCACAGCAGAGCTGCAGGCACAGCCCACAGTGCCTGGGGCACGGTGCTATCCAGGCACAGTGCTGACTCTACACAGGGCTGGAGTGCACAAGTGCAGATTTCTTTGATGGGGGGAAAAAGGAAGGAAAATGTCAGCTAGTTTTTCATGAGCCTAACTTTGATCATCTGGAAGTTCATTTCCTTATAAATTAGCTCTTAGCACATTACTGCTTTGACCCAGTGTACCTAATCTTTTGCTGCCCTTGCCTAATCAAGAGAGACACAAACAATACCAATCCAGCAACCAAGCCAAGGCTGCTCTTTCATATTCCCAGCGCTCTTGAACGCAGCAGGTCCTAGAAGTATGCCCTGTGCCCTGACTTTGAAGGAGAGGGACGTGACTGTAGCCGAGCACTAGGGAAACTCTATCATCTTTCATCTTTGAATAATCACAAAGAAGAAACCAACAGCAAGAATAGGCTGACTTTCCCAATAAAACATAAAAGACATTCATGAGTAGAAGATGCTCCCAAAAAAAGAAATCTTACTAGTAAATGAAGAAAAGGCAAATATTAGAGGGAGGGAGGGGAAACTGAGCAGTGGAGACAGTAAAGGGTAGGGAAGGAGTGGTGACACTGTTGCGTGGATACCTTTAATAATTCTATCTTCTTTTTAAAAGACTTTTCATACTTACACAAGTATTTGAAATTCCATTTGTACAAGTGCTTAGATTTTACAGAATTCCAGTTTCATACATCTTTTCCTCCTACGTTTTATTTTTCCTAAAAGGCTTAAAAAGGGAGGAGGATGTACAGGAAAAATTTTCTTCATTGTGGGACCAGTGGCCAAGTAAACAGGACCAGCACCCTACAGACCAGTTATCTGACCCTGCTCAACATTAGTCAGCAGCTCAGAGTCTGCCAGAAAGAGCCCACTCCAGATCCTTCTGCATTTACAACAAAACAAAATGACAGCTGCAAAGAAAATTTCAGGAAATGTGCACAAAATTTACCCTACAATAAAAACCACAGATGGAGGTCTCGATTTATTGAAATTTATTTTAATTTACTTTGTTTTGAAAAGGTACAAATCAGAAGAAAACAAATTTGTACTAGAACTTTACTTGGCCTTTTGCCTCATTGCACTCCTGAAAGCAAGATGGGTCACCAGCAGCAGCTCTGCTGGAGCCACCCACGACAGTCTGGCTGGGATTCTCGTTCATCGCGTCTGCTCGGAAATATGGCCTCGCTATGTGCCGCCAGTGCTTTTGTCATTATGTTGGACTAAGTGATCTTCCCGGAATGGATCATCCAAGGCATCCACTCAGTGAAAGAAACCATGCTAGCTCTTTGCATATAAAATAAAATTTAAAAAGAACACCACAAAAAGGAACTTTACTTGCAATTATTAAATTCCTGGGAAAGTGAAGCCAAGCTCTCAGACCAGCAGTGTCCAAAAGGACTCTCTGTGATGGGAACAGTCTAAAGCTGTGCTGGCTCGTATGGTAGCCATATGCTGCTATCAAGCCCTAGAAATGTAGCTTTCTTATGTGACTGAGGGATTGAATTTTTAATTTTTTCAACTGTAATTAATCTAAACTTAAATTTAAATGACCCCATGTGGCTGCTAGCTACTGTGCCAGATAGCACCGGCTTAGGCTCATGCTCAGGGCTCTTTCAGTTACCAAAAAATGGTGAAATACTGTCCCCTGAATTCTTCTTAGGGTATAAACTCAACTTAAAAAGTTCCAACAGGAATAGTCAGGGCCTAGAATACAGCATGGACCTCAGCATTCCAGTGGAATAGGCTGCTCTCTCCACTCTAGCTGGTTGCTCATGGATGGTACAAACCTGGGTATACTTTACATTGTGTTTTAGTAATAAACATTTAACAAAGAGATCAACATGTTTAGCAAATGCCTTTTCTGTCTAAAATCAATAAAGTAGCATACAGATTAAATGCAAAACACCCACAAATTCTGAACCAAAAGTTAGATCTAGGCTGGGCGTGGTGGCTCACACCTGTAATCCTAGCACTCTGGGAGACTGAAGCAGCAGGAGGATCACTCAAGGTCAGGAGTTCGAGACCAGCCTGAGCAAGAGTGAG
>VBSM01001979.1:1423295-1449458 GCA_008086735.1 Cheirogaleus medius
AGAAATTAATTGGCCAACTAAAAATATATAGAAAAATTAGCTGGGCATGGCGGCGAGTGCCTGTAGTCCCAGCTACTCTAGAGGCTGAGGCAGATCGCTTGAGCCCAAGAGTTTGAGGTTGCTGTGAGCTAGGCTGATGCCATGGCACCCTAGCCCAGGCGACAGAGTGAGACTGTGTCTCAAAAAAAAAAAAATCATCCTAGCAGCTCAGTTATTGGAGCAAGGTTCATGCCGAGCATGGCTGTGTCCTTAGAGGACTCAGCAGACGTCACTGTTATCTCTACTGGACAGATGAGGAAACCTGGGCTCTGAGTTCTTGCCTGTGGCCTACATAGTTGGCACGTGCATGGTGGCCTTATCATTTACCTTCTAAATCAAGACCTGTTACGAGGGAAAGGGACGCTGTCATAATCATGCTGTGATGACAGAGACTTTCTTGGCCAAATCCCCTAGTTAGTTAAGACTTTTTCAAGTGATGGACCCATTTCTACAGGGCCTAAGCAAAAAAGATCATTTGTCAACTCATGAATGGGAAAGGCCAGGTCCTCAGGCATGGCTGGATGCAGGGATCCTACAGGGACCCAGACACAGGTCATTGAGACTGTGTCCCCCTGGGGGGCAAGAGCACAGTCTCAGCATGCGAAGGAAATGGTCCCCAGGCTCCAGGCTCACACCCAGTGCCCCAGCGGGCCCCACAGGGGAGCAGGAGCCCGCTTCTGTGCAGCAACAAGTGGGCAGGATCCTTCGTGACTATTTTAGCCATACCCCTGTTGATGGTTGCCTAGGTGGTTTCCAGTTTTCATTATTAAAAATGCAGCAGTGACCCTACCTCCTTAGTACTTGGTAGTTACCAGTAATCTCGTCAAAGGATTAACGATGAAAGAGTTAGAGATGAGATGTAAGATTCACTCTGAATTCTTTTATGAAACATTAAAGAATTAAGCAAGTGAACAAAAACCATGGCAGCGAGCGTTGTATTTGTAACTTGGCCCATGGGCAAGTATCTACCTGGGATTTGGTGCCTCGGCAAGGAATGGCTGGGCCAAGAGCATGAGCATTTCCCCTGCTGCTGGGGGTTAGTGCCTTCGTCCTGACCTTGCCAGCACAGGCTGTGATCAGTCTACTTGGTTTTTGCCAACAGGCAAAATAAGAGTTTGTACATTTGCTGGTGTCTAGCGAGGCTGAATCCCTTCCTGTGTTTCTTGGCCCACATGTGAATGCCCTATCCACACCCCTGTTTTCCTCCTGGGTTGTCTAGCTAGGTTGCAGGGGCTCTTTGTGCACTCAGACTGTTACTCCTTTGCTATATGTTGGACCCTTTGGCTTTTGGGATGTCCCTTGTCTGTACCTAGTTCTGTCCTGTCTTTGGGCTGTACTGGCATTGCAGGCTGAGCTCTGGAAGACCAGCTGGGTGAGATGGGGAGGAGGTGGAGACAAGCCCAGCCTGCCTTGGGGGGGAGTGGCTTATGGTGCACGTGTGGATCCTTAAAGGCCAGGTGAGCTTTGGCCTGGCCAGGAGGGAAGGGAAGGACCTGGGTGAGGTGGGGTGGGCAGTGGGACACCCAGTCTCTCACCTGGTCCTGGCCACTTCCTGTCTGGCCTTGCTGGTCTTGCTACCTGGAACACCTTCCTTCTGACATCTGAAGATCCACATGACTCATTTCACAGACAAGTGACTGGGGCTCAGACAGGTGGAGTTACTCAGCCCCAGCCCCACAGCTGGTGAGCAGCGGATTGGGTAGGACCAGCGTATCCGGCGCCAGCCCCTCCCTGAGGAAGCTGCTACCCGCCTCCCTCTGCACTCAGCGCATGCCCTGAACTGTGCTCCCAGGCCAGCCTCCTGCCACACATCCCCTGCCCTGACGACAGGCTCCGCAGGCCTTGCTGGGGCCAGCAGGGGCTCAGGTCAGGGAGCATCTGGGCACAGTCAGTGAATGATCCCCTCTCCTCCCGCCCCCACGCATCCACCACCCCTTCTCACTCTCAGCAGGTGACCGTGAAAACAGAAACCACCAGGGTTCTCCACTCAGCTTTACCTGTGCCCCCACCTGCATCTGTGCCCCCAAGAACCGCCCATCCGCCCAGACGAGGGCAGCCCTCGCATGGGGCCCCCCCCCCACACTGCCTCCTCCAGGTCACGGGCTCTCCTGCGTCACTGGCGCTTTGGTCCATCCGTGCTCTGCGCACACGAGCATGCGCGCGCACACTCACGCGGGCATGTGCTGCAGGTGCACACAGGCGCGGTGCCCGTGCAGGTGTGGTGCCCGTGCAGGCGTGATCACATGCTTGTGCACACACACACACACACGTCTGCACACACGTGTTAGTCCACGCTTTCATTCTTTAACCCTGCTTGCCCGCCACCTCCTGCCCCTTCCTCTACTCCTGTCACAGACTCTCCTGTTCACACCCACACCCTGGTGATCAGAGGGATGCCCCTTGCTGCCCCCGGACCCTTGTCCCGAGGACGAGGAAGCGGTCAGTTGGGACAAATGTGGATTTGGCCACTCTCGGGCCTCCCCTCTCCTTTGCGGTTCCTCTCAGCAGCCAGAGGCAGCCCGAAGACACCTAAGGCGCCCACGCAGCTCCTCTGGTGAGAGCCCGCCGCTGCCTGGGTCCACCCTCTGTGCCTGCAGCCCCCATCTCTCTGTCCTGACTGAGTTGGGCACACACAGACCCAGCCCTGGTGGGACAAGCTCCCCCAGAGGGAGGGCTGGAGGAAGGAGGTTGTGCTTTGGGTTAGGTCCCAGCAGGAGCATGACAGAGTTCAAGGTCAAATCCCATCCCAAGATACAAGATCCCCTATCCCCCCCAGCCCCATCTCGGAGCCTCCTAGATGTCTCTGGAAATCATGATCCACCCACTCCCCTTTCTCAAGGGTCCTGCCCCTTCATGGCTGTTCACACTGTCCCCTAGGCAGCTTCGGAGCAGCAGCATGGCCTGTGAAGCCATGGTGGAGGGACATGACCAGATCTGGCACTGCTACCCCTGGGCACAGACCCTGCCACTGTCCCCTGGAGGCCACACTCATGCCTGGCATAGGGGACGGCTTTCACCAGCAAGAGACTCCACAGCAGAGAGGGTGACCGTGATCCAAAGCGGCGGGTACCCCGGAGGATGGAGCTAAGAAAAAGTGACCCTGGGAGGAAAAGGCAAGCTGCTGAGGTGCGAGGCAAGCCTGTCTGGCACCAAGATGGATAGTGTCACGACATCAGCCACACTGGCACCACGGGAAAGACCCACAGGGACTGGAGGGCTGGCACACAGGACTTCAGGTTCACCCAGGTGTTATTTCTTACACTGAGTCGTGGCTCCCAGGCATTCATGATTATTTTTGTATGTAAGCCTGAAATAACTCACTAACTAAATAACTTCCAGCCCCCTCCATCGCCACCCGCTGGTCCTTGGGAGAACGTCCAAGCTTCTCACTGGCATTCGAGGCCCTGTGGGACCTGGCCCTGCCACCTGCCCTCTGCAGCCTATCTCTGCCATGCTCCCGACCTTTGCTCCAGCTGTGCCCTCTTCCAGAAATGCCTCCCCCGCCCCCCACCCCGGTCCTTCTGGCTACGTCCGTGTCCACAAGCAGCTTCCAAGCAGTGGAGAAACAGGAGCAGACTTGAATGTTAGAAAGGGGCCTCTGCAATCGCCAGCGAAGAGGGCAAAGCCAGCGGGGAAGGAAGGCACCTGCCTTAAGGCCAAATGCACACCCTGGCATCTCCTGAGGCCCTTTCACCTTTAGCCCACAGGTAGCCATGGAGATGGACCAGTCTCAGTTCCAGCCCTCAAAACTGAATGGGGGAAGGAGGTGGGGCAGCCTTGAGTCACAGGCAGCCCACCTGGGATGTCCCTTCCTAGGATGTCACCTGGGGCCTGGAAGCTCCCAAAGGCTGAATGTTGACTCCAGGACCTTTGCTCCCCAACCTTCATAGTCAGAGATGTCCCAAACCGGAAAGCTGAGTGAAACCCTAGGGAAACTGAGGCCTAGAGGGGGAGGAGACTCAGGGAAAGGGGAGGCAAAGGCAGGCTCAGATTCTAAGCCCAGCACTCTCTGTACCCTTGACCCTTGGCTGATGACCTGGTTTCTGTAATTTGGTAGTTCCATGGACCTCCTGAGAGGGATGGTATGGCCTGCAAGTCCCATGCACTGAGGTGGGACAGGGCTGCTGGGTCTTACCATGCTCCCTTGAGGGTACACGTATGGCAGCTTGGGTCAGGGTGTGCATGAATGCCTGCCTGCTCTGAGGTGGCCAGCTCTGTCCCCTCTCTGCACCTCAGAACCTTGTCTACCTTCTGGGGCTGCCTCCATAGCCTCTCAGGGCACAGTTCAGCAGGACTAGCTTGTGTGCATGTGAGTGTCTGGGGCTGGACACTCACCGGGCTGGGGGCAGGGGCCTGCCTGGGTCAGTTCAGAAGGCCCAGGTGAGACTTTGACTCAGACAGGTCCCCCAACCCCGGCCCCGAATGGCTGGGGGATGGGGCATAGAGGAGCCAGGGTAGGGCTGAGTGTGCAGAGGTGTGCACCCTGGGCCAGGCCCCCTCCCACCTGGGCAGAGGCAGGGGGACATGTTTGGATTGAGACTGTATCCTCTCCCTGGGTGAGATAGTTCTGGACAGCATTTGGGGGAGGGAACCAGAAAGAGCCTCCGAATAGAATATGGGGAGTTCCACCCAGAGACCGTGCATGGCTGCCCAGACTCAGAGAATGGGGGGGCTCCAGGTAGAAGGGTCCATCTGGGAGGATGGGTGGGGACTCGGCTGGGCAGTCATTGCCCCTCTCTGGCTCTCAATGTTAACATCTATAAAATGGGCCTGGAACTCCCAGCCACTGGGTATGAGTGCATAAATTAATGCTCTGGGAATGGATACCAGACAGGCTGACTCTAGGCTCCTGAGCTCCCAGGTAATGACCCCAAACCTTGGGCCCCTTGTGAGGCGGCTTAGCCCAATCCACAAGCTCCAATCCACCACAAATGTCTGCAGAAGAGCAGGGGCAGTCCCTGACTTCCTTCCTGGCAGCTCCTCACTTGGAGGCCACTTCCCTGAGTGTGATTTCCTGGCAGATGCACTGGGTCATAATTCCCACCACTAGAGGTGGTTGTAAAAAGAGGTAAATTAGGTGTGTTTAGACAGAGAAGGGCAAAATGGGCGCTCATAAATAGCTGCTTAAGCTAGTGCAGTGGCCCACACCTGTAATCCCAGCACTTTGGGAGGCCCACTCAGGAGTATTGCCTGAGGCCAGGAGTTGGAGACCAGCTTGGGCAACATAGCAAGACTCCATCTCTACAAAAAAGACAAAAACTAGCCAGGTGTGATGGCGCTGGCCTGTAGTCCCAGCTACTTGGGAGGCTGTGGCCAGAGGATCACCTGAGCCCAGGAGTTTGAGGCTGCCGTGAGCTATGATGCCATTGCACTCTAGTCTGGACAACAGAGCGACACCTAGTCTCGAAAAAAGAAAAAAAATAGCTGTCTTCATCCATCCATCTCTTGGGAGAGTCAGCTTGGAGCAGGGGCTCAGCCAGGGTCGGGCAGAACGCGGTGGGAGACCTTAGGAGTTGCAGCTCCTACCCCCTGACCCTCCCACATGAAGATGGGAAAACAGGCGGGAGGTTTTTCCCAAGGTCACGGAAGGTCAGGGCAGAGGGGACTTAGACCGCGACTCGTGTGGCCACGAGTTAGGTTATGCACGGTGGAAACCGGGGCTCCTCTGTGCGCAACAAGAGTCCCGCTGAGCGGCGGACCCGCGAGCGCGGACCCAAGTGTCCTCCCCGGCCCCGGCCACCGGAGCACCGAGCCCGAAAGCGCCCGAGCGCGGAGCTTTCCCTCGCCCAGAGCTCGGGTTCCGGTGGCCCCGCCCCGTCGCGGCCCCGCCCCTCCTCGCCGGTCCCCCCACCTCGCGCTCCCTCAAGTTTCTCCGAAGTTTTCCGCGGGTCCAGCTGTGCGCCCCGCCCGCCGGCCGGTGACGTAACAATGGTGCAGCGCGGCGACCAATGGGCGGTGGCGGGGGCCGGCGGCGCGGACCAATGGCGGCCGCGGACCGTCCCGCGGTCCTGCCCGGCCCGGGCCGCACTGCGCCGCCCGCCGCCCGCCGCCGGCCCCGGCACCGCCGCCCAGCGACCCGGCCGCGGCGGCTCAGAACGCGGCTGCGGCGGGCGCGGGCGGCGGCAGCTCCCCCGTCTGTCCGCCGTGGGACCTTCGCCTGCGGGGACGGTGCGCGCTCCTGCCCGCGGCCCCGCCGCCCCACGGTGAGCCCCCTTCCCCCGCGCTCGGCTCGCGGGCCCCGCCGCGCCGCCCCCTACCCCTCGGCGCGCGCCCCCGCAGGTGCAGCCCTGGCCGCTCAGGCCACCGACCGCAGACACCCGGGCTCGCCCCTGCGACCCGTCGCGGCTCGAGGTCGGGCCGTGCCCACTGGGAGGGGACGCGGAGGAGCTGACACGCCGCGCGGCGCTGCCCTGTGTGGCCCAACCCCCCGTTCACGGAGCCGCGGCTGTGACTCTGCCCAGTGACGTGGGGCGCCCGAACTTTACGTAACCCGCCCGGCGCCCCACGGGGGCCCACGCAGGGTGCACCTGGGGCGCGGAGCCCAGGCTGGGGGAAGGGGCCCAGTCACGGTGTTGTCCCAAAGGACGCTGGGGCTGCAGCCCACCCCCACCATGCCCGTTTCTGTGACTCATTTACAGTCGCTCACAGTGACCCAGTGTGTGTGGACGCGGCCTGTCCGCTGTCCCAGGCCCTTTGTGACCAAGGGCTTACCCTTGAGAGAAGGCAGTAGGGAGCTTGGCCCGGAGCTGGGGTCAGAAGCCTGGGTTCAGGCTGGGACTGGGGACTCAGGGGACAGGGTCAGGGCTCAAGCTGGGCTCCCTGTGGTTTGGGTGTCCTCGCTACATCTGGAATGGGCCCAAAATGGGACGCAAGAGACCCGGATTCTAGGCCTGGCTCTACTGTAACTTGATGACTTACCTTGGACAAGCTTGTCCCCTGCTGGAAAGTGGGATGGCAGCACCCGCTTCCTCAGGTAGTTGGGGGGCTCAAGAGAGGCAGCAGACCTGTGGGGGACTGCGGGCTTTGGAGCCCCGTGCCCGCGGGTCTCTAGACTGACCTCACCCTCCTGCCTCCACCCTCCCAGGAGCTAGGGGTACTGACATGCAGCAAACATGTTTGTGGATGGAGGGCTGGAGCCACTCCCCCGGCCCCCCCTGCCGGAGCGCAAAGCCAAAGGTCGTCCACGCCATACCCCTTTCTTACAGGTGAGGAAGATGAGGCTTCTCGAGAAAACGCGATAGACCCACAGCCACAGAACTCGGTGGTTGAGGTGCAGGAATCAGGTAGGTCTGAGTCTAGATAGATCATGCCTCTGGCCTGGGGAGAGGCTCCAGGGGCCCCCACAGCGGTGAGGGGTCATCAGAGGTCAGGGTCGAAGTGGGACTGAGGGGTGGGAACTTGGGCTGGAGAATGGATTTGGCTCAGCTGGAGATGTGGGCCCCAGCTTTCCTACCCTCCACCTGGACTTTATGTGGGTTGGAGAGACCTCGTCCAGTTGGGAGCAGAAGCTCTTCCGCGGGTCCCTGGGCTGCAGAGGGGTAGAGTAGGGAAGGGCATCTCTAGCAGAGGTGCCAGAGAGCAGGGCAGTTTCAGGGAGGGAGATCAGGTGCAGGTAGATCAGGGATGGCGGTGGTGATTCTGGGCGTAGGAGAGGATGGAGCTGTGGGTGACTGGAAGGGCCCAGCCGAGGCTGGAGGGAGGTAGAAGGGTCCCAGTAAGAGGGGACTCGGTGGGGCCAGGTGAGGGGTGGATGGGCGGCCCCTCCCCTGCCCCCATTTCCCAGGTCGAGGGGGCGTGGCCAAGGCCCGCGGCCCGTCCCTCACCGAGGCCCCCTCCCGCAGGTGTGCCGTCGCGGGGCCCATGCCTTGAGGCCGGTAGGAGCCCCACTCCCAGCATGCCGTGGAACACGCGGCGGCCCGGGGGCGGCGCCGACGGCGGGCCCGAGGCCTCGGGTGCAGCGCGCTCGCGGGCGCAGAAGCAGTGTCGCAAGTCGTCGTTCGCCTTCTACCAGGCGGTGCGCGACCTGCTGCCGGTGTGGCTGCTGGAGGACATGCGCGCCAGCGAGGCTTTCCACTGGGACGAGCGCGGGCGCGCCGCCGCCTACTCGCCGTCCGAGGCGCTGCTCTACGCGCTCGTGCACGATCACCAGGCGTACGCGCACTATCTGCTGGCCACGTTCCCGCGGCGCGCGCTCGCGCCGCCCAGCGCGGGCTTCCGCTGCTGCGCGGCGCCGGGGCCGCACGTGGCGCTGGCAGTGCGCTACAACCGCGTGGGCATCCTGCGCTGCATCCTGCGCACTGTGCGCAACTTCCCGGCCGAGGAGCGCGCCCGGGTGCTCGACAGGCGCGGCTGCAGCCGCGTGGAGGGCGGTGGCACGTCGC
The DNA here is from genome assembly GCA_008086735.1 of Cheirogaleus medius. NCBI lineage: Eukaryota > Metazoa > Chordata > Mammalia > Primates > Cheirogaleidae > Cheirogaleus > Cheirogaleus medius. Next base: position 1,431,716 of record VBSM01001979.1, read on the forward strand.
TGCACATGGCCTGCGAGCTGGCGCGCCCCGAGTGCCTCTTCTTGCTGCTGGGCCACGGCGCCTCGCCTGGCCTGCGTGACGGTGGCGGCCTCACGCCACTGGAGCTGCTGCTGCGCCAGCTGGGTCGCGATGCCGGGGCCACCCTCCCTGGGACCCCAGCTGCCACCGGGACCCCAGATGATGCGCCCGGGGAGCCGTGCCAGCAACGCTTGCTGCTTCTCGACCTGCTGGCACTGTACACCCCTGTGGCCGTCGCCGGCCCTGCTCGCCGAGAGCTGCTGGGCGACCGGCCACGCTGGCAGCGGCTACTGGGCGAGGACAAGTTCCAGTGGCTGGCGGGCCTGGCGCCGCCCTCGCTCTTCGCGCGTGCCATGCAGGTGCTGGTCACCGCCATTTCGCCCAGCCGCTTCCCTGAGGCCCTGGACGAGCTGCCACTGCCTCCCTTCCTGCAGCCGTTGGACCTCACGGGCAAGGGCTAGACCCGGGGGCACCTTAGGCGCTGGATTTTGGGACAAAACTGTTTTTCAAAGCGTTGTACTGGGCACTTTACATATATTGATCCCTCTACAGCCGAATCTCTGCCTCGTCTGTCGCCTGCATTGGGGGCTGGGTGGGGCGGTCAGGTGGTTTCCGTGCGGTAGGTTTTCTGGGCCCGGCCCGCGGCTCACTGCCCAGCTCCAGAAAAGGGTGAGGACCAGCTTCTCACCTTGATGTAGAACCTCGGGGAAGGTGTCCCAGCGGGGGTGACAGCTGAGCTGAGCAGCAGTTGCGTAGTGTAGGGGACAGCATGTGCAAAGGCCTGGAGGCCAAGAGGACGTGCCCAGCGAGGCTCTGACAGGCATTGTGCTCGGTCAGCATTTAGGGCCTTGTGAACTCCCGGGAGGGCCTTGGACTTGACCTCTGGGCCAGGGAGGGCTGGGCAGGCCTGCTGGGGTTGGGGAGAGGCATGACCCAAGCTGTACCTCCTTGTGCCCCTACCCCAAACTGGCCACCAGCTTACTCCTTGGGTATTATTGTAGCTCCCAGCCACTCCCTCTGACACCAGTCTACCCTGGATTTGTCCCTGTCACCTCCTTTTATCCCCCTCACCCGACCCCAGCAGACACCGGGTCCTGAGGCTCCTGCCTCTCTCACCTTTGCTGGTGCAGTGGTTGCAGCCCCGCCCCTGCCTGCTAGCTGCACGCCCCTTAGCGGGGTTAGATGCGCCTTCTAGGTACACCCTCTGCCCAGTCCCGGAGCTGGGTGGGCTCCCTGGCTGGCCTGCAGTGGGTGTTAGGTGGTGCCCATGGGTGACTGGTGGCCGCGTCACCCTGTGGGCAGGCTTGCCCCAGCCTGGAGAGCTGTTTTCTTCAGGAAGGTTCTGAATATAGAGACTTGTTCATGAACACACCGTGATCCTTCAGGACAAAGGGGCCTGGCTGAGAAACTGGGTCCACGCCCTGAGGAGCCCCGGGACCAGGGAGGGTGGCCCGGCTGCACTGCCTGGGAATTCTGCTGGGTGGTGAAATTCAACCTGCACCAGCGTGGGCTGGAGGCCGTGATGTCCTGCCAGGAGCAGAGGGCTAAAGGTCTGCTGATGAAGTGACCAGCCTGAGCCAGGTGTGGTGACATGCACCTGTAGTCTCAGCTACTCGGGAGGCTGAGGCGGGAGGATTGCTTCAGCCCAGGAGTTTGAGGCTGTGGTGAGCTATGAAAGTGCCACTGGACTTCAGCCTGGGTGACAGAGTAAGACCCTGTCTTGCAAAAAAAAAAAGAGTAGCCTGACTGGGGGGCACCCCCTGCCCACCTCATCCCCAGTGTCCCTGAGGGGAGCATGCCTGGGGGTACAAGGGTTCAGGGTGCTGGGTTACACAAGAGAGGGCGGGGAAGGGGCCTGGACCTGCCACCCTCTTTCAGGGTGACCTTGGACAAGACTCTGCCCTGGGCCTTAGTTTTCCCATCAGAGTTTTTCCTTTCAAGAGGTTGTGAACCATCTTCACGCACCCTACCTTCCCTGATAAGGATGTGAGTCCCTTTCTTGGGAAGTGTGGGGTGGGAGGGAGGGGAGGATGGAGGGGTGCTCAGCCTCCTGACTCAGCCTAGACTCCAGGCAGGAATGAGGGCTCTACTTCCCTCCTGCAGTGTGTCCTGGGCCAGTTAAATAGCCTCTCTGAACCTTTGCACTTCAGGCAGTGGGTACTAACATCTTTCCAAACCCCAACCTAGGGGTGTCAGGGGCCTCTGTCCTCTAGTCTAGAAGATTCCATGTCCTCAGATCAGGGATATCATGGGGAGTAGGGGCAGATTCCCTTCCTTCCTTTGGAGGAAATGAAGTGTAGTGGCCTAGGGCAGCACAGTGGTTCCTGGGGGCTGGGGCTGGGGGGTGTTGCAGAGCCCGCAGGACCCGATGCCGCAGCAGCTTCTGCCTAGAAATCCTGGGCGCCTAATGGGGGACCTCGGTGTGCAGATTTCCTCACATCTCCCCAGCCCTGGCTCTGTTCTCTGTGGGGTCAGCACCCCCAGGCCCAAGGCCCAGGTTAGGCCCCTCCACTTCCCTTCTAGACCTATAGTTGCCCCTTGGACAACAGCTCGGTTGAGCCCCCTAGACCAGGAGTTGGTGCAGGAGTGAGGGAGCTGCTTGCCCCTGGAGTTCCCTGCCTGGCCAGGCGGGCCCAGGAGCGGACCCCACAGAGCCCATTGCCAGGTGATGAGGAAGAGACACCTGGGCTGGTCCTGAAGTGCAAGGCGGGGCCACTGGAAGAACTGTGGACACCTGATGTCATCGGTTTGACTGGGTGGGATGGAGCAGGGGGGCAGGGGGATTGGAGGAAGCAGAGGCCCCGTGTGGCCAGAGGTCAAGCTAGTGTCCCACAACCCTATGGCAGCAGAGCAATGCCTGGTTCCTGGCACAGCTTCCACTGTGTCTCTGTGACGCCTGGCTCGCCCCCCCCCCCACATTGGTGGGAGCAGAGGGCCTAGAGGAAGGCGCAGGGCAGATAAGCAGAGCCTTGGGCTATCTGGTGGCTGCCCTGGCTGGAGGGAGGAAGGGAGGTAGGGTGGGCCCTGCATCAGGCTTATCAGTCCCCTTGGTCCTGTGGCCCCAGGAAGGGCAGCGAGGATCATGTTGCCGCCCCAGTTATCATTATTGCCCTGGCCACGAGCTTGCAGGACACAGGGCAGACCCCGTGCAGGTATCCCTTGGCAGACAGCAACTCAACTCTCAGCTGTTGGCGGGTGGCCATAACAGCTTCTCGAAGGCAACCACTCTGCCCAGAACATTAAGAACAAGACTTATTTTTCTCTGGTGTAAAGGATGTTGGTTCATTTGTTTGGTTCATTAATTCTACCAGTTAGTTTCTAAAGAAAACCTGGCTGTGGCCAGTTCTGCCCCTTCCCCCACATCCACTTGGGTGCCCTGACCCCTAACCCCCGTTAGGAGTTCAGGGGCCAGAATCTCTGTACCCTTCTTAGAGAGGACAGTGAAGGCTGAGCCATGCTTGGGCGCACCAAGAACCAGCACTGAGAAACTGTACTCACCTCCCAAGGTCTCGTAGGACCAGGTAGGAGACTCTGTGCCGTCGGGTGACCTGGGCGAGGTGGCCATGAGGGCGGGGGACCGAGGCCTGCCCCCTCCTTTGGCCTTGGTGACATGATCCTGACGAGTCTGCTTCGCATACCACCTTCACCTGGGATTTTCCTGCTGTGACTTCCTTCTTTCCGATTTCTTCGCCAACTTTGAAATTCTGTGTTAAGAGCAGTTAACTAAGTTACCTCAAACCGTGTTCAGAGCAGGAGGCTTCCTGGAAGTCAGCAAGGCGGGAAAGCTCAGTTACAGACCACTCCGCATCTGAGCTCATTTCAAAGGAAGTAACTGGTCCTGGAACCCTGCCCCTCTGCAGAGCTGGTTCTGCCCTGATACTTTTAAAACTGAGGTATAACTTATATATAATAAAATGCACAGGTTTTCAGTGTGTACTCTGATGGCTTAACGACAAATGTCTACACATGCATAACCACCACCCCAATCAAGATAGGGACAGATTTCTGTTTTAAAAGAATTTCCTTCTGTTTGTAAAATTCATGCTCACTGTAGAATACTTGGATTGTGCAGAGCCGTCCAGGGCAGCGTGTGGTACGGCTCTGGGTGTGGAACATCGACTGTCCTGTGACCCTTCCTCATGTGGCTTCTTGAGGCAGGGCCCTGAACGCTCGTGAACAAAGGGGCCAACTAACTTCTTTATCCACATACAACCACTGCTAGCATTTTGGTGCATTTTTCGTCTGTTTCTTTCTGTGAACATATATAAGTAAGTTTTTTTCTACATATATTTTTACATATATGAAATTAGATCATTTACCCAGTTCAGTATTTTTAAACTTACTGTAATATAAGCATTTCGCCATATTGTAAAACACTTCTGTAAAGATGATTTTTAACAAGTGTTTGGTGTTTGTTTTGTGATATTTGACTCAACTAGTGTTGATAGCATAAAAAGACTTAATGTTAGTAGCTGGACGTGGTGGTGCGTGCCTGTAGTCCCAGCTGCTCCAGAGGCTGAGTAGGAAGATTGCTTGAGCCCAGGAGTTATAGGCTGTAGTACACTATAATCATGCCTGTGAATGGCCACTGCACTCCAGACTGGGCAACACAGCAAGACCCTGTCTCAAAAAAAAAAAAAAAGATTCTCCTGTGCGCTCTTGCCTTGCCACTGCCTGCCATGGGACGGCGCAGCGGGAGGGCCCTCATCAGGTGTGGGCCCCTCAACCTTGGACTTCCCAGCTCCCAGAACTATAACAAATTTCTTTTCTTTATATAAAAAAAAAGAAAGAAGAAAAAAGAGTTAATGTTAGAGACAACTGAATTTTTAAAATGTAAATTTTATTTTTGGAATAAATAATACATTTACAGGGCTCACAATTCAAAAGACACAAAAAGGCATATACTACAGGTAACCACTGTGACCAGCTTCTTGTGACAAGTAGAGAACTTGTTTCTGCCCCTCCTGGAATTATGAAAATATTCAAACCTACCAAAAGTTTGAAGAGCACATGAATACCCTTCAACATCTGCATTATCTCCCTTTTCTCTTTTTCTATGTATGTGATCTCCCACAAAACCATCCCACCATGACATGCCCAAGAAGCTCTGCAGCGACAGTAAGATCCTGCCGCTGCACCTGCTCCCCCAGCTTTGTGACAGCGACACACTGTTTCAACGTCACTGCTCCCAAATGCCAGCTCGACTGCAGCATTTCCCGATTACAAACAAGGCTGTGCTGTGTGTTCTCCCGACGCAGGATGTGTTCTTGAGGACAGCTTTGCAGAAATGGAGCTTGTGGACGGACCGGAGCTCTCGGCAGGGCTGTGCCCACAGAGGCTCCTAACCCGCTGCTCCCGCACCTCTGCCAGGGGTGCCGCCCGTGGTCTTTCTCCTGTTACGCCGTGTGCTTTCATCTCTGTTGCCCACATTCGACTCTTAAATGTTTCTCTTACCGGTTTGTATAAGTTTTTAAGGTAAATAGTCAAACATCAATTCACATTAGCTGCGATTTTGCTTTTATGTGGGGTTTTCCATTTACAGTATTTTTACATTTTGAAGAAGTCAAATCTATATACCCTATTTTCCTCTGTGGCTTTCCCCATCACTGTTGAGTTTAGAAGACCTTTGCCATCCAGAAATCAGGTACGGTTCCCCCCGCTAGTTTTAAGATTCCTTAATCCATTTAATGCTGTCCGGCCCACGTTGGTTGTGAAATCACTCTCCCTCCCACGCGTGCGATGCCTCCTCGTTACCGTGACTCCCTGTGGACCCTGCTGGGCCGCCTGTCGCCACTGGCCCGTCAGTGGTCTTGGCCCATGTCATACTCAGTACTCTGGCCCTGCTGGGGCTCCTACGGGCTGTCACTCTTAGCAGTTCTCACCTGTTTCCTTTCCCTGGACTGGCAGGGGACGATGAGGTGGCATCAAACAGCACAGGTTGTGGTTCCACAGAACTGGGTTCCAATCCCAGTGCTTTCTATGTGACTTTGAGCAAGTTGCTTAACCTCTCTGAGTCTCTTTGGGGCTAACAACATTTACCTGGCAGGGCTCCAGTGAGCAGGGAGGGAAGCCATGAAGAGCGCCTCTGGCACAGCCCAGGGCCGGGCACTAATGTTGTCTTGTGAATTACTCCCTGCCTCCCCCCAACAAAAGGAATTCCAGTGGGGATTTTGACTGAAATTGAGTTAAACCTGCAAATTTCTTTGGAAAAGAATGTCTGTACAACATATTTAGTCTTCCATCCAGAAATGTGAGACATATCTTCCTTTATTCAAGTTTTCTTTTATGTCTTCTATAAAGCTTTGCCTTTTTTTTTTTTAGACAGTCTCACTCTGTCACCCAGGCTAGAATGCAGTGGCGTCATCACAGCTCACTGCAACCTCCAATTCTCCAATTCCTGGACTCAAGCAATCCTCCTGCCTCAGCCTCCTCAGTAGCTGGCACTACAGGTGCATGCCACCATGCCCAGCTAATTTTTCTATTTTTAGTAGAGACGGGGTCTCGCTCTTGCTTAGACTGGTCTCAAACTCCTGAACTCAAGCGATCCTCCCGCCTCGGCTTCCTAGAGTGCTAGGATTACAGCCGTGAGCCACCGCGCCCGGCCAAGCCTCGCCATTCTTGACATAGTCTGACGTTTCTTGTTAAGGTCATTCCCTGGTGTGTTGTGTGTCCTGCTGTTCTGGATGTGATCTTTTGCGTGCTAGTTTCCAGTAGGGCACTTCTCGTACATGGTTACGTTTGTTGGCTGGAGACACAGAACCAGGCTGGACCCCTCTAGCCTGCCCACAGCTGTGAGGAGACAGCCCCAGCCTCAGCTCAGGTGTCCTCCCCAGGGGTTACTGAGGGGTGTAGCCAGCTTTGCAGCAGCCATTCCCCCGTAACAGCCACCTGAGCAAACTGGGGTGTATCTCAGCAGTGACCTGCTAGGAGCTCAGGTGTGCAGATGCGCTCTCTTGGCAGTGGGCTGGGTTGGCAGATTCTCCCCAGCACAGCCCTCTGTCTGCCGAGGGCACCTACTCATGGCTCAAGCATCAGAATTGACCAGGTTTGAAAAAAGTCTAGTTTATTGCACTGTTTCAAAGCACAACTAAAAATTAAAACCAGAAAGAAAATCGTACAAAGCACTGAAGCTACAAGTAATGTGAGAGTATCAACTAGCCGTGGGTTTAATTGCACTAAAGTCCCATGGGTGTAGGAGAGCATTGCCATTCGTGAGGAGCCAGGCAAGGCACGACAGACACAGGAGAGAGCAGCCCAGCCTGGGGCAGCCTCTGCTGTCACCAAACTTTTAAAAAAGGGCTCTATAAAAGTGAAGTGTGAAGTAAGATCTGGGATTTCAGCATCTTGTCCTCATTTAGACCTGGAAAACCTCTATCTTCGTGGCTGGCTGGGTCCTGTCAGAGAACATATTTTATTGCTCTCCACCTGTGGCCGGGGGGAACAGGGGAGGGGGGGCCCTGACACTCTCACTTAGTGAAACACAGGCATCAAGTAACTGGGCCTGGGCCAGGGACAGGCTAAGAAAAGCAGCCAGCCTGGGCCCTGCCGGGAAGCCGCATCAGGAGGGAAGCGCAGGGGGCTCAGGCGGCCTCGTCCTGAAGCTCAGATGCCGGTGGGCAGAGTGGGTGCTGCCTGGGACCCCAAGGACTGAGGCTGATGGGCCACCGCCACCGTCCACAGCAGGCCCTGGTTTCACCCTGCTGGGAACGTCACCCCAAATGTCCACTGAAGGTCCAGGCTGCCCCTGGAGCCAGCTGGCAGGTCCCATGACCACCTTGCAAGGGACAGGCTGGGCAAACTCCCCTCTCTGAAGCTGCAGGCAAGGACGGTACAGGCTCGGGATAGACCACGGGAAGGGGCAAAAGGCCTTCCACTGTTTTCAGAAAATATGCTTCTCTTCTAAATTTGTAAGATTTGATTTCAAATGAGGTATCTTATGCAGGTTTGTAATACAACAAACAAAAAAGGCAATAATTAGTAGATTCATCCTCTGAGGATGCGTCTGGTTTTATGGTATCTGCCAGCAGCATTAAATGTCATCCCCAAGACATTTCTATGGTAGCTACCATGGCGAAGCTCCCCACGTCTGCCCAGCGCCCTGCTGTGCTGTGTCCACCACGCACAGGGACGCGTGCACTTCTGCATTCCATTTGCGTCCACTGGCCTTTACTGTTTTGGTTGACGCATGTTCTCCAGGAGGCGAGCAGCTTGCCCTGTGCGTGGGTGGCGAGGGTGTGGCGTGGGTGGCGAGGTGTGCCTGTGTGTGTGTTCTCCACCCTGGCACAGCCAGTGCCCCACCTCTCAAACCTGGCCCTGGTTTCCCATCTGCAGTGTCTGGCGTGGGATGTGCCCTGGAACTTGCATCGTGGGGGGACCCCACGATGGCGATGAAGCCACCACTGGGCACATCCAGGGCTGGAAGGTGCTGGCTTTCACTCCGTTTAGCCCTGGGGCTATGAACGTGGAAACATCCCTGACTGACCCCTCAGGTGTGTCCCCTGCTCCTGGCTCTGGCTCATCCTGCCCATGGGAGGCTTCTGGAGTCATCTCCCGCCAAGGGAACCTGGAGTTGTTTGTTGGTGAGAACAGGACTGCAGCACACGGGTAACGGCAGTGCATGCAACCGGGCACCAGGCAGCGGCCGCTGTCCCCAACCCCCCGCAGACAACCCTGGCAAGAGTTCCAAGGTGCTGCTGCTGCAGCAACAGCGCCAGGCGGTGGCGGAGGCTGTGCCTTTTGGAAGGAGACAGAAACAAATATGGATGAAAGCAAGTACTTAGTGTCCAATCTGGCCAGAGGTGTCTGGACAAGGGCCCATGTGGCATGTCCACCAGGGAGTGACTCAGAAACTCACAGGGTCCACACTACTGGAGCCTGGCTCCCTCCTGCCCCCGGGGCTCCGTCAGATGACCTCCCATTCGTCCTCCAGGTCCTCGGGGTGGGGGGTAGTGGCCTGGCTGCTCTTCTGGATGACGTGTGAGTGGCTGAACGTCTTTGTCAGCCGCTGGAGGAGGTAGCCGGGGGGGCCCACTGCCCACAGCTCGTCTGACGCAGTCACTGCAGGGACAACAGCCAATCACACACGTGTCAGTCACGCAGTCTGGGGGGAAGGGCACAGACAGAGGCAGGAGGCTAAGTCTGGGTCTGGGTTTGGCCACAGTCTAATTGTGGGGCCCTGGACAAGCCACTCCCCAGTCTGTGCTCTGTTCCCTCAGCTTTAAATCAGGTGTCACAGCACCCTGTCCTTGTCCCAGGAGACTCCGGCAGAGCCCGGTGTCTGGGTCCCTTCCCTCAAGGGGGACCCTGGGATGGGCTCCTGCAGGGAGGGCGTCAGCCTCCGTGCTCACTTTGGGAGCAGCCTCTTCAAGAGGCCCTCAGGACCCCAGGGGAACACCGTGGCCACAGCCCGCCGAGCCCCGGCACCTGCCTGTGAAACATGACACGTTTCCAGGAATTTTCTTCCAGTAGTCTCCAGCAGGGTTTTTGTCTGTGACGCCGTACCGTCGAGCGAGATCCCCGTTTGGACAGCGGGCCCACACGGTTCTGGTGCTCAGCGCCAGCTGGCAGGCCTGCAGCCCTGCGGGCAGATGGGCACCTCCTCAGCACCCGCCGCCCACACGCTGGACCACCACTTCCCAGGAGCCCACTCTCTCCTGATACTGCACTCGCCCAGAGATTGTCCCTGTGGTGACACAGTGCCCTGCCCTGGGTTGGGCTGAGAGCAGGAGCGAGGGAAAGGATGCCTGGTCGGCAGGGCTGGCAAAGCCGCCGAGACCAAAGGTCTAGGCAGTGTGAAAACCGTTGCACAAAGGTGGATGGCTGGGGTTCACCCAACCAGGTGAAAATCAGATATTGCTCACTGTGCAAAGACATTTCTAAGCCAGCTACCAGGGCTAGGCCCACCAACGCCTGGATGTTAGCTGTCTGTCATCTGTCTCGGCAGAAACCAAGTCACCAGCATCGAAGCTGCGGCTGCCGGGTGGAAGAGATGCTCCGCAGCGGCGGGGCTGGGAAGTGGGGGGAAGAGAGCGCAATGGCGCCGGGATGGTGGCCACGGCTGATGAACACACTGGCTGACAGCCCCGCCGTGCGAGGGGACGGTGGTGGCGGACGTCTGTCTGCTGGTGCCTACCTGGCACGTGCTCCCAGTCAGTCCCCACGGGCATCTCCTCGGTGATCCCAGCCCGAACGTGCACGTTCCACCGGCTGTCAAGCGCCCATAGCATCTGGTCGTTGGGGCTGGAATGGACACTGACCAAGGTGACCCCGGCGGGCTGGAAGCAGGAAGGGAAGGAGGAGTTGGTTATTCGAGGAAGGGTGGCAAGTTTGGGGAACTGAGGTGAGCCGTGGGCCAGGAGGGGCGGCTGGGAAGGGGAAGTGGAGGTGGCCCTGCCCTCGGCTGCACAGGGAAGAAAGCGCGCGTCAGATCGTCCTCAGAACGCGCAGAAACCAGGCTGAGGGTGGCTGGCAGACAGCCAGCCCCAACTCCAGCCAGAGACACGGAAAGGCCAAGCAGGGGCGGGGACCTGCGGCCTTCTGGTTTCAGGACTGTTTCTTTTTAAGTGCCAAAGGAGGCAAGAAAAGCTTCATCTTTCTCTGCTGCACCGTGTTATATAAAAGGATCCGTGCTGTAAAATTTAGATTCAGTCAAAGGGCCACATGTCCAGATGAAAGGAGAATGGAGAAACGCAGGGTGGGGGTGGGCACGGTGCTGGCCGGCCTGGCCTGGTCCTCGGGCAGCTTTTGTCCACACTCAGCGTCTCCTGGTCTCCTGTCCATTTGTCAGACGACAGGAGTAAGTTCCTTCAGTGTCCTGTCTGCTGTCTACCTGACCAGCTCCAGTGTCTCAGGGCTGGCCACCCCTCACCAGAGGTGGCCTCCATGCCACCGAGGGCAGAGCTGCCTGGAGTGTCTGGGCCTCTGGTCACTGGCAGTGATGGTGAGTGACCTGAGTCCTGAGGGTCAGGCTGTCCCCCCACTGCCCGATGCTGCCTGCTTTTCTGGACCTCACAGTTGTCCCTGATGCCTCTGTGGTCTGGGGCACTGCCCTCCTGTCAGCCTTGCCTGGCCCAAGTGGGACACCCAGTGGACCCTGGTCAGCTCCCTCTCGGGGCTGCCACGAATACGGTCACCCTGTGCACCTTCCGCCACACTCCATCCACACAGGGCTCAGGTCACAATGCTCATGTCACACACCTGCCACTCTCAGGGCCCTTGGGCTGAGGGGGTCCCCGCCCCTGCCGGGCTGCCTGCACTCCTCGCCCAGCGACGCTTTGGGCAGGGGCTTCCTACCTGAGGCCAGATGAAGCGCCCTCCCAGGGGGCACCAAGTCCCCGCACCTCAGTGCCAGGGCCGGTCAGTCCAATCATCCAGGACACGGAGGATGAACAGAGACAGAGCAACGAGGAGGGCGGCACGTCTCCACCGTTATCGCCCCTGGGAGCCCCCAAGCTGGCATCCGCCTTGTCTGCTTCTCGGCCCTCTAAGGGATTGCCGGTCCTCCCAAGGCCACTGCTGGGCTCAGCAGGCCAAACTGACACACTTCCAGGGTCATGTCCAAACGCCAACCCCTAGATGCACCACCAAGTTCAAAGGGAGCAGCACCTACATCCACTCTACCTTGAGGATGGGGAAGCCGGGGTAGCCACCAGGGCCACAGGCGGCAGAGCAGCCCAGGAGGGCAGGGCAGGCCAGGTGAGGACCATCCAGATAGCACCCAGCATGCCCCCAACTCCTGGCTCTGGGGGGAGGGGTGCTGGCTGTACTAGAATCAGATGTGCTGGTGCATTTTTATTTGCTGTGTTCCCCTCTGAGCATCTGATACCTGCTTAGCTTTGTTTAATTTACACTTGGTGGCCATGGAACCCCTTTTCTACATATTATATACATTTTCTTTCCATGGACTTGGGGTTCGGTGGCACAGATCCTGGGAAGGGCTGCCCTAGGCCAGGCCCCCCATTCTGCAAAGGACGAAGGGCTGGTGGAGGGGACCTGCGATTGCTCTACGCAGCAGGGGTCACACAGAGAGGACAGGGATGCCAGCCCCCCGGCATGGTGGTGTTGCGAAGGGCTGCCCTAGTTCCCCCACATCCCTGCCGGATCCTGAGCACTGACCACGTGCTTGGCACCACACTGGACAAGAGGCGCCACCTCTTATGTGAAAAGAGAGCGAATCACTGAGTCCTCTGGGGCTGTGGGGTCCACCTGCGAGAGACACAGTCAGAACCCACAGGCTCTCTGAACCGAGAAGCACTGAAAACCTTCAAGGAAGAACAGTAAACACTAAAAGCATCCTTTGCTTTCGCATGACCGTTGTGGTAGATTATAGATGCTGCGAATTTCAGTCCCACTGAGGACGAGGCCCATGGCTTGTTCCTCTGGAGTCTGAACTGTGACTTCTTAGGCCAATGGAGCACAGCAATGCAGAGGCAGGACCTGCTGTCCCTCTCAGAGCCCGGGCAGGCTGTGAGGAGCTCCCTCCGTCACTCCCCACTCAGGGAGACTGCAGGGAGGGAGAGGGAGAGGGAGAGAGAAGCATGCCCAGGCCTCGCCTGGTGGGTCCCCCGGACCGGGCCCGACGTAGTGCAGAGACAGGGTCTCCGCTGGACTCTGCCGGCCGTCCCGACCCGGCTCATGAGGTAGAGCAATAACAAACTGCTATCTGAAGCCACTAGCTTCGGGGCAGTGTGTTCTAGACAGCAGGAACTGGAAAGACAGAGACGGTGCAGTTGGTTGGGGGGGAACAGGGAAGATGGCAGTTGAGTCACCACAGGGGAGAGTGTGAGATGGAAGCTGGGAAGGTTGTGAGGAGGCAGAGGACGGCCACCCCATGGCCAGGCCCAGGCCCCTGTGCCTTCTCTCTTCTCTCAACATCACCTCGGAAATGTCTCTGAAACGTGAAACTTCCCAGCCTCCACAGCCCTCCCTCCAGCCTCTGCCCCTGCTGTGAGCCTCCACCCCTCATCAGTCTTAGCCAGGATCTGTCGGACCCCACCCCTTGCTGCTAGAAGCCTCTAGAATAGAATACAGTGGGAATTCCCGGCAGGGCTCATCCTGACCTGAGGCCTGGTCTCTTCAGCCAGTCATTCGTCCTGGCACCCACGCCCCCGCGTGCCTTGCTCACCTGGCACGCGCCTACCCGCCCTACGAGCTCACCCGAGCTGCCTGCCCGGTCTGGCGTGGGAGCCTGTGTCGCTGGGGCTCCCTGCAGGCGGAAGCCACGTCTGCTCTCGCATGGGCCCGATGCGGAGGAAGCGCCTGGAGATGAGCCATGGCCACCTGCTTCCCTTTGAAGCACCCCCGAGTCCCCAGCTCCTCACTTGCTCTTGTCCAATAAAAAGAAAAACGTTTTATTTAAGGATAATATACATGAAAAAGGTACCCAAATCCTAAGTGTGCAGCCTGGCAGATCTCCAAATTCTAGCACACCTGTGTAACCAGCACCAGATCACGCAGCAAAGGGGCCACAGCCCAGGACCCTGCCCGTGCCCCCGGCCCCGGCCCCACTCCTGCCACCAGAGCCCGGCCTGTCTGCGTCTGACCTGTCCACGGACAGAGGCTTCACTCTGCAAGAACACAGGCCCCCCGTCAGGCCTCCCTCGGGATGTCTGGCTGCAGACAGGCTGGGGACAGCCTCAGGAAGAGGGAGGGGCCCAGGCCAGGTCCCAGAGACAGGAGCGTGGGAATGGTCTGAAGCAAGCACAGAGGGACTCCAATTAACGCTCACGGTAAGAGGAAAAGCAAGGCGTTCCTATGGACATGTCTTACCGAGGATATCCTGTGGCATGCCTTTACCCAGCATTTCTCAGACTGGGTTCCAGGGAATACCAAGCCACCTTCCCCACAGGTGGAGCTCATGTGGCCCAAACTCTCATATCAGCTGACTCCTGGACACCTCTGTTGGGAGCCATGAAATCATTTGTTCAACAAACATCAAGCACCCTCAATGGGCCCTGTGCTAGGTGTTGGGGAAACCTCAACTGCAAACTAATCACTTGTCTCTGCCCTTGCAGAGCTGGGAGGGTGGGGCTTGGCCCAGACAAACCAACGTCTTATCGTGTACCAGGGAGAGAAGGGCTGGAAGAACACCCTGACCCTGACCTTGAGTAGAGGAGAGAGTGGTCCTGCTGACACAGGGGGAAGAACTCGCCAGGCAGGCCTAGAATGTGCACCGGCTGAGGCTGGCACAGGGGTGCAGCACGGAGGGTGAGGCTAGAGGGGCCACGGGCCTGCGGGTGGGCGCAGGCTGAGGGAGGAAGTGCGATTTCATTCTGAGTGAGGTGGGAAGCCACCAGAAGGCTCTGGAAAGAGGAGAGACATGAACTAGTGCGTGTGGTTATGGGACCGGCCCCTGTGGGGCTGTGAGGATGGGCTGCAGGCAGGGTGGGTGCAAGGCTGCAGACAGTGGTGAGGTCCTAAGAGGGCCCACTGGACTCGGCAGGGGGACGCTGTGCGTGCGTGGGACCCTTTCAGCGCAGGCACCAAGCCACTATGGGGCGCGCGGCACACTCTGGCTGCTAAACGGACCAGGAAAGTGAGGACTGGGATGTGCCTCAGCCAAAACAAACTGATGTTCAAGAGACACAAAACAAATGCTTGAAAAGTTGGCAAACTGGGGCTGCCTTGCTGGCTGCCCTCTGGGCTGGATGGGTCACAGAGAATCGAGTCCTAGCCTGCGGGGCGTCCTGAGATGATGTCTTCGAAGGCTTCCGGACCAGGCTGGGCCGCAGCCCTGCGAGGGATGGTTTTCTATTAGGTCAGAAACAAGGAAACCCCCTGGACCTCAAAGCAAATGGCTGCTTCATCTTCCTCTGGAGAACACACGCTTCTTACAGGTCTCAGAGGAGTTCCCGGTGGGAAAGAGCCCAGGACCTTGGGCGCAGGGAATTCTGCCCTGTGTTTACTTAAAATAAGCAACAACAGTTTCTGCTTGTGGTTAGCCGGCGGCCATGCCATGCTGTTCTTGTCGCCATGACGTGATTCATTAGCGGCCTCAGCATACCTCTGCTGTATTCAACAAACTCAGATTTTTTTGGTAACTGTCACCTTTGGATTTGCTTTTTTGTTCCGACTCATGTTTATTTTTCCAGATGCACCGATATAAGTGCCTCTACCAAAACAGCCGGTGTATATTCTTCTTGGGTCTCTCTCTGAAGGCACAGAGAGCTTCCTCCTGGGCCTGGCGCCCTCTGGTTATCGGCTGTGTGCGAGAGCAGTACCCTGTCTTCTAGCCTGGACCAGAAAGTCTGGGGACAAAACCCCTCATTTAACCAGACGAAACCCAGACACAGCCAGGGGCTTTCAGACAGAGCAGGCACCACTAAAGGCCACATGCAGTATGATTCCATCTATATGAAACATCCAGAAGAGGAAAATCCACAGGGAGAGCAAGCAGATGAGTGGTGGCCAGGGGCCGGGAGGGGAGAATGGGAAGTAGAGGGTTTCTTTTTGGGATGATGAAAATCTGGAAGTAGATAGTGAAGATGGCCGCACAACATTGTGAATGTATAATACTGTCACTAGTGGCAAATTTTATCACAATTTAAAAATAAGTAGACAAGCCTTGGTGGTTGTGACAGTATCAGCTTTGCGGTTACCATTGCGAGAAACTGGGTAAAGGGTGCTCTGGATCTCTATTATCTCTCTGAAGCTATAATTATCTCAATAAAAATCTCAATTACAAAAAGAAATCTGGCTTATTCATACTCAAAACTTCATAAAAATGCAAAAAGAAATGAAAGATGCAATTTATAAAATGGAGTAAATAAAGAACGTAAGATTTAAAAATAGGCCGGGTACGGTGGCTCACGCCTGTAATCCTAGCACTCTGGGAGGCTAAGGCGGGAGGATCGTTTGAGCTCAGGAGTTTGAGACCTGCCTGAGCAAGAGCAAGACCTCGTCTCTACTAAAATAGAAAAACTAGCCAGGCGCTGTGGCATGAGCCTGTAGACCCAGCTACTCGGGAGGCTGAGGCAGGAGGATCACTTGAGCCCAGGAATTGGAGGCTGCAGTGAGTTATGAGATGACGCCACTGCACTCTAGCCTGGGTGACACAGCAAGACTCTGTCTCCAAAAACAAAAAAGATTTAAAAATAATTTGGAAATGCCAAAAAATTATGTAAAGTCTTGGTGGGCTGAGAGAGAGAGAAGAGGAGGGACAGAGGGAGGGGAATGTTCGTGTGTTATGTGCACATGGAAGTGAGCTGGCAGGCAAGCAGGAGTTTTTTGTTGTTGTTGTCACTCTGTTGCCCCAGCTAGAGTGCAGTAGGGTCATCATAGCTCATTGCAACCTCCAACTCCTGGGCTCAAGTGATCCTCCTGCCTCAGCTTCCCCAGTAGCTGGGACTGCAGGCACAAGCCACCACACCTGGCTATGTGTTTATTTTTAAGTGTCCTGGCTAGGCGTGGTGGCTCACGCCTGTAATCCTAGCACTCTGGGAGGCTGAGGCAGGCGGATGGTTTGAGCTCAGGAGTTTGAGGTTGCTATGAGCGAGGCTGACACCACGGCACTCTAACCCGGGCAACAAAGTGAGACTCTGTCTCAAAACAAAACAAAACAAAAACAAACAAACAAAAAACAGCTCCTAAAGCAGTTATTCAGAGATATGTTACTAAAAGAATTCAAAGTAGTTCTCTAGAGAGGGGAAGTTGGGGGGGACACTTGTTCATCATAGCACACCTTATAGAGCCAGCTGACATGTCAACCTGCAGACTTTCATGTATGACTGATTAAAAATAAAAACCAACCAAGACGCCTGGGCCCCACCCCAGACCTGCTGAGTTCATATCTCCAGGGGAGGGGCCGAGGCCCGGACATTGTTATTGTCAAGAAGTTCCTCAGATGGTCCTAATGTAGATGTGACCCTTTACTTTACTGACAGGGAAATAAAGAGCCAGTGAGTTTAGGCAACCAAGGTCACTGGGCCTCATATGCGAAAAAGGAAGTGTCAGTTCAAGTTCTGCTACCCGTGGGAACAGTCCTGGTTGGCAGGGGTGCGGCATGCGGCTGCTCCCCTACTGCAGGGATGGCCACGTGCCACCTCTCCACTGCTCTGTCCAAGGCACTTACATCCAGACCAGCTGGGAAGGAAGTCTCTTGTGGCGTCATGGATACAAGAAATGCTGGCTTGGTGGGTCTGACCGGGTTGACCGACAGCAAAGAGGCACATGTACAGGTCTTGTCATTGAGGGGGGATTAATGAGATCACAGACCCAGGCCTGGATCCCAGTACAGATCAGCTTCCGCATGTCCACTCCATGCCAGACGCAAATCTCACAGATGCGCACCGCCAATGCTGCAAGCCTTTCTCACTCGGATCCTGCGAAGCCCTGCTGAACAGCCATCAACGATACCCGCTGCCTCTGGAACTGGCCAGACTCTTCAGGCCAAGAGTGAAGACCCTCCAAAGGTGACCCAAAGGATGTCCGAATCTTCTCTTTCTCACGACACCCTTTCTGCATCCTGTGCTCCCAGAGGTTCACCACTAGGATTTATTCAGAAGCTCATATCTCCTAGTGCTCAGGAGGGTCCCAACAATGACTATCCTGTCCAAAGCACCAGGGAGCTACACTTTGCCTACTCAGAAACACTGGGCTGAATCTATTTGCTTGCTGGTCGCTGAACATGCACACTGAGTCTGACGGAAACCAGAGCTGGGACCCTTGCCATCTGTGTTTGTTTCATGGTTGCTTCCATAACCTCCTGCCTTTCTTCTTTTTTTTTTTT